>CM039617.1:49632592-49706785 GCA_022457205.1 Saccharum spontaneum
ACCGGTGTACATTTGTTAATTTGGTTTATACACATGTCTTCTATTATGGAATGATAGATATGCCACATTCCTAGATATGTTGTATGCCTATATGCATGGTCTAAATTAACAATTAGAATTTCATGTTTGCAATACAGAGATAGTTCAAATGTCACGCTCGTTGATGTATAATGGTTGGCAACATGGTAAACTACCCTCTAATGAATGGGTTGATGAAACCACCGAATTCTTGAATCATGCATTCTCTTTATCGAATGTGGTTGAAAATGATACCATCAAGTGTCCTTGTGCCATGTGCCAGAACTACTTTAGGCAGAAATTGAAACTATAGAGCTTCATTTGCTTAAATTTGGTTTTAGAGAAGGCTATGAAACATGGACAGAACATGGTGAGTCTTGTTAGTCATGATGAATGTAGCACAGTAGGTACTGAGGAGGGTTGCAATGAAGCTGACAATATGGATGATATTCTATTTGATCTGGTTGGCAGACATCCACCACCTATAGATGATACGCCAACATCCTCTACCCAAGCCTTTTATAGAATGGTTGCTAATGCTGATGAATTGGTGCATGATAAAACTACCCACTCATCACTTTCTACTGTAGCTCGTTTGCTTGTTGTGAAGTCAATGTACAATATGTCAATTGACCACTATGATGATTTCTTAGAAATAATCCATGAACTCCTGCCTCCGGATTCTAAGTTGCCAAAGAACTTTTATGAGTCAAAAAAAATGCTAGATGGCCTAGGTATGCCATATGTTAAAATTGATGTGTGTTATAACAATTGCATGCTTTTCTATGGAGATAACAAGAACAAAGATAAATGTGACTTCTGTAATGCCAATCGATATGAAGAAGGCCAAAACAAAGTTGCACGCAAAGTTTTGCGTTATCTTCCAATAACGGATAGACTACAAAGGTTGTATGCACATGAAGAAACAACCAATCTAATGCGATCGCACAATCACTCCACGTCTGATAAAATAGTGCACCCTTGTGATGGAGAAGCATGACATCAATTTGATGTGGACTTTCTAGATTTTGGAAGAGAGCCTAGAAATGTGCGACTTGCTGTTTGCAGTGATGGTTTCACACCATCCAGCTTGAATGCTGCTGCATACTCATGTTGGCTGGTGTTCATTGCTCCACTAAATCTGCCCCCCGGCATACTCCTAAGACCAGAGTATATTTTTCTTGCCCTTGTAGTCCCTGGCCCTGAGCATCCTGGAAGGAAATTGAATATTCTGATGTAGCCATTGGTTGATGAACTAAAAAAATTGTGGGTGGGGGTCGAAACAAAGGATTCTTCACTCAAGCATAGCTTTACAATGAGGGCAAGTTACCTTTGGTCAGTGCATGATTTTTGTGCTTATAGAGACTTTGCTGGATGGAGCACCAATGGCAAATTAACATGTCCATGTGGATATGGTTGCCAAGGATTTCAACTCCGTCATGGACATAAGGCTTGTTGGTTTGATTGTCATAGACGCTTCCTTCCTATTGATCATCCATTTTGAATGCAAGCTAATGCATTTCATAAGAACACAACGGTGCTTGAGGAACAACCTAGGCGCTTAACACGGTAGGAAGTGGAAGACCATCTACAGAAGTTTGTAGATGACACACAAAACTATGGAAAACTACACAATTGGACTTTTGTGAGCTGCTTTAGGCAACTTCCATACTTTTCTAAGTTAAAGCTCCCACACAACATTGACTTAATGCATAATGAGCGAAATGTAGGTGAAGCTATTTGAAACACTTGCTTTGATATAGATGGCAAGACCAAAGATAATGTGAAAGCTAGACTAGATCAAGCTGATATATGTGTTCGGCCTTCGCTGAATTTAGTGAGAAATAACAAGGGAAAGTCAAAAATGCCAAGGGCTCCATTCGGCATTGACAAAGATGACAAGGTAACCATTCTTTGGTGGTTCCAAGATCTAAACTTTCCTGATCCATATGCAGCCAACATCAAGCGCGGTGTTAACCTGGTTCAAAAAAGGATTTTAGGCCTCAAAAGTCATGACTTCCACATCTTTGTTGAGCACCTTCTCCCAGTTGCATTCCGGGGATTTCTTTCAGAGGATGTATGGCATTGTTTGGCTGAGCTTAGCTTTTTCTACATGCAGTTGTGTGCTAAAGAGCTTAGTAAAGACATTGTTCGTTCTCTAGAAGAGAATGTTCCTGTGCTGCTGTGCAAACTGGAGAAGATATTTCCTCCTATTTTTTTCAACCCAATGCAACACTTAATCATACATTTACCTTATAAGGCACGATTAGGAAGGCCTATCCAAGCCCGTTGGATGTACCTGTATGAGAAGTAAATCTCAGAATCAGTTCTGTGACATAAAAAATAATTTATTTAGAATTTTGTCCACGATATCTTCGTATCAATGTGTAGGTTTATCAAAAAACTTAAGAAGAAAGTAAGAAATAAAGCACGTGTTGAGGGTTGCATTGTTGTGGCTTCTCTAGTTGAAAAGGCTACAAATTTTCTGTCCTTGTATTTTAGAGCAAGCGCTCGATCTACTAAAAACAAGATGCCCCGATATGATGATGATGCCTCTATGTTTGAAAGTGTATGTGACCTCAAAATTTTCCAATACTTGGGTATATGCATCAGCCCAAGAGGTACCCGTGAGCTCTCTAGAGAAGAGTACAAGGTTGCCTTTCTGTACATACTAACTAACATACCTGAGATGGATGATGTCTTTGAGTACGTTCTTCAAATCACAATCACTCATTTATTTCAATTCAGTTATGATTTGCGCGCATAATAGTAATTCTATTAATGTAGAAAATTTGACAAGGAGCAGTGGAAGAGTCTTATTATTCCAACTGAACAACAGAAACATGACTTGAGACTTAATGGCTGGAATTATGGCCGTTCCATAAAACAAGGGCTGGATTTTTTTTTGAATGGTTCAAGGACCAAGTAATGTCCCTGTGCATATGAGACTGCATTTGTGTTATAGTTTCACAGCATACACCCCTAACATATAAACTATATTTTGCAGTGCATGCAATCATCTATTGTTCACAAAGCTTTGTTTCAAATGTGATATGGTTTTTGTACTCGAGTTCATTGTTATGGTTGTTATGATGTCAACGGTTATAGATTTCGTTCTGAGCAGTATGACAATGAAAGATCTGGACTAACCACTTGCAATACTGGTGTTTGTGTCCTCTTATGATGAAAGTGGCAATGTTCTTGATTATTATGGTGTCATAGAAGATTTCATCAAAATTGTTTGGGAAGGGAGCATGCCCCTTGAGTTGATTTTATTTTATTGCCGTTGGTTTGATCCAACACCCGATGGACTCAGGTGCACTGAGAACTTGGGTTTGGTAGAGATTAAGCACACATCAAGATTATCAAATTTTGACCCATTTGTCATGGCTGCTCAAGTTAGTCAAGTTTACTATCTACCTTATCCATGTAAAAATAGAGAAGATCTCATGGATTGGTCAGTAGTGTATAAAGTTGCACCACATGGACACATACCTCCAATTAATAGCAATCTGATTCTAGTCTTGGTGAAGGGCCAACTCATGATGTTGAATTCTTCCAAGAGGACGGATTAGATGGGACCTTCGTTATTGACTTGGGGGCTGCATTGGACTCTGTAACATCATTGGTCTCAGATGAGATTACTGATCCTAAAGACTTGGAAGATCTAGAGAAAAATCCAACTGAGATTGAGGAAGAAAATGAAGCTTCAGATGAAGAGACAGAGTCTATAGATGAAGAGAATGAAGATTCAGATGAAGCTTACGATTGAAATGATTTCTGAATTTGTGGTGATAAAGTTGCAATGTTTCCTGTAGTATTTTGTGTATTGTACTCTCTATTTTGTGAACTTTGTGTTCTCCATGCCTAGGATCTAATGTATTGAACTTTTATTAATGTATATGCTATTGCCTATGTACTGTGTACTTCGCTACATTCAAGTCATGGCTCCAAACTTGTGAAAATTATGTTGTACAAAATGTTATATTTGTATTTTAAATCTGCATGGTAAATCTCACTTATAATTTTCCATTGTAGATGGTGAGTAGCATTCGTCACAGCCGTAATAGTCGTGCAAAAGGGAGTGCTTCTTGTGTTTCAAACTCAAGTGATGGTGCCTCTCAAAGACCAAGGTCTGATCCTCCTTCCCAAAGCCTTAATGCTACTGAAATCTTGTGCATGTCTAAATAATTCTTTCAGCTCTAAAATTTCATGGAATGCTAATTCATTTTATTTCTCGTTAGGGCCACTATTCACTTGTATATGCTTCATGTATGGTGCTGGTGTAAAAGGAAATCATGAAGAAGACAATTAATTAATGTTTATCAGTCCTAAAATCCAATTGATATTTAAATGGTATTATCATTTTGCAGCTGCCCACTAGTTCATCCCATGTTGGTGAGGAGTTGGATGGTGAGGACATGGATGGAGAGGACGAAGAGGACATGGATGGCAGCTACATGGAAGGAGAGGACACGGAGGAGGACATGTATGAAGAGGACGAAGGGGACGAAGAGGACGAAGAGGACAGGGATGAAGAGGACATCGACGACAACAATGGGGGCAACAATGCTGGATCAAACATCGATGACTCCTGTGATTTGGGATATATATGGTAAGGTTGCTATTGGTAGAAATAGCACATGGGTTGTCAAAGAGTCTTTTGTCCATTGAACAACATAAGCCGGTGGCTGTCTTTTTTCTTTTGAACATGTATGGCCGTGGATGGTTAACTTAGTAGTAATTGAATGTTAGATGGACTTGGCTAAAACTAGGATGTTGTGGTAGGTGACATGGCTGTACATGTATAAACTAGGAGCAGCATATAGTGCTAGTAGTAGAATTTTATATGTAATTTGTGAGGGCAGAACCTTTGGTATGTTGGCCCATGTTGAATGCTTTGTAAGCTTTTATGGAACTTCTAATATATATGCTTGATTATTGTGCTATGCATATAATGTGTTGTTTGGTGCATCTGGAAGATAACATGTAATTGTGATATTTTTCTTTCATCTACTAATTTCTCTGGTGGTGATTTGAGGATTTCCTTGAGGGGAAACCATTTGGAAAATTAGGTTGAACTGACAGAAAGGGGAAACCATTTGGAAAATTAGGTTGAACTGACAGAAATTCAGTATTTCATTGATGGAAAACCGACAGAAAATAGCTTCCCATCCCATAGAATTATCTTTATTTCCCTGAGAGTTGACTAACAGAAAAATTACTAAAACCCACAAATAAATTAGCAATATTCCTGACAGTAAACCTACAGGGAAATCAATTAACATGACGGTTGCTGACAACGTACTGGACTTACTGATGTTACATTTTTTTGTCAGGCATCCATCAAAGAAATACCATTAGGAAAATATTTCTGTCGGGAGGCTCACAGGTAAATTCTATTTCTCTGTCAACGTATTCTTGACGGGATATGCCTATCAAGCTCCTGACAGAATTAATTTTTCTGACGGTTTTTCATGTTTCCTTGACGGTTTTTGGCACACTGGAAAAATGGTGTTTCAGTAGTGATAATGAAAAATGGCGCCACTGTTTGTTTCGTTTCGGTGGTTGAGTGACAACATAACATTTGGATGTGATGTATTTTCAAGAAATGACTTTTTTAAGGTTTATTGCGTACTATAAGGACCAAAATTAAGCTAGCACAAATAGAGAAACAATCGAACCTGTCCTATTAATTTTGCAGAAATAAAATTAAAATGGACTTTTGAACCATCTTGTAGAGCTTTTTATAAGCTTTCTAAGTGTTCAATATCATAAAAAACAAAATCCGGATCAACAAGTTAATTACTCCTGCTAAAGTATACATGCATGAGATACTGGAAAACTCGTCATTGATTGCTACCGATTCCAAACCGCTATAGGTACCAGTTTTGGTACCGGTTGGTGTTATCAACTGGTACCAAAGGTCCTCTGGGAGGCTACCAAATTTAGACCTAGCGCTAGCACTGGGTCTTTAACAACCGATACTAATGAGAGGGAGATCAAAAGCAGTTTTTCTACTAGTGGGGATTAAACAACATATTACATGACATATTTTCTAGCATAATAATTTGATAAAAATGGATGGATGCATAGAGAAATTTGTATGGATTTTCATAACTTCTCCAAAAAGTCCAAAATTATTAAAAAATCAGAATCCAGAGCAACGAATATAATCAAAATAGAAGAAACTCCCCTCGCCACCAACACATTTTTACTCATTTCCTCGCTTGGTGCACGCATCAACACCGTTTCATGCATGAGAAATTATTTCTATATTTTTCTCCTTTGTCTCTTTTGCTTACATGGCACCATATTTAAGGGCTTGTTTGGGATAGCTCCAAGTATTCCAGATCCTGTAAAAACAACTCCAGATCTCATTTTTCTAGCCACACCTCAACTCCATGAAATCTGAAGCGCCCAAAAATCCAGATCATGGGGGCAAATCCATAGATTTTCTGTAGCACCTCAAAGGGTGCTCCAAAACCTCATGGACCTGTGGAGTTGACAAAAATTACCCATCATGCCACTGATTAGTGGAAAATTAACGGTTCATTTTGTTTCTTTTTCCTCTTACGCCTCGCTGACCCTGTCCCTGTGCACTCAAGGTCGTGCTAAGACTAGCCGGCCATGGCCATCACCGGGCACGCCAGCCACGATGTCGGCCGTGCTAGCCACGGTGACCCCGGCTCTGCCCCGCCTCGTGTTCGAGTGCCGCCCCGGTTGAAGGCCATGGTGCAAAATCAGAGGCCGGGGCACTATGAAGATATGTCTAAGGCCTTGGTGCAAAATCAGAGGCCGGGACACTATGAAGATAAGTCGAAGGCCGTAGTGCAAAATCAGAGGACGGGGGAATATGAAGATCAGTCGAAGGCCGTGCTGCAATGAATAATGGGCTGAAGGCCCACGCTTGACAACGGCCCATCAACAAAGGCAGTTGCAAAAGAAAAAGACGCTAATGTCTCGGAGGCATGAGCACAGTATACAGGGATATACAAGAATATGCCTTAGTTGCCCTAGGGACATTTTTGTACTTGACAAATGATGTAACCATACCCTATAAAATGAGAAAGTCAGTCATCCATGAGAGAGGTTAGCGTGTAATTCAAAACCCTAATTATTGCCTCGGTAATTGCATGAACTCCATTTTTGTATTTGTGCCTCCGCTAATAGTCTAAGGCCTCCGCCCCAGAGCGGAGCCTTCGACCCTTAGTGTCGAGCTGCAGCGAGCTCGCCCCTCTCTCACTCTCACTCTCTCTGTTTGTCGAGATCCCAATTTCCTAACATTGGCGCCCACCGTGCCCGGCATGAATAATTTTTTCGAGAGTGAAGGTTTGAACCTTTGACAACCGCTGAGGAAAGCCTCACAGAGGCCTGTTTGTGGCTTTTGTGTAGGAGGGATCAATCACGAGACAACGCGGAAGCCTCTACACCGCGGGCCTCTACATCGTGAGCTGACGTAGGAGCCTCTGCATCAATAGCCAACGCGGGAGCCTCTGCACCAACAGTCGACACGGGAGCGGCGCGCGAGCCTTTGCACCAACAGCCGACCTAGGAGCCTCCGCACTGCAAGATGCCGCAAGAGCCTCTACACCAACATCTGACGTGGGAGCCTCTGCACCGGGAAACAACGCGGGGAGCCCAAGACTACGTGGGAGCCTCTGCGTTGACAGATTTGACAGTTTTGGCTTTGTACTTGACATGCGCAGGTTTCCACAAACAAGGCTAGAAATGCGAAGGCTGGGTCTTGAACAATCAACCTTCGACAACCTAGCGCACCTTTGGATGTTAGCAAACCCTCGAGCTGCAGAAACGTCACCATCACTCACATAACTAGAAGATGCAAAGCCTGGATACTCAAGTCCTCTTCCTGAGCTCAGGACATCAGCCTTCGATCAGTTTCATTGGCCTTCGTCAGTGAAGCCGAAAATTGTTTTCTTGGAGCATTATCATTTGATCAGTTTTATCAGCCTTCGTCAGCAAAGCTAGAATTTGAGATTTTTCTCATAGTCTCAGCCTTCGATTAGTTTCATCAGCCTTCACCAATGAAGCCGAAAATTGGATTATTTCTTTTGGAACATCAGCCTTTGATCAGTTTCCTCAGCTTTTGTCAATGAAGCCGAAACTTGGGATTTATCTCAGAGCATCACCCTTCGATCAGTTTCATCAGCCTTTGTCAATGAAGCCAAATATTGAGCTCTATCTCATAGCCACAGCCTTTGATCAGTTTCATCAGCCTTCGATTAGTCTCGCCAGCATGGTATTGGATAATTATTTTAAGAAGGCTTCGGTATTGGACCTTTGCAAAACCTGACATGATATTCCGATATCTTCGCTGACTCTTTTCAGGGTTCATGATTCTTGTCTCTTTGCGGCTATGTGCTAATGACCTATAAGTTTAATGTTTCTCTTGGGTGTTTCTGGAGCTCGAGGAACACGAAACTAAACCAAGAGGAAATACCCCCTTGAGAAAGATTTCAAAACCTAAGTCAAAAGTGGCTAGCAACGGAGCCACGACATTCGACCACAGCTTTTTCAGCGGAAAGAGGACCCTCTGTCACCCCAAGCTGAATGCTCACGGGTACGGAATGACCTCCATGGCGCAAAGCGTCTGAACTCGGCGAAGACTTGGGTGGTTCACAGGCATGGAGGTTTAAATCCAAATGCTCCAAAAAGCCACACACCCGACGACAACCAAACCTACACAGTGAGTATTTCTCACCAGTTTTAAAGTCTCACCATCTTATAATGCCTAATAATTTTGCTGTTGTGATTTATTTTGTCACATTCCTGATTTGACCTTCGCCTCTCATGGCAAATTTCATAAACTAACCATTGCCCCTCATGGGAAATTTCAAAATTTAACCTTCGCATATACCACTTGTCACCAATGTGGCCAAGAAAGTTATGGCGGCCTTCGCCGCATCAAAAGCGTGGTCTGAATGGCTATACATGCTTGACTTCAATAGTCTAACTCAAAACACATTTTATTGAATTTCCTTTTTGTTACTAACATTCAGGTCACCACCACTGTGAGTATATCTTACCCTCCCTTTAGTTTTGCCATATGAGAATTGCTTTTGTTTTCTTTGTTCTCCAATCTTTGGTTGCTACAGCTCCATACATCATAATTTCGTATTGTCTTACGGCTGCTGCAACTTTTCCCCAGCCCAAAAACGTGCGCTCAAGTCAATAAATTAATCGTTGCAGCTAGCAAGGCATGGCCTTCTCTTTTTTTGTCTTCTCTTATCTCCTGCTTCTCCTCTAAGGCTATCCGCACTCATGGACCTCTATGTTCATCTTCTATACGTTCTAGTCAGCAAGATTCTCTCCTCTATACTCAATTCTCCCGCACCCATCCATCCTCTATATTATCCTCTATCCACTGTGGGACCCACTTGTCACTTTATGTAAATATATCCATGTGTGATCTAGTTTTAAAGGATTTATTGAGACGAATTTAATGGTGCAATCGAAATTTAATTTGGATTTTTGGTTTGTGAGTTATAGCATTTTTTCCTTTGTTTAGCTAGTGAGGCCCGCCACTGCCCACTATAGAGTAAGCACTGTACTACTCTAAATACAGAGTGAGAGAAAGGATAGAGTATCGTTTTAGAGTACCCAGTGCAACAGTTTTTACTCTATATTCATACTCTAAAGCTTTAGAGTATCCTTTAGAGTACCCACTGCGGGTAGTCTAAAGGAGCTTAATTTGCCCACTATGTTGAGGTATCAAAGATGCCTTCAACACTACATGCAATTTGCTATAGATGTGCATGCGTGCCAAACATCGCTTTTTGAGTTGTTTATTCTAGATCACATCACCACTCTGCCATGGCTGCATCCTTTTTCCATCTAAATTTTTCACCTGTCGGCTATCCAGTTAACACAGTGCTATGTAGGATCATATCATGGCTAGAACATAGCTGCACCGTCGTGCTGTCATTATCATGCCCCTAGTCATTATATGGTGGTTATGCGTTTTGTTTTCCAAATGGAGAATGGCCAAGTTTGAAATCACTTTTTAGCGCATGTTTGAGAGTACTCAAGCTCCTTTACTTTAGAAACGACTCTCGAGTCTCGAGAGTCAGTGAAGCTAGGTAGTTTTTTCTCGCTTCGTTGTCTTCTTATCGTTTTGGAAACAACTCCATGTAGTTGTTTTACACTTTTACTATGATACACGGAATTAAAAGATAGAGCTAGAACTGGGAACAACCCTTCCAACCAAGGCCATTCCCTGCCTCTCTTCTATTATATCTTTTGCTTGTGCACCTATTGTTCATACACCGCTATCTGGCTAAGCTAGCTTTTTTCATGGACAATCCACAGTATTTATCCACAGCCATCATCGTCACGCTTTCAAAATCTAATTAAACCATGCCGACTAATTTGTCTTCTCCTTTATTTTTGTTATATATAGTTGTTCAGGTATGTGGTTGTTAAGTTGTCCTTCTATCGTGGTCGTCGTCATGTTCTCTAATAAATTGCGTAGTATCTCATCACCTTTTAGTAGTTCAGAGTCGCATTGTTGCTCTGCAATAGTCCCACCATGCCACTGTTGTTCTCATCATCTTCATCATAGCAACTCTAAGCTATTTTCAAATCAGGATTCTTCTTAAAGCCTCTCATATATCCAAATACCATCATCGTTGATACAACAACTGTTGGAATATGATCCGAATTATAACGTTGGTCTTGTGGGGACGCCTGGAGGGCCCACGGTTCGGTCATGTTTATTAGCGGATTTGTTTCCGTATTTGACTGCAGTCAATCCGTCCTATAAATACATCTTGTAAGCCGCACGGGAAGAGCTGACGACTCATTGTATTCTCTGCGTTCTGAAAACTCTCTCCATATAGTGAAGATCGCCGGTTGGCGCCCGTGGTTTTTTTCCCGCAAGGGTTTTCCACGTAAAAATTTGTGTCTCGTGTTCGGTCTTGATTTGCATTATTTAATAACAAGTGGTACCGGAGCAGACACAAGATTAAAAAAAATTAGGGTTTCAGTCCCTGTTCATGCGCCGCCGCGTATTTTTCTCCGTGCTGTCAATCGGCTGTTCCAGGCGGAGGAAAATTTCTGTTGTGCTGCTGCAGCCTATCGTTCAATCTACTCCAAAAGCTGTGCACGAGGATCGATTATCAGAGCGCTGCTGTCCCTGATCAGCGTAAATCACGTGCACAGGGATCAAGGTGTCCAGCTGTGGAGGTAGCTGCGCACGAGGATCGAAGCCATCAGAGCGCTGTTGTCCCTGATCAGCATAAATCACGTGCACAGGGATCAAGGTGTCCAGACTGTGGGGGTAAAATCAATTTTTTTTGGTGAAATTGTGTTACGTGCACTCAGGAAGGCTACCAGAGGTGTTCTTCTATTCAGTTTATTGCTGATTGTACACAGTTAGTGTACCAGGCTGCAGGTTATTACTAGGGTTACACCTAAATTTCCGCAGATTATTATTCTTCTGGTCATTGCTATTATTTATTCACCATGTCTTCAGTGAAATATGATATTCCTCAACTAGATCGTGATACAAGGTTCGCTCTATGGCAAGTCAAGATGCGGGCTATTCTTACGCAGGCTGATGTTGATGATGCTCTTGATAAATTCGGTAACAAAGATTCTAAATCTTGGACCGATGATGAAAAGAAAAAGGATTGTAAGGCCTTGACTCAAATTCAGCTTCATCTTTCAAATAATATTTTGCAAGATTGTCTGTAGGAGAAAACTGCAGCTGCTCTATGGCTCAAGTTAGAGTCAATTTGCATATCTAAGGATTTGACAAGCAAGATGCATATGAAGATGAAGTTGTATTCGCACAAATTGCAAGAGGGTGGTTCTGTGATTAACCATCTAACGGTCTTCAAGGAGATCATTTCCGATCTACAGGCTATGGAGGTAGAATATGATGATGAGGATTTAGGTCTGATTCTTTTGTGCTCTTTGCCTAGTTCTTTTTCAAACTTCAGAGATACTTTATTATATAGCCATGATACACTAACTCTTGATGAGGTCTGTGAGGCGTTGCATGCCAAGAAAAAGATAAAATTGATGGTGTCTTCTGAAGGTTCTGCTTCCAAAGGAGAAGCGTTGTCTGTTCGTGGGAGGACAGAAAATAAATCAAATAATGTCAATAGAGGCAAAAGTTCTAATCGTTACAAAGGCCGATCAAAGTCTCGAGGTAGAGGTGATAAATTCTGCAAGTATTGCAAGAAGGATAATCACTTTATCGAGGATTGTTTGAAATTGAAGAATAAAGAGAAGAGAACTGGCACATATAGAGAGAAAGGTAAACCCAATGATGAAGGTAATGCTTCTGTTGCTACTTCTAAGGCAGATTATTCCAATGGTGATTCACTTGTTGCTTTTGCTGGATGTGCTAATAGTGATGATGAATGGATTCTTGATTCCGCTGCTTCTTTTCATATATGCGCAAATAGAGATTGGTTTATCACCTATAATTCTCTCTAAGGTGGAGGTTCTGTTAGATTGGGTGATAACAGTCCACGTGATATTGTTGGCATTGGTTCCATTCAGATTAAGATGCATGATGGCATTGTCAGAACATTGGCTGACGTGAGGCATATTCCTAGCATGAGCAAGAATCTTATTTCTCTCAGTACTCTTGATGCTAAAGGGTACAAGTACTTCGGTGGAGATGGAGTATTAAAGGTGTCTAAAGGTTCTCTCATTGTGATGAAAGGTGAATTAAAATCTCCAAATTTGTACCATCTTCGTGGTACTACAATTACAGGTGATGCCGCTGTAATTTCTAATTTATCATCTAATTTTGATGCTACTGATCTTTAGCATAAGCATCTTGAACATGTGAGTGAGCAAGGCTTGCATGAATTGTGCAAGAGAGGACTTCTTGATGAACATAGCATCAGTAAGTTGAAGTTTTGTGAGCATTGTGTGTTTGGCAAACACAAGAGGGTGTCATTTAATATCTCTACACATAAAAGTAAAGGTATTCTTGATTATGTGCATTCTGATTTATGGGGACCGTCTCGTAAGCCTTCTTTTGGTGGTTCTCGTTATATGTTGACAATCATTGATGATTATTCTCATAAGGTATGGTCTTATTTCTTGAAGCAGAAATCAGAAGCATTTTCAGCATTTAAAGAGTGGAAGATTATGATTGAAAATCAAATTGAAAAGAAGGTTAAAAAGCTTCGCACTGATAATGGGATAGAATTCTGTTCTAATGAGTTTAATGCATATTGCAAGTCTCAAGGCATTGTTAGGCACTACACTATTCCTTATACGCCTCAACAGAATGGTGTAGCTGAGCGTATGAACAGAACTATCATCTCCAAGGCCCGTTGCATGTTGTCTAATGCTGGCTTGAATAGGCGTTTTTGGGCTGAAGCCGCTTCCACTGCTTGCTATCTTATTAACCGTTCACCCTCTATTCCTCTTGATAAGAAAACTCCAATTGAGGTATGGTATGGTTCTCCAGCTGATTATTTACAATTGAGAGTTTTTTGTTGTACTGCTTATGCTCACGTTGATAATGGTAAATTGGAGCCTAGAGCTGTTAAATGCATTTTTATTGGTTATCAACATGTGTTAAAGGTTATAAATTGTGGAATCCCCATACTCAGAAGGTTATGCTTAGCAGGAATGTTATCTTTAATGAGACTGTTATGTTTGTTGATAATCCTTCTGTTGATGCTCCTATTAAGGGAGAGAAAATAAGTGTGCAGGTGGAGCACTTAATTGATTCACCAGATGTTGATAATGCTATTGTCCAAGATGCACCGATTGCTGAAATTTCTCCAATTGTTGATGATTCTTCTATTGCTGAGCATTCTTCTCCAGTTGTGCAGTCTCCACAACGTTCTATTGCTGTTGATAGGTCCAGAAGACAGCCAAAGCCTGTTAAAAGGTATATTGAAGAATGCAATGTTGCTTATGCTATGAGTGTTGCAGAAGAGATTGAAGGTAATTCAGAACCTTCTAATTATTCTGAGGCTATTACTTCTGCTGATCGCAACAATTGGATGACCGCTATGCAAGATGAGATGGAGTCACTTGAAAAGAATGGTACATGGGATTTAGTGAAATTGCCCAAGAATAAAAAGCATGTCCGTTGCAAATGGATTTATAAAAGAAAGGAGGGTATTTCTCCTAGTGAACCAGCAAGGTATAAAGCGAGGTTGGTTGCTAAAGGCTATAGCCAGATTCCAGGTATTGATTATAATGATGTCTTTTCCTCAGTTGTTAAGCATAGTTCTATCGCACTTTGCTTAGTATTGTTGCCATGCATGATTATGAACTTGAGCAACTTGATGTTAAAACTGCATTCTTACATGGAGAGTTGGAGGAGGACATTTATATGAACCAACCTGAAGGTTTTGTTATTCCTGGAAAAGAAAACCTTGTATGTAGACTAAAAAAGTCTCTTTATGGTTTGAAGCAGTCTCCTAGGCAATGGTATAAGAGGTTTGACTCATTTATGCTCTCTCGTGGCTTTAAGCGGTCTGATTATGATAGCTGTGTTTACTTGAAGATTGTTAATGGCTCAGCTATTTATTTGCTTCTTTATGTTGATGATATGTTAATTGTTGCTAAAGAAAAATCAGAAATAGCTAAACTGAAGGCACAATTGAGTAAAGAATTTGAGATGAAGGACTTAGGTGCAGCTAAGAAAATTCTTGGTATGGAAATTACTAGAGATAGAAAATCTGGTAAATTATACCTCAGTCAATGAGGTTATATTGAAAAGGTTCTTCGTCATTTTAATATGCATAATGCAAAACCAGTGAGTACTCCATTAGCTACACATTTCAGATTATCATCAGATTTATGTCCACAGTCAGATCATGAGATTGAGTACATGTCTAGAGTTCCATATTCCAGTGCAGTTGGTTCTCTTATGTATGCCATGGTTTGTTCTCGTCCTGATTTATCTCATGCATTGAGTGTTGTCAGCAGATTCATGGCTAATCCTGGTAAGGAGCATTGGAGGGCTGTTCAATGGATTTTCAGATATTTGCGAGGTACTTCTAATGCCTGTTTGCAGTTTGGAAAATCTAGAGATGGACTTGTTGGTTATGTTGATTCTGATTTTGCTGGTGATTTGGATAAGAGGAGATCTCTCACGGGTTATGTTTTCATCATTGGTGGTTGTGTTGTTAGCTGGAAAGCATGTTTGCAGTCCACTGTTGCTCTGTCTACAACAGAAGCTGAATATATGGCTATTTCTGAAGCTTGTAAAGAAGCTATTTGGTTGAGGGGTTTATACTCTGAACTTTGCGGGGTTACTTCTTGTATTACTATACATTGTGATAGCTAGAGTGCTATTTGTCTAACTAAAGATCAGATGTTTCATGAAAGGACCAAGCACATTGATGTGAGATATCATTTTATTCGAGGTGTCATTGCTGAAGGTGATGTTAAAGTATGCAAGATAAGTACTCATGATAATCCCGCTGATATATTGACAAAGCCAGTTCCTGGAGCTAAGTTTGGGCTATGCTCAAGCTTAGTTGGCATTACAAATTAAGTCCTAGTGACTTTTGGCGCCGGTGATTATTTATTATTAAAGTGAGTTGATTGATGATACTTCATTCACTATAAGATGGAATTCGTCTCAAGGTGGAGTTTGTTGGAATATGATCCGAATTATAACGTTGGTCTTGTGGGGACGCCTGGAGGGTCCACGGTTCGGTCATGTTTATTAGCGGATTTGTTTTCGTATTTGACTGCAGTCAGTCCGTCCTATAAATACATCTTGTAAGCCGCACGGGAAGAGCTGACGACTCATTGTATTCTCTGCGTTCTGAAAACTCTCTCCATATAGTGAAGATCGCCGGTTGGCGTCCGTGGTTTTTTTCCCACAAGGGTTTTTCACGTAAAAATTTGTGTCTCGTGTTCGGTCTTGATTTGCATTATTTAATAACAACATAGATGACTGCCGCACACCCATCGCTCATCCTGTACCACACATTTGTTAATGGGTGCACACCGATGTTCTACTTGCGTTGCCAACGATGGTGAACGTACAATCTTCTGGTTTCCTGCACCGGAATTTTCATAGATAATAACGTATTGCTTGGCTCTAATGTCGAAAGGACAGCCAAGAATTTTCATAGCTCTATGCCATGATTATTATTTTGGCTTATGAATTCCTCTTTAATTGCTTTGTTTCTCCTTATACATGTTGGATTTCTATGGAATTTCTATGCTTTTGGAGGAAGGGGAGGGCAAATGAATATGTAAGAACTTTATTATTGGCAGAATCCGAGCTATGAATAATCACTTCTGTTTGTTGTACATAAAGCAAGAGGCTCCTAGGAAAGAGTCAATTCTCTTGTAGATCCTCATAAAATTCAAGGGTATGTATTCTTTTATTTTTATATTAACGTGGTAATATCTAGGTTGGAGCCAACAACACCGTCACTTAGATTTGACTAGTATACTGCCCATGCTAACGCTACGGGTGACATTAAGTCCAAACTTAATTCTATCAAATTTAAAGTATTTAGCTAATTGTGCTTTTGTAAAAGCTGTTTCTATAGCACTATTATGTGTCAGTATCCTTTTTCTATAAATTTTTCTGTTTCATAATTAGCCCAACTCTCTTATCCAAAAATTGAGCGATTATATATGCATTTTGATGGCTCGATATGAGCTACGCAATGGAGAAATCCAATTTGCATTTGGAGAGGTGCTCCGTTTTTTCCAGACATGACAATTTTGATCGGCAACCATATATATTTGCACAAGAAAATACAAATTTATTTTGACCCACAAGTCCATGACACAACATAAGTAAGCAGCCGGTTGGTACACCGAGTATACAATGTTATATATTATTATTAGACGAGGGCTAGAAAGGATCGGATCATTGTTCAGGCGGGATCATTGTATCATTGCCGGATTGGAGCGCTAGCAACAACCTCAGCCTTAGAGGGGCATCTAGGTTGGCACCAGCATTGGAAAAAGTTACAGAAGCCTTCAAAGTTGTCGCTGCTTTCGTCTATGCATACACGATTGCAGGCAGCGTCGTGTATCAATCCAATGCATATCCCTTTATAATTGCCGCTCAGGTGTTCGGCGCAAAGATATTTCCCAATGGACGCCGACTCTGCATGGTTCAGAACCAGACATAGACATTTATGCAACAAATGTCGAAGGCGTATCAAACAACTTTGAATTAGCAAAAGATTAATCAAATGACATCGCCGCTTGCAACATGTAGTTCATGCATGTGCACGCGTACGTACCACGAGCTGCCATGACAACGGGTAGGAGGACGACGACTAGGAGGACAGCAGAGATATTCATTTGTGAAGGCGCCATTGCTTCTTATCTGGTGGAAGTTATTACGTTGAAGAAGACTGAGCGAGCAGATTTGTTGCGATCGAGTTTGGAGAAGTCTGGCAATCACTTGACTAAGAGTGAGTATATATATACTTGTTAACAAAAAAAAACTATCGCTACCCAACGCCAACCGGCACATCCATCGGATGCTACTAAGAATGCTGGGAGAAAGCAATTCTAACAATTATGGACAGCAGGTCACAGCTGACGTACTGTTAATGGTGATGCCTGCTCTCGATGCTGCATGCAACGCGGGTTACCCTGGCTGGAACAAGGGATCGTACGTTTTTCTCGAAGGCGTGCTTTAGCTAGTTCTGCTTGTGCGGCGGCAAACACTAGGAGAATAATCCGTGCTTTTAATTAATTCCCCAAATAGAAATAGGTGCATGCCTGTGCTCGGGTTCATGTCTGCCAACAGGCCAGTAAAGGCACCATTTTGCTTTTATGCGTCAGCACTAATGATGGAAACTTTTAGAACTGTTGGGCAAAATAGATGTCTGCACAGAATATGGTTCCTCCCAAGATTATAAATGTCTGCTCTGTCAAGAATCAAGATGGTCAAGATGAAACGCGGGCGCATTTGTTCTTGTACTGCACCTTTGCAAAGAGTTGTTGTTGGGCTATTCTTGGGATACAAGTTCATGGGCAACAACTTCCAAAAAAAAAAACCATGAGCAACGAGGTCCATTCACCATACTAGAATCCTTTGGAAGAGGATTAGCCTTTCCTTTCTTTATGGAGATAATAGTAATAATGCGCATGGAGTGGAGTGGACATCTCGATATGACCTAATTTTTAATCAACAATTTCCTTCAGTGAGATCGGTGAAAGCCAAATCCTTTAGCCGGCGGCCACGATGACAACTAGAAGGACGATGACAGCGCCGGCTGCAGAGAGATTCTTTTGTGAAGGTGCCATTTGTCGTTTTTTAGTGGAAGCAACGTTCATCTAAACGCTAAATGGTAGTCGTTCGGTCACCCGTCGAGTAGCGACTCAGGCGTGTGTACACGGAGTGGACATGTGTGCATGGGCTACACGTTTTGTAAGATCGCGATAAAATTCATATACTTATGTAAGTGAAAATTAGAAATTTTGATATTTCATCGGTCAAACATAAAAAGTTACCAAGCTTAAAAGTCAAACTGACTAAACATCTAATCATACTAGTTGACAATTCTCAAATCAAATAACAAATTACAATTTGCAAATAACACAACATTTGGTGAAAATGAAGTAGACTGCACCACTCGCTGAAACAAAGCCCGACATCCGGTGGCCAGGCCGAATCCCGAAACTCTAGCTGCCCCTAGTAGCCCCCTCCAAGCTGCTGCCGTCGGTGGCGCCGACGCCCGCACCCACCTCCCCGTCCCCTCCCTTCCCACCCCTCTGCGTCTACTGCCCCATACCCTCCTCTCCCTCGCGTAGGTAACGGTGCTGGGGCGCATGACGATCCACCTTGGCGGCCCCATCCCCGCCGCCAGCGGCCACCATGGAGCCCGCGTCCACCTTGCCCTCTCCTCCCTCCACTCCCCTGCTTCATCCATCGCCATCCGCGTCTCCACGGCGCGCCTAGGAGGTTGCGCCTCCGGTGCTGGCGCACACCCCCCTGCCCTCTATGCCACCAGTGGTAGATGTCGCCGCCGCGGGCACCCTGTGGCCTCATGAGGGGGCCCAGATCTAGCAAGGCCCCGCCCCTTCGCCGTCATGGCCGGCTGTTTGTGTTTCATATATATAATCTATATGTTTGTGTTTTTTGTTTGTTGGTACCTCTGTTTCATAGTTGAGATTTGAATCATTCTTTTCTAAGCACTAGGTTCTCCTGCGCCTATCTCTTTATGGTAGCTTACCATGTGTTATTTGTCTCTGCAGATGCAGATCTTTGTGAAGACCCTCACTGGCAAGACCATCACCCTCGAGGTTGAGTCCTCGGACACAATTGACAATGTCAAGGCAAAGATCCAGGACAAGGAGGGAATCCCGCCGGATCAGCAGCGTCTGATCTTTGCAGGCAAGCAGCTCGAGGATGGGCGGACACTCGCTGACTATAACATCCAGAAGGAGTCCACCCTCCCTCTCGGCACCGGCTGGGCATCCTAACCAGAGGCGCAAGAGGGCGCCGCCCCATGGGATGTCGGCGCGACGGGTGACGGGCCGCCGCGAGTACACGCGGGCGCGCACTCCTTCTGTTCCGTTATGCGGGAGAGGGATAGGTGCGCTTGTTTCTTATGTTTTACGCTGAGATCGGACGGCTCCTGTTCCTCGAATCGGATGACCCCAAGTTGTGTCCGAATGCGTCCTTGGGCCAGATGTCTAGGCGTTAGTCATCCCGTTGTCAGATAACTGCAGCCCAAGTATTAGTGAACTTTCAAGACTTGCTGAACCCAAAACCTGAAGGTATAAAGTTGCAGTTTTGAGGTTGTTTTTTAGCTCTTCACTGAGGCTATGTTTAGTTGGTGAAAAGTTTATGGGGAAAATGTCACATCGGATGCTCCATGCGATATCGGAAGGGGTTTTCGGATACTAATAAAAAAACTAATTACATAGCTTGCCTGGAAATTGCGAGACGAATTTATTAAGCCTAATTAATCCATCATTAACACATTTGTACTGTAGCACTTTAGTGTCAAATCACGGATTAATTAGGCTCAAAACGTTCGTCTCGCAATTCACACGCAAACTGTGCAATTAGTTTTTTTATTTCGTATATATTTAATACTTCATACATGTGCCGCAAGATTCGTTATTGTAGCTTTTCGTGAAAAGTTTTTGGATCTAAACGAGGCCTGATTTTTTTTTTTGCACTCCTGCACACAATGTTCTATTTTCAAAGGAAATTATATCTTGTGACGTGCCTATATTGGCTACCAAAGGGGCCTCACCATCAATATTTGCAATATACAAAAATAACATGATGATTACTCAATAATAAATTCTTAAGTTTTATTATAGATGACTAAATGAAAAATAACTGCACATGACACTATTAGAAAATAAAAACATTATTTTCTCGCACCTGTTGTCTGAAGAATCCCACCACTCAAGGGATACGAGTGAAAGAAAAAAACAGAGGAGAGGGCATCGCACATGCTATTTCGTATTGGGGATACAGAACTACACATACATATAACAACAAGAACTGTAATACTTGGAGTGAGGTCTCGATCTCCAGCTTAATACATTCCTCAGAAGCTCTCTTCTTTGTAAGCAAACGTAGTTGAATTGGTTGATCAGTCATCACCAGGCCAGCAAGCCCACTTCTTAAATTTGCAAGCAAACGTATTGCGAGAGATTTCTGCCAGCAAATTCCTCAGAAGCACATGGCCAACTCATCTTGCATTGGGTCATCCTCATATGCCCACATCTCCTTCAAAAGCATAGGGCAATTTTTAGCCACAAGCTCGAGTATGTCATGGTCGGTCGCCATGACCGCCTCGAGTACAGGAGGATCTCCAAGAAACTCAATGCAGGCGTCCCTAAGCATATGGCAGTGGTGTTGTACAGCCAGTCCCAATGTCTTCGTGACAGTATTCACATTGATGTCACTGCTCAGTATCTCCTCGCAAATCAGCTTGAGCTCCTGCATGTCGAACCTGCCCGCGGCTACCAGCAAATGCTCAGCCATGATCGACTCTTCTTCTGGCCCCGTCGTCATCTCCGGCAACGAATCTGTGTACACAAAATGTAGCACGCTCTTGAACACCTGAGGCAGCATATCGTCGATGTGTATGCAGCAAGTGTTGAAAAATAAGGCATTCACATATTTATTTTAATCCATAAAAATGACGCAATAAAAATAAGAGTGACTTCATGAATAAAATGAAAGAAACAATTCATGACAAGTGTTAATATGATGATAAGGCAAATTATAGAACCGAAACACGTATGAAACATTGTTTTACACAGTTGAAGCATCACAGACATGACCATAACTATAAAAGATGTGTTCTCAAATATCAAGATGATGATGATCACAAAATTAAAAGGAACCAGAAACACAGTACTAGCATAATCATCCAAATCAATCAAACAGAGCATGCTGAATATGAAAGCAGTATTGCCTAGGAACATCATGATATCGATAATGAAACTCAGAAAAGGGTGAAAGAGATTATACCCTGCGGCGGAGCCGCTCGCACCAGGAAAGGCCATGGTGGTACTTTGTTGCTGTAGTTGTCCCGCTCGATGCAGTGCAGAAAGGACGTTGTGAAGACGCACCGCTACAGGTTCACCAGCGAGTAGTCGTGCCACCACCGACACTCCCCAAAAACATAATCGTCCGTCTTCACCCGAGCAGGTGAAGCCCACGACGGAGACGCGTTTCAGAGGCATACTATTCCATCTCTGGTGCTCGCCGGAGGTGGAGCGGGAAGAACTTGTGCTTGCTGGAAAGTGGTATACTTCGCCAAGAAGCCTTAACCGAGAGGGGAGGATTTGTCTTATAGGCGGAGGCCAGAAGAGGAGAAGTCGGCGGCACCGAGCGTTCATATCTCCCCTTGCGGCAGGAGAGATGGAGACGGAGAGCCAAAAGTCACAGGAGTTAACAGAAACTCCTCCAATCAATTCGTCACGGGAGTTAACAGAAACTCCTCCAATCAATTCCATCAGAGGAAAATTGAGTGACAAAACAAAGGCCCGTCCGCTCGCTCGTCGCCGCCTGCCTGCCTGCCTCGCCCACGGGCTCGGGCCGGGCCGGGCGGCGGCGGGGGCGCGCGCGCGTGGCATCCAGGTGATTCACTTTTACTTCTCAAATAGATCAGTCAATGATCAAGTATTTAAGTAGAGTTGCCTCTCAATTAAATTCCCATATGGTATAAAAACCATTAATGCACATGTACAGACTATAGAGTTTAATAAAGATATTAAATAAATGGGCCAAGCCCATAATATCTAACATTCCCCACCAAACTCTAGGGTACGCAGTTTGGAATTCTCAGAACCACATTTCTTTTATATACCAGTATTTCGATGGAGACTGTTAAGTTGAACATCCATCTAGAAAGCTAGCTACACTCATCCACAACTGAACAATGGACAGAACCTTGAATTGACAATTTATGCAAGATGAGTTTCACATAACCTCTTAACTGATACTAGGCTGTCAAGTGCCTTCCCTCTGTTTTGAAGCATATAAGTCACACTTCGAGGCCTTTTCATGAGCATCTAGAGATTACCCACATCTCATAAATTGTGACTAGCAATCGAGCTCATATAGGTGTGTTCCTTATAGGATGTTCTGTAGGACAACATCCCCGCTATACCAAGCCGCTCGGATCACATTAAGAACTTAATCATCCTGCCTAATAGTATTGGAGAGACGGTGCATCTCCAACGAACTGAGCTATAATCTAAGGGGTCTCTCCCTCAATCAATCAACAGCTTGTTTCGCCATCCTAATTCACGGGATCTCCGATCACATAGAACAGGTTACCACTGTTGATGGCTCTATGTGGGTCTCAAACCCAGTTCCCTCGACGCGCCTTCTATCACATTGCGTGACAGACCCTTAGTGAATTGATCTGCCAGATTATTTGATATATGGACATAGTCCAATGCAATTACTCTGGAGTTTCTCAGTTTTCTGACAGTCTTCAAATGTCTCTTCACATGCTTTGTGGACTTCATATTATCCTTAGAATTGTTTACCTTAGTGATCACAGTTTGATTATCACAGTTCATGGAAATTGCCGGGATTGGTTTCTCAACAATCGGCAAATCCATTAGGAGATCACGGAGCCACTCTGCCTCAGCACTAGCGGTATCCAATGCAGTCAATTATGCTTCCATTGTAGACTTCGTTAAGACAGTCTGCTTGCAAGACTTCCAAGAAACAGTACCACCTCCAAGTAGGAATACGTATCCACTCGTGGCATACAGCTGATCCGCATCAGAAATCCAAATAGCATCACAATAACCCTCTAGTACCCTCGGATACCCGGAAAAGTGAATGTCGTAACTCATTGTCCCTTTCAAATAGCGCAGCACTCTCTCAAGAGCATTCTAGTGAGTATCTCCCGGATTTGACACAAACTGGCTCAGTTTGCTTACAGCGAACGAGATATCAGGCCTGGTTGCGCTAGCTAGGTACATGAGAGGACCAATTATCTGTGAATATCTCAATTGGTCTCTTGCAATTCTGTGATTCTTCCTCAAATGAACGCTTGGATCGTACGGAGTAGGAGCAGGCGTACACTCACTGTACCCAAATCGGTTCAAGACCTTTTCCACATAGTGAGACTGCATAAGAGTTACCCCACCATTTCCTTCCTCCCTTGAAAGCTTAATGTTGAGAATAACATCAGCCTCACCCAAGTCTTTCATCTCAAAGTTACTCGATAAAAAATCTTTTACTTCATTGATCACATTTAGATTGTTGCCAAATATTAATATATCATCCACATATAGGCACAGTATCACACCATCACCACCACCAAACCGATAATATACACATTTATCAGCTTCATTCACAACAAAGCCAGCTGAAGTTAAAGTTTTATCAAACTTCTCATGCCACTGCTTGGGGGCTTGCTTTAGGCCGTACAGGGACTTCAATAACTTACAAACTTTACCCTCCTGACCATTTGCAATAAACCCATCAGGCTGATCCATATAGATCTCTTCCTCAAGCTCTCCATTTAGGAAGGCTGTCTTAACATCCATCTGATGAATGAAAAGATCATGTGAGGCAGACAGGGATAGCAACACACGAATGGTCGTCAGTCGAGCAACAGGTGAGTAAGTATCAAAGTAACCTTCACCTTCCTTCTGTGTATAACCCTTAGCAACCAGCCTAGCTTTGTACTTCTCAATTGTACCATCAGGCCTCAGCTTCTTTTTAAACACCCAATTGCAGCTCACAGGTTTACAACTAAATGGACGATCAACCACTTCCCACGTCCCATTGGACATAATAGAGTCCATCTCACTTTGCACTGCCTCCTTCCACATGTCAGAATCAGGAGAAGAGTATGCCTCAGAAACGGTTGTGGGAGTGTCATCCACGAGATATATAATAAAGTCTTCTCCAAAGGATTTTGCAACTCTTTGCCTCTTACTCCTTCGAGTGACAGTATTATCATCCTCCTTAGGATTTTGCTCAAGCTCCTGGGTGTTATCATCAGCGTGTATATTCGATTCATGAAATTCAGGAACAGAGTCATGACTAGACACGCTAGGTGCACCTATTTTCATTGGAAATTCATTCTCAAAGAACGTGGCATCTCTAGACTCTATGACCGTTCCAACAGCCATATCAAGAGCACTAGAATTTATTATTAAAAACCGATAGCCCACACAATGAATGACATAGCCGAGGAAAACACAATCTACAGTTTTTGGTCCAAGCTTTCGCTTTTTTTTTATTGGCACGTTCACTTTGGCCAAACAACCCCAAACGCGAAGATAAGAAATATTTAACCTCTTTTTCTCCCATTTCTCAAATGGAGTGATTTCTTTGTTCTTTGTGGGCACTCTATTTAGGACATGATTCGCAGTTAAAATTGCCTCACCCCACCATTCCTTAGATAAACCAATTGTCTCCAACATGGCATTCACCAAGTCAGTTAGAGTGTGGTTCTTTCTCTCAGCAATCCCATTGGATTGTGGTGAGTATGGAGGTGTCCTCTCATGGATTATACCGTGCACCGCGCAAAACTCAAAAAATTCATTAGAGAAATATTCTCCCCCGCGATCGGACCGCAAACGTTTGATTTTCTTTTCAAGTTGATTCTCAACCTCAGCTTTAAAGGTTTTAAAATAATGTAATGCCTCATCTTTTGTTTTAATTAGGTACACATAGCAATATCGAGTGCAATCATCTATGAACATTATGAAGTATCTCTTACCACCTTTTATCAAAATTCTGTTCATTTCACAAATATCAGAATGGATGAGTTCAAGTGGTGCCAACTCTCTCGCCGCAACTACCTTGTGAGGCTTGCGAGGTTGTTTTGCCTCAACGCATGTATGGCATTTGGAACTTTTGGCAACGTCAAATTTAGGAATTAAATTCAAACCAGTTAAGCGGGACATGCAACCAAAATTAACATGACATAATCGAGAATGCCAAACATTCATCTCAACATTAACGTTATTAATGACATTATTCACTGCAAGAGGTAAAGTATCAACCAACGACAAACGGAACAAGCCTCCGCTCTCATAGCCTTTTCCAACAAAGGTTCCATACTTCGACATAACACATTTATTTGACTCAAACACAAGTATAAAACTGTCTCGACATAGCAGAGAGCCACTAATAAGATTTTTCCTTATTGAGGGGACATGATACACGTTTTTGAGTTGCACGGTCTTCCCCGAAGTAAGCTTCAGATCCACCATACCAACACCATGAACACCAGCACGCGCGCCATTCCCCATCAGCAAGGCTGTACTCCTCCCGATCTGGTAAAAAGAAAATAAGGACTTATCAGCACACACATGTATATTTTCACCTGTATCAACCCACCAATCAGGTGAGGAACAAACTGTAAATGCAGATAAATTACCGTACCCAGAAGCATCTGCATCAGTCTCAATGGTGTTGACTGTCTTCGTCTTTGGTGGGGGCTTCCACTTAGCCTCAGGACACTCTCTAGAGAAGTGCCCAATGTTTCCACACGTGAAGTGTTCATCTTTGCCTTGTCTAATCCCATCTTCTTATTATTACCTTTCTTGAAGAAGATAGTGGGTCTCTGCTTAAGCTCCTGCTGGGGCTTCTTCTTTTGTGGCTTAGGACGAAACTTTTGCACCACATGTGCACTAGTAGTTGCCTCACCATTCCCGCCCTTGCTCTTTCCCTTGACATCCTTTGCTCTTGCCTTGTCCTCAACATCAAGAGTGCCAACAAGTTCAGCAATGCTAAACTGTTGCCTCTTGTGTTTCAAGGTAGTAGCAAAATCAGTCCAGGAAGGTGGCAGCTTAGCAATCATGCACCCTGCCACGAACCTGTCACGAAGAGGACAGCCGTACAGCTCCAATTCCTTCACCAGTACCTGTATCTCATGAGCCTGTTCGACTACAGGACGGATATCAACCATCCTGTAGCCATGGAACTGCTCCATGATGTACAGCTCAGAACCAGCGTCGGAAAGACCGTACCGGACCTCAAGAGCCTCCCACACAGCTCTGCCAGTCGGGAGTGGTATGTAGTCATCAACCAGAGAGTCACTGATGATGCTCAACAGTGCAGCCTTGCACATGGTCTCAGCATGTCCCTAAGCCTACTCATCCTCATCGGATCTCACAGTAGCAGGCTGCTCATTGAGCACATGACCACAGCGCATGGCCGACAACCACAGAAGGGCTTTCTCACGCCACCTCTTGTAGTGAGTGCCCTCAAACGACGTGGGCTTTAGCATGCCCGCAAAGCCAACAGATGAAAATGGTCTGAAATTATGTTTTTGGAATGTTGAAAAATAAGGCATTCGCATATTTATTTTAATCCATAAAAATGACACAATAAAAATAAGAGTGGCTTCATGAATAAAATGACAGAAACAATTCATGACAAGTGTTAATATGATGATAAGGCAAATTATAGAACCGAAACACGTGTGAAACATTGTTTTACACAGTTGAAGCATCACAGACATGATCATAACTATAAAAGATGTGTTCTCAAATATCAAGATCACGATGATCATAAAATTAAAAGGAACCAGAAACACAGTACTAGCATAATCATCCAAATCAATCAAACAGAGCATGCTAAATATGAAAGCAGTATTGCCTAGGAACATCATGATATCGATAATGAAACTCAAAAAAGGGTGAAAGAGATTATACCCTGTGGCGGAGCCGCTTGCACCAGGAAAGGCCATGGTGGTGCTTTGTTGCTGTAGTTGTCCTGCTCGATGCAGTGCAGAAAGGACGCTGTGAAGACGCACCGCTACAGGTTCACCAGCGAGTAGTCGTGCCACCACCGACACTCCCCAAAAACGTAATCGTCCGTCTTTACCCGAGCAGGTGAAGCCCACGATGGAGACGCGTTCCGGAGGCCTACTCTTCCATCTCTGGTGCTCGCCGGAGGTGGAGCGGGAAGAACTTGAGCTTGCTGGAAAGTGGTGTACTTCGCCAAGAAGCCTTAACCGAGAGGGGAGGATTTGTCTTATAGGCGGAGGCCAGAAGAGGAGAAGCCGGCGGCACCGAGGGGTCACATCTCCCCTTGCGGCGGGAGAGACGGAGACGGAGAGCCAAAAGTCACGGGAGTTAACAGAAACTCCTCCAATCAATTCCATCAAAGGGAAACTGAGTGACAAAATAAAGGCCCGTCCGCTCGCTCGTCACCGCCTGCCTGCCTCGCCACACCCACGTGCTCGGGCCGGGCGGTGGCGGCGGCGCGCGCACGTGGCATCCAGGTGATTCACTTTTACTTCTCAAATAGATCAGTCAATGATCAAGTATTTAAGTAGATTCGCCTCTCGATTAAATTCCATATGGTATAAAAACCATTAATACACATGTACGAACTATAGAGTTTAATAAAGATATTAAATAAATGGGCCAAGCCCATAATATCTAACAGCAAGCCCATGCTGCCAAGGTGATCTCTCTTGCGAGCTCCGCCTCCAACACTGGCGACTTGGCAGCAAGAACACACCTGTGGACGCTGATCGCCTCGCCGCCGACTTGAAACGTGACGTCGGGATCCAACGAGAGACGCTGCTGCAAGTCGTACGCCCTTTCTGTTAGATAACGTGTACTTGGTCTTGTTTACTTAGTCTTGTAACTTATCCTTGGTTTGTTAGGGGACGGAGATATCACTTGGCATAGGTAGCTTCAGGTTGTTGAGTTGGTTAGATCCCAGCGATATCTCCTCCTGTCCAAGGAATAGTTCTTCTATGTAAAGGCCACATGTGGGGCTGTTCCACATCCAATTAACAAGCAACCGTCGTACCTCACAAGAGAGGGCGACGTTCCACCCACGCTCACGCGCCTATGATTTTCTTCATGGTAATCAGAGCTTAGATCGATCCTATGGCGTCAAGCTTCACCTCAACTCCTCTGTTCGGCATCCAGATCACCGAGAAGCTGAACAAGAATAACCATGCGCTATGGCAAGCGCAGGTGCTCACCACGATCCGCGGTGCGCGTATGGAGGGCTACATCACCGGCAAGACCGGCGCCCCTGATGCCGAGATTGATGAGAAGACGGCCGACGGCAAGATCGTCAAGGTCCCCAATCCGGCATATGAAGAATGGTTCGCCCGAGATCAACAGGTACTTGGGTTCATCTTTTCCTCTGTAACAAAGGAGGTGTTCTCTCAAATTGCCACCTCGAAGACGGCGGCAGAAGCATGGAAAGAGGTGGCGAACTTGTATGCCGCGCAGACACGTGCTCGCTCAATTAATGTGAGGCTTGCTCTAGCAACCACACAAAAGGGCACGATGTCCATCTCCGAGTATGTCGGGAAGATGAAGGCGCTAGGAGATGAGATGGCGGCCGCTGGTAAGCCACTAGACGATGAAGAGATGGTAGCCTATATCCTGAATGGGCTAGACGCTGAATATAATTCGGTGTACACGGCCCTAGTCACCAAATCTGAAGCAATCTCCGTTGGAGAGGTGTATGCTCACTTGCTCAGCTACGAGAACCGCATCGATCTAAAACAAGGGGCATCGAGTTCTTCCGTCAACACCGCCAGCAGAGGACGCGGTCGCGGCTAATATCCTCGCGGCGGCTCGTTCGGGCGTGCTGCAGGTCGCGGACAGGGGAGCCGTGGTCGTGCTGGCCGTGCTGGCCCTCCTGGACGTGGACGTGGAGGCCATCAGCAGCAACGTCACTTCGTCCAGCAGCATGCAATCGCCAACAACACTGATGACCGTCCATTGTGTCAGGTGTGTTTCAAAACGGGTCACGTTGCTCCTGATTGTTGGCACAGATATGACGAGAACTACGTACCTGATCCGAAGTTGGTGGCCGCGGCACAGTCAAGCTACAACATCGACACTAACTGGTATACTGACACGGGGGCAACAGATCACATTACCAGCGAGCTAGAGAAGCTCACCGCTCGTGACAAGTATCACGGCAATGATCAAATCCACACAGCAAGCGGTGCAGGTATGGAAATTAAGCATATTGGTCATTCAATTGTTCATACCCCGAGTCGTAATTTGCATCTCAAAAATATTCTTCATGTGCCTACTGCTACAAAAAATCTTGTTTCAGTTCATAAACTTGCAAAAGACAACTCTGCATTCCTTGAATTTCACCCTGATTGTTTTTTATCAAGGATCAGGCCACGAAGAATACCATCCTTAAAGGAAGATGTCACAAGGGTCTTTATCCCCTTCCTCCAGCACCAATAAAGCAGGCTTTTGGTGTCGACAAGCCATCTCTCGCCCGGTGGCACAGTCGTTTGGGTCATCCATCTTTTCCTATTGTTACAAGAGTTGTCAATAGTAATAGTTTACCCTGTCTTGCCGAGTCAAATAAACACTCAGTCTGTGATGCATGTCAACAGGCTAAGAGCCATCAATTGCCATATCCTAGATCATCTAGTGTTTCTAGTCATCCTTTGGAACTTATTTTTTCAGATGTTTGGGGGCCTGCACCCAATTCAGTTGGAGGGAAAAATTATTATGTTAGTTTTATCGATGATTACAGCAAATTTACTTGGATTTACCTTCTTAAATTTAAGTCGGATGTCTTTCAAAAATTCAATGAGTTCCAAGGTCTTGTTGAGCGATTATTTAATCGAAAAATTATTGCCATTCAAACTGACTGGGGTGGAGAATATCAAAAACTTCACTCCCTTTTTGAGAAAGTTGGCATCACTCATTATGTTTCATGTCCTCATGCACATCAGCAGAATGGGTCTGCTGAAAGAAAGCACCGACACATTGTCGAGGTTGGTCTCGCTCTCCTTGCTCATGCTTCTATGCCTCTAAAATTTTGGGATGAGGCCTTTCTTGCAGCAACATATATCATCAATCGCGTCCCTAGTAAAGTCATTAATTACACAACACCCTTAGAACGTCTTTTTGGGCAAAAACCCGACTACTCCTTCCTTCGAGTATTTGGATGTGCATGTTGGCCTAATCTCCGTCCATACAATAAACATAAACTCCTGTTTCGTTCGAAACAATGTGTTTTTCTTGGGTACAGTAACATGCACAAGGGATTTAAATGTCTTGATATTTCCTCCGGCTGTGTTTATATTTCTAGGGATGTCACTTTCGATGAAGCCGTGTTCCCTTTCTCCAACCTCCATCCAAATGCCGGTGCTCGGCTTCGATCAGAAATCTCTATTCTTCCCACTAGTCTCCTTAATCCTCACACCTATGATCAAGGGGGAGAACACGTGAATGATCATATGCTTAATAACCCTACTAATGCCACTAATGCTCCTAATGAATACGGTGCAGAAGATGCAGGTAATGATGTACAAGACCATGGGGGAGACGTAGCATTTAATGGTGTTGGGACCAACACATGCAATGATTCTCTTCTACAGAATGTAACGCAGGCACGGAACCTGCATCCTTCCTCGCCATGCATGCAGGATGAGGCCCGGCGAGACACGCACCAAGGTGTGCTGCAGGGTCAACCCAGCCATGCCACGCTACAAGCCGAGGACGACACTCGTACAGACAGGGAAGAGACACGCGTCGAACCTGACAGAGACAATGCGTCTGATTCGGCAGCAGATATGTCTCAGGAACTCAGGCAGGGTCTTCTACATACATGCAGATTGTGGTCAGACCACATACTCGGCTGCGCAGCGGGATACGAAAGGAAAAGGTATATACGGATGGTACTGTTCGATACGGTTTCTTTACATCTGCTGGTGAACCGCAAACTTTAGAAGAAGCTTTAAAAGATACAAATTGGAAAGAAGCAATGGATGTAGAATATATGGCTCTTATGCGGAATAAAACTTGGCATTTAGTTCCTCCTGAAAAAGGAAGAAATCTGATAGACTCTAAATGGGTTTACAAAATTAAGAGAAAATCAGATGGCAGTTTAGATAGATATAAAGCCAGACTAGTTGTGAAAGGCTTTAAGCAACGATATGGTATTGATTATGAAGATACTTTTAGCCCTGTTGTTAAACCAGCTACTATCAGAATAGTCCTGTCTATTGTTGTTTCAAGAGGTTGGAGTCTTCGACAGCTTGATGTGCAAAATGCTTTCCTCCATGGTGTTCTTGAAGAGGAGGTGTATATGAAACAACCACCAGGTTACGAGGATCAATCTCTACCTAATTATGTCTGCAAATTGGATAAAGCTCTTTATGGACTTAAACAGGCACCTAGGGCCTGGTATTCCAAACTGAGTGCAAAGTTGCGTGATCTGGGGTTTAAATCATCCAAGGCAGACACGTCATTATTTTTCTACAGTAAAGGAGCTATTATTATTTTTGTTCTCATATATGTTGATGATATAATTGTTGCTAGCTCTATGCAAAGTGCAACCTTAGCACTATTGAAAGATCTTGGTCAAGATTTTGCATTGAAAGACCTTGGCAATCTACACTATTTTCTTGGTATTGAGGTAAACAAGGTAGATGATGGTATTTTGCTGACACAAGAAAAATATACTTATGACATATTGAGGCGAGTTGGTATGAGTGATTGCAAACCAGTAAGTACCCCACTGTCTACTTCAGAGAAATTATCAGTACATGAAGGCTCGCTTCTTGGTCCCAATGACGCGACTCGGTATAGAAGTATTGTGGGTGCTTTACAGTATTTAACCTTAACGAGACCGGATATATCATTTGTGGTAAATAAGGTTTGTCAGTATTTACATGCTCCAACCACTGCACATTGGGATGCAGTAAAGAGAATCATCAGATATTTAAAATACACATTTAATGTGGGTTTATATATTAGTAAATCCTCCTCATTGCTTGTGAGTGGCTTCTCTGATGCAGACTGGGCTGGATGTTTGGATGATCGTCGATCTACAGGAGAATTTGCTATTTTCATGGGCTCCAATCTTGTGTCATGGAGTGCACGAAAACAAGCAACAGTGTCAAGGTCAAGCACAGAAGCTGAATATAAGGCTCTTGCTAATGCAACTGCAGAAATTATGTGGATTCAGACTTTACTAATGGAACTTGGGATACATGTGCCTAGAGCAGCCAAGCTATGGTGTGATAATCTAGGAGCTAAGTATCTTTCTGCTAATCCAGTCTTTCATGCCCGCACTAAGCATATAGAAGTTGATTTTCATTTTGTTCGGGAACGAGTTGCAAGAAAGCTGCTTGACATTGAGTATATCTCAACCAAAGATCAAGTCGCAGACGGCTTCACCAAACCTCTTGGCGTACAGTCACTTTAAATATTCAGGAACAATCTAAACCTTGTAAGGCCAGATTGAGGGGGAGTGTTAGATAACGTGTACTTGGTCTTGTTTACTTAGTCTTGTAACTTATCCTTGGTTTGTTAGGGGACGGAGATATCACTTGGCATAGGTAGCTTCAGGTTGTTGAGTTGGTTAGATCCCAGCGATATCTCCTCCTGTCCAAGGAATAGTTCTTCTATGTAAAGGCCACATGTGGGGCTGTTCCACATCCAATTAACAAGCAACCGTCGTACCTCACAAGAGAGGGCGACGTTCCACCCACGCTCACGCGCCTCTGATTTTCTTCACTTTCGACGGAGACGACGCACTCGATAGTGAGGCGGTCATCGACGAGATACTCCGACGCCTCCAAAGACTCCTTGTGGATGAAAAGATCGCAGCCGTACCAGTCAAGTTTAGAGTACTCCCATACGCCTGAGCAGGAGTGACCAGGCACGGGTTCCCCGGCACGATCGAGCAAAGTGAAACTAACTCGTGCCTTGACAGGTTCGTCGGTGACTGCTCTGCCGCCAGCGCCGGCAATGAAGATTGAGATGTAGTCTGCGCTGGAGGTGGAGCGGCCGTTGGGGTAGTAGTAGATGCACCAGGAGCAATCCCCAGCCTTGAAAGGGGGAAACTCGATCGGCTGCCCATTGCGGCACTGCTCCTTCATGAACCCGTAGTGATGTACCACGAGCCGGTAGCTCCTGGTCACCGGGCCAGGCGATGCAAAATCCTACGTCGTCGCCATGGCCGTGGCGGCGAGGGTTTTTGACGAGATTCGATTCGTTCGACGCAAACCGCAGATGCCTGTCTGGGCTGGCCGGCTGGGCAGGTGGAGTTGTGGAGTTGTGGTCTCGCGGGGCGAGTTTTGGCAAACCAAGGATGGGAGCTTTTATACAACTCGTCGGTTGGCTCGAATTACCTCTGAACGACCGTCATCGGACTCGAATTCTTCTCGGAGTCGGCGGGGTTCTCAGAGCTGCGCATTGCTTCCCGCTCCTGAAGAGGCACACGGCACACCGCATCAGGGGCGGAGACAAGGCCTAAGTCGATTCACCTCCTAAACTTGAGTCGCTGTGTCATAGGATATTTAGACATATGCATAGAGTATTAAATAATATAGACTAGTTACGAAACTAAATGCACAGATTGAGACTATTTTACGAGACGAATTTTTTAAACCTAATTAGTCCATGATTCAACAATGTAGTGCTACAGAAACTTGTGCTGATGACGGATTAATTATGGTCAATAAATTTATCTCACGGATTACTCACGAATTCTGTGATTTGTTTTTTTATTAGTATTCGAATACCCCATGCGACACCCCCACGTGACACCTCCTCAACTTTAGTCCCTGGATCCAAACACCACTCCGGATCCATTTTCTTTTCTTTTCTTTCTTCCGAACCGGAATGTACCCTTTTCCATGAAAAGTGGATTCTTTTTCAAAGAACCGCAAAAATCTTTGCCGAGATTTTTATTTGACCGAGAAAAAAAATCTTTGCCAAATTTTTTTAGTGAAAAACCGTGCCCAAAAAGCATACAACTAGGAGAGTATACCACTCCTCCCACACAACTCTAGAACGACCAAACAACTAACAATTTCATGCCGTTACTTACTCAACCTTGAGCCAACGTGATCAAAAGTTAAAACGACCCAACTAGCAACTCAACTCCACTGACATCTAGCTAATAACTAAAGCAACTCAGAACACCTCAACCCAAAACCGATTGGCAAACCAACTTACTCAGACAAACCAACACCGAGAACAACTAAAAAATTCAATGCGTTACCAAGCACCACCATCAACACAAGTTGGAGCACCACCATGTCTAGACGACAGATAGTAGGAGTGAAACAGCGGAGTCAGAAGAGCCTAGCAACACCCTCAGAAAGGAAACGACGCTAAAGCAACCGACGATGCTAGCCCACTATGGAAAGGTTTTCATCTACAAATCCTAGCATCGTAAGAGAAGAGAAACTAAAAGGACATCTCCAACAAGGAACCCGCATCTGCAAATGTCGTCGTCGAAGCTTTCGCCTTGACCTGAAGCTAGCAACCCACCCACCACGGCCCGCTAGAGCCCCCTACAAAGGATGCTTGTCCCAAAGGAAAGCGCCAGTGATGGCATAGGGGCGTCCTCGCTGACACTGGACACCACCACGCACACCGCGAGTGCCCCTGCCACATGCGCAACAATGGGAAGATGTCCTTGGCCCACCAAGGAGACGGGAACCAGGGAGGTGAGGGTGGTGGCCACTGTGTCGTAGTGCGGACCCACTGCCTTGAGAAGCTATAGACTGAAGACTGACCACCGCCCCGAGGAGGACAAGCGACACACCAAAGACCCAAGCCAGCCAAGCAGAGTCCCCATGGCCGTCTCAACCCCTAGCCGTAGAGGACAAGCATGACCCGAAGCACAGGCTGCACAGCCACGTAGATGCAGCCACCACCAACGAGGGGATGCCGAATTTGACTGCGGAACCGACAGATCAGACCATGGACCTAGCAGATCTAGCCATAGATCTCGTGGATCTGACCACCCTAGAGCCAACAAGGCCACAACCACTAAAACCAGGAGCAAGGACTGGTGACCACCAAAATGAGGATGCAAAGAGCACAATAGGGGAAGAGGAAAGGAATCCTCACCATGGCTGTCATCGCCACTACGTGAAACCCCAAGCCAACCGGCTCTGGCGGTGACAAGACGCAAGGACACGTTATCGGAGGGCGATGGTGTGGACATCTCACGTCCACCCGAGCTGCCCAAGAGGAGGATGTGAGCATCGACAATCATTAAGAATGGAAATCAAGAACAAAGTTCAAGGGTATCGACTTAGGGGACGTATAAAAGGATTTACATCCACACTTGACTCATGAACATCAGACCTAACCATTCACAACCACCTAGACCACAAAGCATCATGATGGTATTAACCAACATAGATCACAGTTTTTAGATGAAGCCTTGCAAAGACAAACAAAAAACAAAAGATATTTCATCCATTTCAGATCTCTTCAAGGTAGACACCATCACAGTCAACCTTGAACAAATTTGAAATGCATGAAATATCTTTTGTTTTTGTTTATCTTTGCATGGCTCCATCTAAGAACTGTGATGTATGCTAGTTAGTACCATCATGATGCTCCATGGTGCAATTGGTTGTGAGTGGTAGGTCTGATGTTCACATGAGTCAAGCGTGGATGTAAAGCCTTTTATACGTACCCTAAGTCGATATCGTTGAACTTTGTTCATGATTTTCATTCTTAATGACTATCGATGCCTGTGTCATCCTCTTTGGCAGCTCGGGTGGACCCGAGATGCTTGCGCCATCGCCCTCCCCTCACGTGCCCTCGCATCTTGTCACCACTGGAGCCGGCTTCCAAGGTCCCGAGCTGCGACAATGACGGCATCGGTGAGGCTTCCTTTTCCCTTCACATGCGGTGTTCTTTCACTTCCTCGTTTTGGTGGTCGCTAGTATATGCTCCTTGTTTCAGTGGTAGTGGCCTTGTTGGCTTCGGGGTGGTCAGATCCACAAGGTGCATGGCTAGTTTTTGCTAGGTTCATGGCCTGTCACACCCGGTTTTCTAAAGAACAAAACCAAGCTAATCATATGTGTGTCCAGGAAGTCCACACATATGCCAGAATGAAAAAGTATCAGAAACAATGTTATTATATAACGTATACATAGTTATATTAACACTTACATCAGAGTATCGCGGAACGGTGACTAAACTTCAGGCTCCATTCTTCTCAGGGACGGCTGACTGGTGGCTCCATATGCCAAGCACTTCTGAAAGACTTCTGAAAATTTCACTACACCTTCATTCTTCTTCTAAGTAGCACCTTACTACACACTGGAGTGTGGTGGAAATAGCAAGAGTGAGTCCATGTCGAACTCAACAAGTATAACACAGGGTTCGTGAGGCTCAAAAGGCTAGACACTGGTTTGACTGCATTTAGCTTTTAATTGTCACAATTTTATTACATGAGTAGCATCAAGATTTTATTAATCCCACAATAAACATATGATCAATGTAAATATGAATAACAAATAGCAAAACACATATTAAACCAATAAATGTTCATCTATTCTATGCAGGTCCAAGGCCGCTCGTATCCGTGAGCACGGCTAGTATACCAGTTTATTAAACTCTACGCAGAGGTGTACACTTTCACTGTGAGTCGTGATTACCCATATACCCGGGATCGCGACTCCCAAAACACTTCCAAAGTGAGCAGGCAGGGAAACACTATGAAGTATTTCAAAGGTTCGTCTAACAAGTTAGGGCCGCTAGGTTTCAGAAGTCAGTCTGTGTGATATAACCAGTCCCAGGGATCCACAGTCTGCTTTTCCCCATTTGCGCCACAAGGGTAACCTCTAACAAGCTAGAAAAGGTCCTCATACTGAGCTAAAGCCAGAGCCATATAGCCCTCACAGTTATACTGTAAATCCCGGATGTTCGTCCACAGATGAGTCCTTATGGAGAGAAACTAGAGCACAAAAAATAACCCCATGCTCTAGCCCTCTTTAAACAGTAATTAAAAAAATCATCTTTTAGTGTTGTTGCATATTCCATTAATCATATTACAAGATCATAGCTTATGTTCAGTGCTAGCAAAAGCTACCTAATGCAAAGTCCCATAGGTGACAAGGAAACAAGATATCAATAGCTAAGTTATAATCTCTATGGTTGTCAAGGAGGACACATGCATATGTATGATAATTTTAGTGAATAGAACAATAAGAATGGTCTCATTTATACTTGCTTTTTTCCCAAAGTTAAGTCGCTTAGAACCTTCAACCTCCTTCTCTGATCTTCAGCTTCTGCTGTACTCGTCAGTCCTCAGCTCCTAGTCTTCAGCGCTCGCGAATCACACTTCTACTCACAGCAACCAAGCACAGCAAACAGACAATGAACACACCTAAGAACAAACATCATACAAAGGAGGCACTTTAAAAGGAAGCGCACTAAACGTCACGGCTTGTTGCTATGGTTACGAGAACGCAAGAACGACTAAGGACGGAGCTATCGTTACCGAGGACACGTCTATCGAGGTTGGCAATATAACTGAAGAAGACAAACTAACACTTGATCTATTTTGGTTAAACAAACAAAATCATGGAGATGCTATTAATTTAGACAAATCATAATTTAATTTAAAAACCAAGTTAAATCTAGTCATATTTTATTTATAAACTTTACCATCTACACCGAGCAAGTTAAACATTACTTTGCACAAATATATAAAGGGCATGTGAGAACATCCAAACGCACGTCAAAGTGCTAGCCTAAACAATTTACAAATTAAAAATATGTTTATGTTAGTAGCTAATTATTTTAACATTTATTTACATATACAAAATCGAAATGTACCTCCATGTTGTTCTTAGATTGAAAACTGGTAACCATTAATCAAATTAATATTTTACAATGAACACAACAAGTGATGTAGCGGCTATCGGAAGTTTTATGTATTACAATAGAAAAGAAAAGGCTACATGCTTAATTCATTTTAATTAAACTAGACCATGTGAAATAGTAGCTCAGATTAGTCAAATAATATTTTAATTCAAAAGCCAAGTTGAAACTAGCCGTATTTTTATTTGTAAACGTGCATGTATTATTTAATCAAATTCAACTGTAACTTTGCAAAAGAAAAGTGCATCTGATAGCATCTACTCGAACTATATATGACGTGGGTTCAGCTAGACAAATTATAATTTAAAATCACATTGATGACAACAATTAAACCATATAAAGATTTATATGTATAAAATATCAGAGTTTAACACCTATTTTGCTTTTAATTAGAAACTAGTTGCATGTATATTAATCAAATTAATATTTAATTTAATAAAGTCATAAATATTTGATATGAAGAACGTTAGTACTATCTCACCTAGCGCGTCGCTACGAAGCTAACGCTACGAGAATGACTTGGAACGGAGGCAATATGGATATACACGAACGTGAGAGCGGACAGCTGAGAGCAAAAGGATCAGACGAAAAAGCTCACCAGCGATTGTCGATGGCAGAAATTAACAAAGCTCGATGGCGACGAAATTGATATCGACTGATCTTGGAGAAGGTAGACAGCATACAGGTCGCACCTCCCACGGCAACGACGGCTTTGTAAAGTACTGATCATGCGGCATTGTGGAGATGCTCCAATAATGGTTGTGGCTTCCGCGGCCATAAAAGCGCATCAGCGGCCAGCAAAAACATGCACGTCGACGCCGTGGTGACGGAACACGGGAAACTTGGTGGCAAGACTATGCATAGCATGCCTGGCGTGGCTTCTTCATGCATGGCCGACGGCTTTAATTAAGCATGCATGATGCTTGCCACGGGTGTCAATGCGATGGAAGAAATAACATTGGTTTCTGGTGTTGGACATGAACTGGGTGATCGTGACTTGCATGTGAAGCATCCGGTGGTACTTGACAGCCATCGACGGCCGGAGTGTTGCAAGGTATGGTACGTGGATCATAGACAAGATCAGGATGTCCGGACGGTCAGTGGTTGGACTTGCAGATGGTAAACCTCCTCGGCTTGGAGCTCGGCAACGGTTCGAGAACGGCGATGAAGCAACAGACGGCGTTGAAGGCAGCGGCGGACGTGCTCTGCTCGACGAGATATAAAGCAGCGGCTAACGGAGCTAGCTAGGGCAAAGACGCGGCGGCGGATAAAAAAACATGATCGTGATGACGTTGGCACGGCAAAGCTTGGCAGCGCGTCAATGTCGACGGCAGAGCGATGGAGTGATGGACAAGTGGACGATCGGCCGCAGCAGCGAGGATTTGCGACGGCGGCACTTTGACAGGAGCTAGGGCATAGAATACCTTGATTGCTTGGAACAAAGACTCGATCGGATGCAGCCACGTTGGAGATCGGCAGGAACAAGGTAGGCGCTCGAATTCGCAGCTTCAGCGAGCGTGGCTCAAGGGAAGAAGCAACTTGCAGATCGGCATGGCAGATGGAGGTGACGTGAGCAGTAGGGTTGTGCCTTAATTTTTGATGGATTGAATTCAGATTTTCCAAGGTTTCGAAAAGAAATATATAAAGCCAAGATTGATATTTATGGATGGGCATGACGTGAGGGATATGGAGTCCTAGACTTGCACGACATACAGATAGAATCAGCGACGATCTAGGAAAAAAAACAACTCTGCTATAAGAAAAGCCAACATCCAGTTAAGAAAGGAAATAATTGCTTCCTTCTAAAGATTATTATTTTATATTATATCATCATGTTAGGAAAGAAATGCAAGGAGGAAATAAAAGAATAGGAACAAAACAGATAGGAGATTGATTAGCGAGCAAATCGAAGTCGCGGCTGCAGCTTAGGGTTTTGAAGTTTCGCGGCGCTGCGAGCCTGGGTTGTGGCGGCAGCAGCTTAAAGATGGAAAAGGAGATATGAAACTCGGTGGCAGATCGCGAACGGCAAGGCAGCAAACGGTGATGGATTGCCGCAAATAAGTATACCACGGAGAAGAGAACGACGAGAGAAACCTCGGAGTGAAAACGGAATTCGCCGGAGATGTCCGAGGTGGCCGGAAAAGCTCGCCGTTCGTCAGAAGTTCGCCGGAACGCAAGCTGTATATGACGAATTTCGGCGAGGGGTGGAGGGAGCTACGAGCGGCGGCTTGCGATGGGGTTTTTAGATCTGCGATCAGCTCGTCGAGGAGAACACCGGCATATATATAGTTGTAGGGTTTGGAAACTTTTCTGAATTTCTTAATTTCGGGATTATTTTAATTCCACGAATAAAAATAATTCCAAAAAATCTAGAATTACCTTTTTGGTCGCGAAAAATAGTCCGGAGCTCAGAAAAGTCATGGGAAAAATCCTGGAGACTCTTGGGGAGATAAGGAACTCAACCAAATGAGTTTGGACTCATGAAAAGATTGATGAAGAGATCAAGGAAAAAGATTAAGCTCACGGAAATTGAAATTTTAAATCCAGAAAATGCCAAAAAAAAATTTCCGATGAGAAGTAAACGTCATCCTATGGTATTTTTAAAAAATAATAGCACTCACCAACACCAAAGACAAGCATCACACAAACACCACATTATCAAATTAATATGAAAAAGTTTAAAACCACAATTTTCTATATTTAAATTAGCAGCAACTTAACTTATCTAATAAATTTATTCAAATATTGAAATCATTTATTTTATTTAGTGTTTTCTAAGCACAATCTAAAATTAAAAATTTTGAGGTGTGACATGGCCGGATCTGTCGAATCTGAAATTCCCTCGTTGTTGGTGGATGCAATTGTGTGGCTGGCTCAAGTCTCCAGCATGTTGCCGGTCCTCCCCGGGTGGTGGTCGGCCTTTGTGTTGTAGCTTCTCGAGGCGGTGGGTCAGCACTATGACACTGTATCTTTGGTGGGGCCAAGGACATATTCCCGTTGCTCCGCATGTGGTGGGGCAACCACGGTGCACGTGGTGGTATCCAGTATCAGCAGAGATGCCCGTATGTCATCATCAGTGCTTTCCTTTAGGACAACCATCCTTTGTAGGGGGCTCAGGGCGAAAGCTCGGACCACGGTGTCTGCGCACGCTGCTTCCTCATTAGAGATGTCCTTCCTCCTACCGTGCTAGGATTTGCAAATGAAAATGTTCCCATGGTGGGCTAGCATCATCGGTGCCTTTAGTGTTGTTTCCTTCCTAAAGGTGTTGCTAGGCTCTTCCGGCTCCGTTGTTTCGCTACTACAGTCTACCGTCTGGCCACGATGGTGCTCGAAGTTATGTTGGTGGTGGTGCTCGGCAACACATCGATTGTGTTAGTTGTGCTCAGTGTTGGTTTATCTGAGTAAGTTGGTTTGACAGTTTGTTCCTAGGTTGAAATGTTCTGAGTTGCTTTAGTTGTTGCTATATGTCAGTGAGTTGAGTTGCTAGTTGGATCGTTTTGACCAAGTTGGTTCACGGTTGAGTAAGTAGTGGCTTAAAGTTATTAGTTGTAGTTGTTTGGTCGTTGTACTGAAGATGTGTGGGATGAGTGGCTCACTCTCCTGGTTATGTGGTTTTTAGGCTTGGTTTTCATTCAAAAAACTAGACGAACTTTCTTTCTTTTTATTTCTCCGTCTAATAAAAACCGCAACAAAGCTTTTGTCGTCCTTAAAATTCCGCTTTTAATGAAAAAGGGTATATTTCATCCGGAAGAAAGAAGAAAAGAAAATTAGGGAAACACTATACATGAGGTGCTTGTTTTTTTTTCTTTTCATACCGGCGATAAACCAGGATTGTTGGATCTTGAACATGAGCGCTCGAGGCTGCAACCCTCGCCCCTGCCTCCCACTGGCCTGCCCCGTCCACGGCGACCTCCTGAGCACTGCTTCTAGCTCCGCTATCCCCTGTCGCGCTAACCCGGCGTCGCGGGGCCATACCTATGCGTCCCCTGCCCCACCCTGGGCCAACCGCTGTCCACCACTGCTTCGCCCGCCCACGACCCTACTGCCTTGCCCTACCGCCCGCCATCTCTGCCACGCCGATCTACCACCCCCTCCCCCCGAGCTCCTTTCTAAGGCCGCAGCGGGGTGCAGCACCTACACCTAGCGCGTTCAGTCTCAGTCGCCTGGAAGATGTTCAGTTTCCAGGCAACTAAACTGCAGGAGATGCGAAACAAAAGTTGGATCCGCAGTAGTGAATCTGGCCAAACTTGCTAGGCCTGTACTCGATTGTTGAAGGCATCATGATAGAAGATGAAAACCGGCAATCTGTACCGGGTCCAAGTTACTAATAAAATGCACAATCATTACAGCACTGTTTCTTGGCAATCTATTCACCGTTTGTGAAGTAAGTTACAGGATCTACAGATAAGTCGGTTTCTGCAGACAAATGTGAGATTGCCTTTTTTTTTTTTGACAATTTTAGTTGTACTCTAGTCTAAACAGTTACAGGATCTGCAGAGGAGTGACCTGCTGGCGTGCCAGCTCGCGCGACCGTCTTCCACCTCGCGCGCCAGCTCGCGCGACCCAGCGCGTGCAGCTTTCCGTCTGCCGCGCGCCTGCCCGTCTCCCCGGCGTGGCGAGCATGCATCCGCCCCGCACCTGCTCTGCAAGGCCCGCAGCTCTCCTCTCGGATCCTTGTCTCCCTCGCTGCACAGGCTCCCACGGTCTGCACAACAGCACAAGGCTCCCCCAACGGCAGAAAAAGCAGCCAAGCCAAGCGGCCGAAGCTCTTATCCACCGCCCGGCGCCCGCGCTGACCGCTTGGCGAGACCAACCCCGCGGAAGAGCGATCGCGTCCACCCTGTTCGCCGCCGCTCGGCCAATGCTCAGCGCGCCGCCTCTTCTTTACCCTCCGCCGCACTGCTCCACCATGCCGCGCCATGCCGTGCGACGCACGACGCGCGGGACAACGGCGGCATCGGCCCCTGTTCCTCGACGCTCCCCACGAGAGAGGCGCACAAGGCCCCTTCCACGAGTCCGGTGGAACCTCCCGTCCCCGTATGTAGGTTGTCCTCGCCGTGCCCCGACAAGACGTCGGAGCGAACACGCCTTCCTCCCCATCGTCGTCCGCACCGCGACCAAGGGCGCCGAGGGTGGGGGAGCGCTGTACGCCGAGCCACCGTCATGGCTTCACCACTCGGACACTCGCGCCCGCCGCCCAGGCAAAGGGTGTGGCCACCACCAACACCAATCGCGGCCCTCGCCAATCCACTCGTCCGCTCGTGTTTCGCTTAGGGTCTGCGACGCACGGACACGCACACCGACGCGCGCACTGGCCTCGCCCCGAGTCACCAGTACCACGCGAGCACGGCGCACACTCCCACGCCCGTTGCTGCAATCAAGCACCGCGTCCACGAACAAATGAGCCATTCCCCAGTACTCAACCCAGTTGCTTAGCCCTCTTGAGTGCACCGCCATCGTCCGAAAAGCTAGCTAGGCCGCCGTGCCGCTCAGAGCATGAACCGGCCGCCAACCATGCCTCGACCGACGACCAGCCATCTGCTTCTCTCTCCTATACTAGCTGCCACACGCCTCGGCACGAACGTGGTCCGCAGGCACATCGATATACCGTCGAACAGCTACCGAGCGTAACAAACAACGCCCCTGCTCACATAGCTCTGAACCGTTTGCGGCACCAAATCCACACCAAAGGCCAAAAACGGCCCAATAAGGAGGCCAAGATGAGAACCCAGCCAGCCAACTATAATATAAGCTTCAGAATTTGCACTTGGTCTTCCTCCCTCCGCCCCTCATTGCAGCAAATTAAGGAAGGTTCTCGACTTCAACCACCCCGTCGGCTCCCTCCTCTCGTGAGAGGCCTCCAAGGCGTTCGCGACATGGGTGATCACACCCCCAAGGCTAAGGACGAGGCCTCGAGCGCCAGGAACACGGCGGCGGCGAGGAGGACCGGGGCGCAAGGCGGTGATGACAGTGCCAGCGGATGTTCCTCGCACGCCGAGAAGAAGGCGGCGAGGAGGACCGGGGTGTTCGACGGCGATGACGGCGTTCGCGGATTGTCTTCGCACGCAGGGAACAAGGCGGCGAGGCGGACCTTGGCGTACCGCGACGAGGAAAGCTACCGCCATGCGGCCGCGTCGGGGCCCCTGCCCAGCCGACGTGCAAGTGAAGATGCGGTTCCAGTGCCCGGCACCGATGAGCGAGGTCTATTTGGCGACGCAAAGAAGCTCAAGAAGGCCGACTCTACCATCCCTGTCGTTCTTGGCGGAGGTGAGTAGGGGGGAATTTGTTCTTCGTCTACGGTTTATGCTTCTTGAATCTTGATTCGGACATAACATTGGGTTGCAGGCCAGGCATTTCAGGGTCTGGGGGCAGCGGCGGCTCTACCGTCCCTGTTGTTCTTGGCGGAGGTGCCTAAGAGCATCTCCAAGAGTTTGGCAATTTTCATTTGGCAAATCTTGTGTTTTGCCAAGTTGTAAAAAGATATGCCAAGTAAAAAAACAGTCTCTCTCCAAGAGTTTGGTATAATTCACTTGCCAAACCCAGATCTAACTTACATCAGGAACCTGAGGGAGAAACAAAATTATGTTTATGCCCTTCCACCTCTTAAAAACTTACATCAGGAACCCTGAGAGAGAAACAAAATTATTTTTGTGCCTTTCCACCTCTCTCGTACATACGGATGCCAAGTCCGCTCCGCGCGCGCATATTTGCGCGTGCGAGGCCGGTGGATGGCAAGTTGCCAAGAATGCCAACCTCATTTGCCAAGCTGTTGGAATCCAAATTTTCTCATTTTGCCAAAATTGAAAGGATGCCAATCTCATTTGGCAAACTCTTGGAGATGCTCTAAGGGGGAATTGTGCGCGCTGTTCTTCGTCAACGGTTTATGCTTTTTGAATCTTGATTCAGGCATAACATTGGTTTGCAGGCATTTCAGGGTCTGGGGGCAGCGGCGTCTCTACCGTCCCCGTCGTTCTTGGCGGAGGTGAGTAAGGGGGAAATTGTGCCCGCTGTTGTTCGTCAACAGTTTATGCTTTTTGAATCTTGATTTAGACATATCATTGGGTTGCAGGCATTTCAGGGTGTGCGGGCAGCGGCGGTCAGGTTCGCTCGGGAGCGCTTCACGAGGTTGGCACATTGGGGTCCGGGAGAGGTATTGGGTCCGGTATTCGTTAGATCACCCGTTCTTGTTCTTTGTTCTTTGGCGATGGTTCAGGTTGATCTCCTGACCGAGAAGGCCCAATGGCCTCTTTGGGTCTTGACTCGCGCCCTGATCGTGGGTGCCAGCACATTCATGGCTGGCGGGCCCCCGTCGCACTGCGCATATAAAAGAAAGGTGGGGGCCGGGGCACTCGGTACGAGGTTCACCTGAGCCGCCAGTTTTCCCACCTATAACCCTAATCCTGATCACGAGAGGGGCGCAGCCAGCGACGGGAAGCACCGCCGCCGTCACTGCACTGCGTCAACGATCTCCACTGCATCGCCGTTTCTTCCCCGACCGCCGCTGTCCTAGCGCAGCCTCCATCAACAACCGTGATGGCCAGCTCCAACTCCACCACTCCGGCTGCTCTTCCTTCGGACGGTCTGCACACGCCCTCCACTCTCCTCTCTCCGCCTCTCTCTCGGATCCGGTAGATCTTGTACTAGGTTTTGTTTCTACTGAAATGTAAAGGACAAATCCCCACTGATCTACTTCATGAGATCCTAAAGAACTAACAATGGTATCAGACGCCTTGTATAGTTGTAGATCTAGATCGGGGTAAAAGAAAAGAGAACAACCGATTACGAATCGGAACAAAGCATCAACCGAATCGATCAAATCGGATCAGCAAAGAACATGGAACCCTAACCCTAGATTTGGTCGGAAAGGGGGAGGGGCCTACCTGGCTTCTCTCACCGCCGGCAACACCGCCGTGGTGCGGGAGAGAAGAGGCCCGCAACCGTGCAGGCTAGGGCCGGCCACAGTGGCGCCATCATAGATCCGCCAGTGGGCGATATGAAGGGAGGAAGAGAAATTGCAAATGGCGCTAGGGTTTGGGCACTGGCTGCGGCTGGGGGTTTTTGTTCTCCCGAAACTGACTCCCGGGCGTCGGATGGCGATGAGCAGCTGTGATCAAACGGGTCGGTTTATAGCCCAAGCGGGTAGCGCAGATGGGCCAGATTCCCGGCCCAGGCCTAGGTTGCGGCCTGGGACGCGGGAGAGCGTTGCGCGCATTACCGGGCCGGGCCGTTTTCAACTGAGCGATCCGCAAAGGCCTCGTCGCCGAGCTGGGCCGCGCGCTGACTGGAGTCGCGGCTGGGCCGCTGCTGCGCGCATCTAATGGGCTAAATGGCCAGATAAAACAACAAAGTCATTTTTTGATTTTTCTTTTTTCCAGAAACTATTTTTATGTATTTTGACTTGAATTTGATTCGAATTTCTGTGCAATCTTATCCAATGATAATTTTGTTCAGAAAATAGTGTTCTATTATAATAGTTTCTGGAAAATAGAATTAAAAGTTTTGTTTACGTTTTCCGCTGCATACTCACAGTTATTGCTTTCATTATTAAATTTGAACCAACGGGAGAATTTAATTTTGAAAATGGATAAATTTTCAGATCATTATAATATTGTTATTATTCTGACCAACGTTGATTAATAGCAGTATTATGATGTTATTATGTATTTTGTCATACATTAATTCTATTTCTGGCCAACGGTGATGTAGAATTACTGTAAAAGGATAAATTGTATGTTTTAATTTTGACCAACGTTGAAACTAAAGCATGCAATTATTGTTGTTATAATTATGTTCTCACTCTACATGGTTTGTGTTTTTAGGAGGTTACTCTTTGAGGGGGTTCATCAAAGATATTCCACACCTCAAAGGTGACAATTATACCGAATGGAAGAAAAAGATTAACCTCGCCTTTGTCTTAGCTGAGGTGGACTGGGTGGTCACCACACCGTGCCCCACTGAGCCTGCGGCACCGGTGAGGGAGGCCAATGAGTCTGATGTTGATTGGCAAAAGAAAGAGAGGGACCATGCTCCCATACAGATGGCATATGACCTACAAAAGCAAAAGTGGATCAATGCCAACAAAAAGTGTGTTGCTGTCATAAAGAACACAATTGAGCCTACCATAATGGGCTCAATCCAAGAGTGTGACACTGTCACAGAGTACCTGAAAAGGATAAAGAGTCAGTTTTATGGCTCTTCAAAGACATATGCTACTCAGCTGATAAAACAGCTGATGACAGAAAGGTACACTGGAGGTGGCAATGACACTGGCATAAGAGAACACATATCAAAGTTGAATCATTTGAACAATAAGCTAAAATCAATGGATCTGGCTCTTACGGAAGAGTTCCTTTTCCATGTGATTTTTGCTTCTTTACCAAAAGAGTTTGACACATTTGTTGTCAACTACAACATTCAGCCCGAGAAATAGGATCTAGAACGTTGTATGACAATGTGTGTGCAAGAAGAAGAGAGAATAAAGGCCGCCAATGGTGGTACTCTCAGTTTTGTTAAAGATAATAAGAGAAAGAATGCCAATGTCAACTCTCCCTCAAAGCCAAAGGGCAAGGGTCCCATGCAGCATCAGCCTCAGCAGAACAGGTTTGCAGTGAACAAAGATCAGTTCCTCTACTGCAAGAAGGAGGGACATTACAAGAAAGATTATCCTGAATTCTTAAAGATGATCATGGCAAAGAAAAGTGAGAACATTATTATGTTCATAAATGAATCCCTGTATATACAGTATTCGAAATCTACTTGGTGGATTGACTTAGGCGCAATTGTTTATGTTGCTAATTCATTACAGGGATTCCGTTCGACGAGGACTACGCAAAGAAGCGAAAGACACGTTAAAGTCGTGAATGGAGTCCAAGCAGATGTCAAAGTTGTTGGCGATGTTCCTCTAGAGCTTGTTGATGGCTTCATTCTTTTGCTTAGAGATGTTTTATTTGTTTCTTCATTACAGAGAAACTTGATTAGTGTGTCTTGTTTAGATAATAATGGATTTGATTGCCATTTTGGAGATGGCAAATGTGAGATACAATATAATAATGAATGTGTTGGCCTTGCTTTTCAAAAGCAAGATCTTTATTTGTTATCACTTCGTGAAAATGTGAATTCCGTATGTGATGCGAATGAGAACGTATCCTTGTTTGTGAATGTGAATAGAAAACAAAAGAGAACTCAAGATGCGTCCTTAAAATTATGGCATTGTCGTTTAGGCCATATTTCGAGGAGGAGAATAGAGAGACTAGTTAAGAATGATATTCTTCCACCATTAGAGTTCTCAGACTTTGAACAGTGTAGAGAATGTATTAAAGGAAAATACACAAAGCAAATTAAAAAGGATGCTAAACGAAGCACAGAAATTTTACAGATAATTCAAACAGACATCTGTGGTCTTTTTCCTGTGAAAAGTGTGGATGGTTTTGACTCGTTCATAACATTCACAGATGATTACTCCCGTTATGGTTACATTTATCAATTAAAGAAAGAAATAAAGCGTTGGATAAATTTAAAATATTTAAGGCTGAAGTTGAAAATCAGCACAATTTAAAGATAAAGATAGTCCGATCTGATCATGGTGGGGAGTACTACGGTCGGCATACCCCATATGGTCAAGTTCCTGGACCTTTTGCAAGGTTTCTACAGGAGAATGGCATAGTTGCCCAGTATTCTACACTGGGCGAACCTCAGCAGAACGGAGTAGCTGAAAGGCGTAACCGTACCTTGATAGATATGATGCGTAGTATGATGAGTTACTCTGACTTGTCATTGAGTCTATGGATGGAGGCGTTAAAAACCGCCGTTCATATTCTAAATAGAGTACCAAGTAAAGCGGTGCCCAAAACACTATATGAGTTGTGGACAGGAAGAGAACCTTCACTAAAATATTTGCGTGTGTGGGGGAGTCCTGCTGAGGCAAAAGTGTTTAACCTAAATATTGGGAAGCTAAATTTCAAAATAATTAGCTGCCATTTCATTGGCTATCCTGAAAAGTCAAAATGTTTCCGTTTTTACTGTTCAGATAGATACACAAAATTTGTAGAGACGAGACACACTGTTATCTTAGAGGATGAAATGATGAGGGGGAGCACGGTAGCTCGAAAAATTGATCTTGAGGAGAAGCGGGTATGTGTGTCCACTCCGATTACTCAGGAACCATTCTTTGAATTACCTGTTCTTATTGCACCAACAGTGCGGGACACTGTAGTGCCAACACCTGTTGTTAGTTCTCCTGTGGTGACAGTAAATAATGATGAGGAACCTGTCTTTCAGGAACCTATACAAACTGATGCCACAGATGAGGGGGAGCAACAACAGCCCCAAACAGAAGATGTGCCAAATGTGCAGGCCCCTAGAAGGTCTCAAAGAGTTAGAAGATCAGCAATACCTGATGACTATGAGGTGTATAACACTGAAGAATTTCAAATGGAGGGTGATCCCACTTCATTTGAAGAAGCCATGAGAAGTGATAATTCATCAAAGTGGCTTGAGGCCATGGAAGATGAAATAAAGTCAATGAGTACCAACAAAGTTTGGGATTTAGAACCTATTCCTAAAGGAGCCAAGACAGTAGGCTGTAAATGGGTCTACAAGACAAAACATGACTCTCAAGGGAATATTGAAAGGTTTAAAGCGCGACTTATAGCAAAAGGTTTCACGCAAAGAGAAGGAATTGATTACAATGAGACATTTTCTTCAGTCTCATGTATGGATTCCTTCAGAATTATAATGCCATTAGTGGCACACTACGATTTAGAGTTACATCAGATGGATGTAAAAACGACATTCCTAAATGGGGATCTGGAGGAAAATGTTTACATGGCACAACCAAAAGGTTTTGTCATAGAAAGAAAAGAACGAATGGGATGCCGCTTAAAGAAATCAATTTATGGGTTAAAGCAAGCTTCAAGACAGTGGTACTTGAAGTTTGACAGAACAATAAGAAATTTTAGGTTTAAAGAAAATATTGAGGATAACTGTGTTTATGCAAAGTTTAAGAATGGAAGGTATATCTTCCTAATCCTGTATGTAGATGATATCTTACTTGCTAGTAGTGATGTCAGTCTACTACTGGAGACAAAGAAATTTTTATCCTCAAAATTTGATATAAAAGATCCTGGTGAAGTTTCTTTTGTTTTGGGCATAGAGATTCACCAAGATAGAAGTAAAGGGGTATTAGGACTGTCACAAAAGGCATACGTAGAAAAGGTTTTAAAGAAATTCAGTATGCATAAATGTAGTGCCTCACCTGCACCCATGGTCAAGGCGACATATATGAGGATTTTCAATGCCCTAGGAACCAATACGAGCTTGATCAAATGAAAGTGGTTCCATATGCTTCTGCTGTCGGAAGCCTACAATATGCTCAAGTGTGCACACGTCCTGATTTACCTTTTGTTAGCGGGTTGCTTGGCAGATTTCAAAGTAATCCAGAAATTGAACAGTGGAAACTGGTAAAGAAAGTCTTACGATATTTGCAAGGTATGAAAGACCTTATGTTGATGTACAAAATATCAGATTCTCTCCAAATAGTAGGGTATTTGGATTCTCATTATACGGGAGATGATAGAAAATCCACGTCAGGTTATGTGTTCACTCTCGTAGGAGGAGCAATTTCATAGAAAAGCTCAAAACAAACCGTCACTACATCGTCCACAATGTATGCCGAGTTTGTAGCGTGTTATGAGGCAACGGGGCAGGTGAACTGGCTAAAGAAGTTCATACCCGGTTTAAAGGTGGTCGACAACATACATAAACCACTAAAGTTATACTGCGATAATAATCCAGTAATACAGTATGCTCACAACAATAAGTTAAGTGGTGCTGTCAAACACATTGACATAAAGTATTATGTTGTGAAGGATAAAATCCGGGATCAAATTATAAATCTTGAGCATATAAATACAGGAAAGATGCTCGCGGATTCGCTTACCAAAGGCTTACCATCCAACGTGTTCAGAGAACATGTAGTCGACATGTGTTTAAGGGAAAGTCTATGACTCTTGGACTATAATAAAGGGCTCAAAGTTAAAGTAACTGTTTCGGATCAGAGATGTGTATTGTAGCTGTTAAATTTATTGGCGATTGACCGTGACGATGAAACATGCTCTATGCACTTATCTGTGATGGAACGAGTAAAGTGAAAGGTATTTAAGTAAAAGTTTAAAGGTTAAAGTATATGTTGAGATCAAGGGGGAGAATGTTAGGTTGATCTCTTGACTGAGGAGGCCCAGTGGCTTCTTTGGACCTTGACTCGCGCTCTGATCGGGGGCGCCCAGCCCATCCATTGCTGGTGGCCCCCCGTCGCACTGCGCATATAAAAGAGAGGTGGGGGCCGGGACACTCGGTACGAGGTTCACCTGAGCCGCCAGTTTCCCCACCTATAACCCTAATCCCGATCACGAGAGAGGGACGCAGCCAGCGACGGAAGACACCGCCGCCGTCACTGCACTGCGTACCGAGCCCAACAGTTATGTTAAGCGCCGGCTTATCGACCTCTACGATATAGGGCGAATCAATAAGACTGCTCTAGTCGCTGTGGGAGGAGAGATGCCAGCTTTTCTTCGCGTCGCTGCTGAGAATGAGTCTATCAAGGCGGCCGCTCCGCGAATGGAAGCCATCGCCAGGAGCCTCCGGATGACAGGAGGTCTTCAAGCTCGAGCCCCAGTCCAGCGCCGGCAGCAGCACCGGCTGCAGACCGACCCCGAGCTCCAGCCGCAGCCCCAGCCTGACCCTGAGCCCCAGCTCGAGCGGCAGCCGCTTCTCCAGCCGGACCGATCCTGTCCGCGCTGCCACATGAACAGCGGCATGTGGCGCCGCACCGCCTCTGCAAGTGCGTGCGCTGCTCCAAGAGTACAGACCTGTCCTTTCTGCTTTCTAGCTGCAATACCAAAGACCGAGTGCTCACGAGGCATGTGCCCGTCGTGCGGAGGAAGAGCAGGTAGCAGGTACGCTGGTGCTTGATCACATATGCTCATGTGACATTTGCCATGATTGTCCGAGGTGCGATTTAGCGAAGCTGCCGCGGCCATTACCACGCCGGGATGGCGCTTGTCCGTGTTGTTTAGAGAGTGCGGGTAATGCCTCAAGTCACTTATGTTTGTGCTTAGAGTGCAAGCTTCTGCCTGGCTCTGCTTGCCCATACTGCGCACTAGCTGAAGTACCTTCTCCGATCAACCCCTTTGACCTCATTAGGGTAAGAGCTTATTCTCTGAAGTAAGACTTGGGCATCTAAGATTGTTTGTATGATGGATAATACAAGTGCAAGGCTTGGGCATCTAAGATTGTTTGTATAGTGGTATGCAAGGATAAGAGCTTATTTTCAGTAGCTGACTACCTGAAGGACAAATTTTGGTGATACTGATACCTGTCGTATGACAGATAACCCTTGTCACTCAGCATATAAAGAACACACACAGTCCATGAATACAGTCAAATCAGCAGATCCAGATAAAACGCAAAATGATAGAAACAAATTATGTATGCCAAGACAAAACCATCAACCATGTTTACATTACAGTAATGAAGCTGCCACACAACAAGGCATCATATGTTTTGAGGAACAACACTATGGGACTCGATCATAGCAGAAACTTGGACACAAGAGACTCGACCTCACATCAGACAAGGCAAACTGAACTCAGTACCCCAGCCCCCGCCCAAATCTTTAGTGGCCACCACGGAGACGTAGAACCAGGTGGAGTGTAGACTCCTTCTAGATGTTGTAGTCCGCCAATGTGCAGCCATCCTCAAGCTGCTTACCAGCAAAGATCAGGCGCTGCTGGTCCGGTGGGATGCCCTCCTATCCTGGATCTTTGCCTTCACATTGTCGATCGTGTCAGAAGACTCGACCTCCAGGGTGATGGTCTTGCCAGTCAGTGTCTTCACAAAAATCTGCATACCACCACGGAGGCGGAGCACCAAGTGGAGGGTAGACTCCTTCTGAATGTTGTAGTCGGCAAGAGTGCAGCCATCCTCAAGTTGCTTTCCAGCAAAGATGAGGCGCTGCTGGTCTGGTGGGATGCCCTCCTTGTCTTGAATCTTTGCCTTTACGTTATCCATCGTATCAGAAGACTCAACTTCAAGTGTGATGGTCTTCCCAGTCAGAGTCTTGACAAAGATTTGCATGCCTCCCCTTAGCCTAAGCACAAGGTGAAGGGTGGACTCTTTCTGAATATTGTAGTCACCCAAGGTGCGGCCATCCTCGAGCTGCTTCCCGGCAAAGATGAGGCACTGCTGGTCTGGTGGAATGCCCTCCTTGTCTTGAATCTTGGCCTTCACATTGTCTATCGTGTTTGAGGACTCGACCTCCAGTGTGATGGTCTTTCCGGTCAGGGTCTTCACAAAGATCTACATGCCACCCCTAAGCCTGAGCACAAGGTGGAGGGTAGACTCCTTCTGGATGTTATAGTCAGCAAGTGTCTGGCCATCCTAGAGCTGCTTGCCAGCAAAGATCAGACGCTGCTGATCCGGTGGGATTCCCTCCTTGTCCTGGATCTTTGCCTTCACATTGTCAATTGTATCCGATGACTCAACCTCAAGGGTGGTGATGGTCTTTCCAGTGAGGGTTTTCACAAAGATCTGCATCTGCAGAGACAAAAATCACATGGTAAGCCACCATAATAGGCATAGAAAAACATAGTGCTTGAAAAATAATAATGATTCAAGTCTCAGCTATGAAACAGAGGTAACAAACAGAGAATGCAAACATCTAAATTTGATTAACCATGAATTAGAACAAACAACACTGCATCCATCCAGATTAGGTAGGTGCATACCAACAGCCAACATGCTAGTTACATTTGTAATTAGCATGGCGATTCAACATACACAAGCTAGAGAAAGGATTGAACATAAAACTCTGAAAGGGGTCAGCTTCTCAACAAGAAATAAGCTGAAAGGGGTCAGCTTCTTAACAAGAAATAAGTTCAGCAGTCCTTCCCAAGCTTTATACATATCCTTGTGAGTAAGGTGACCATAAACAGATCAATCTAACGTATAATAGGTAGGGAAGATGCTAGGCATGCTTTAACCATCTTAGTTTTGAGCATACACTGATCAAACAGTTTGAATTGAAACCAAAAATACCTACAGGATTGCGTGCATGGCAACATGATAAGCAGGATTTAACCTTCTCAATTTGATATTGATAATACACTAATTTATATATCGAACTGACACTTAATTCTGTGACATCTGCAGGATTGTGCTTTGTAACAACACATGATTTAACCTTCTTGTTTCAGATGATACACCATCAATCTATTGAATTCAAATATAATTCTATGATATCTGCAGGATTACATTCGAGATAACATGATAGGAATTGTTTAACCTTCTTAATTTTGATAATACACTAATCAACTTTTAGAATTGAACCCTAACTCTAATATATACAGGATATAGGATTTCGATTCAGAACAGAAAATAGCGCTGTCCTTTGTGGAAGGCAACAAGCAACCGAACGATCATAAGTAACCGATTGGTCGACAATCTGAATCTAGTGAACCCTGGATGAGTAATTACTATGGGATACTAGGATGCTGAATAAACACGGAGCTCGACCGAATCAGACAAGATAACTGGGTAAAGTTGATCCGATAAACGTAGAAAGGAACATATCACAGACCATGCGAACAATCTAACGGATTTTGGTACGGAAGGCGAAGTCGAGAATTGAGGATTTGAGAATCGAACATACACGCATAGACAGATCGAGAGAGCGAGCGCGTACCTTGATGAGACGATCGGGAGAGCCTTGCTTCGTTCGTCTGCGAGCCGATGAGCGGAGACTTCACGATTGGGATCGAGAGGAGGGAGACTGATGGATTGGGGAAAACGGAGGCCGGGGGTGAGACTTTTATCGTGAGGAAAACGGGTTCCTGAGCGCGGTCGTGATTTTCGGAGTCGACCGCCTCGATTGCCAGGGCAGTTCCGTCTGGCTTTACGCGCCGCGCCTCCATGCTCAGCCATCGATGCAAGAGGCAGGAAGTAGTAGGGGACTTGGCCTTGTCTCCGCACCCTGATGCGGTGTGCCTCTTCAGGAGCGGGAAGCAAGGCGCAGCGCGGAGTACCCCCGCCGACTCGGAGAAGAATTCGAGTCCGATCACGGTCGCTCAGAGACAATTCGAGCCAACCGACGCGTTGTATAAAAGCCGCCATCCGTGGTTTGCCAAAACTCGCTCCGCAAGACCGCAAGTCCAAAACGATCCCCTGCCCCCAAACACGCGTGCTTGCGTGTCCTCCTGTCCTCTGCCAGAACCCGTCGGTATTCTATTTTGCATATGTGGTTTGCGTCGAATTGAATCTCGTCAAAAATCCTCGCCGCCATGGCCGAGAAAATTGCTATTATAGGACGCGAAACAATGGACTTCGTTATTATAGGACACCAAACGTTGATTTCGCTAAAACGATCTTTGAAACGTTGACACTTGGTTTTACATGATATTTGGCCTCTTTAAGCATTTTTCTCAACTCAAATACATGTATTTTACCATGATGTGACCGTATTGCCCTCAGGGCTTGAACTGGCGTGGGATGGGGCTGCTGGCCGTGGCCTTGGCTGGCTGGCCGGCCGCCACCCGGGCATGGCTGGCCGTGGACTGGCTGGCCGCCGCCTGGCCATGGAAATTTATTATCTATTTATTATATACACTATACGGCTGAATTAAATACGGAGGAGGAACAAATGAGAGAAGAAGGCTGCCCTGCTTTTGCCTTGTGAATATTCTGCGAGTCCGGTACGGTATGGCTGTTGGGTGGACTCCGCCGCTCGCGGCTCACATCAGAATCCGGCGGGGATGTTGGCCTTTTATTAATAAAAAAAAAGTCAGAATGCGCCGTGAATTAACTGGGCAAATGATGCCATGCATGCGTGCAACTTGTTGGAACGAACGGTAGTAGGTGGCGAAGAACAGAAGACGGAAGAAGCTTTGGCTCTTCTGGAATATATAAACGGGTTCCTTTGTCCACAAAGTACTCGTGCACTTGCGTTGCTTTGAACATATCTGCTGTTTTCTTTCTCCCAGTGATGTCTGTTATGGACTTATGGTTGGGGCTGTCCGTCCAGTAAACCAAAACCAGGACCGGCGGCCGGCCGGCCCTACTTGCACGTACAAATCCGCATGGCCATTAATAATTAATTTCATTACTTATAGCATAAATAAGTTCATCTTAGAAGACCATAATTTAGTTCCAAACGATCCAAGTCATATAAAATAAAACATTAGTTTACATCTCATCACAAATAAAATAATTCATCCAATGTGAAGCTTTCTCTTTGGAGTCATCTTTTTGGGTGGAGCCGCCATAGGCATCCTCACAGGACTAGTGGTGTCGGTTTGCGAAGAGGTGCCCTCTCCTAACAACATCGCAAGTTTGCTGCACATAGATGAAGTAAATAGATCGAGCTTAGAGCATTGATCACTTAGAGCATTTGTCAAAACGCTCATGCATTGAATTAATGTACAGTAAACAAACGTGCACAGTAAACTGACTTGTACAGTAAATAGATGCATTGAATATAATATATGTAAACTGACTTATACAGTAAATAAGTCAATATTTCTTATCCTCTAGTGACCCTTCCTGGACTATCCCGTAAGATTTCTTCTCTAGTCAGCCTCTGTGGGGTGCTAGGTTCGGCTGGAGTAGCTTTTGTAACATTCTTCCTAGGTTGCCTACGCTTCCTATAAGTAATGAAATTAATTATTAATGACATTTTCATTCAAGTTTGTGGTAAAGAAAATAATTACTTACCTCTTTTTGGCTGTCCCATTGAGTGGGCACTTGGCACTAGCTTGCCTATGACCTTTTTCACCGCATTTTTTGTAAGTCATAGGTCCTCTAATCATCTTCTTTCCCTTTGCATTGGTTGGAGCAGTGTCGTTGTCACCTTCATTTTGACCTTCACCCTCGTTGGTACATTCACTATCTTTCGAACCTTTCTTTTTATGGCCACCTTCCATCCATCCCTTCCTTCTTAGTTTCCTTCGTCTTCCAACAGGTAATTTAGCAAGAGGTGCACCAACTAAAATTGGTAGGTCAATTTGTGGCCACTGTGTTTTGTCTGTCATAGGCTCAATCTCTCTACCATAAGCAGCCCTGAATCTATTCACCGAGTAATAGTCGTGCACAAACTGTTCCAAGTCAACTCCCCGTTGGCGGGTTACATAGGCCAACACATGTTGACAAGGCTTACCAGTGTGCTGCCATTCTAGACAAGTACATGTCCTTTGGTGTAACTTGACAATATGCCTCTCAACTCTGCTGCTATGGTCCCACACCTCTGCACTCCAATTAGAACATCCAACAATTTTCAAATGTCCCAGCCCTCTAGTATTTGCCTTTAGCTGATGCATAATAGCTGGAAGTATCCTGCCTTCAGGTAGCCTGTATGCAATATTCCTTCTCTTGTTCTAAAGTACCATGATCATTTTCCTAATCTTATCAGCAAGGTCAGCAACAGGTAAGTCTTTGTGGTCTCTAATCCAGTTATTAAATGCCTCAGCAATATTACTAGTTATGTAATCACACTTAATTTCTGGATTGAAAGCACACCTATACATATAGCTTATGATTGGTCTGTAACCATTTCACTGCATCAGCTGACTCACTTACCATTTTTGCTATATTGTCATAGAAGATGTCTTCTCTGTAAGCCCTAGCCGCAGGATATATCTGGCCGAACCCTCTAAATCTCTTGTGGAAATTTTTGACAAGATGATAAAAGCATTCCCTTTGCTCCGCATTTGGGAATACATTCTTCACTGCATTCTCCAAGCCCTTGCAAGCATCAGAACAAATAGCAAGGAGTGGAGGATCACCTATAGCCTTCTTTAATTGTTCCATGAACCAAGTCCAGTTGTCTGTTGTCTCAGAAGCTATGAAGCCATAAGCGACTGGATACATCCAATTATGACCATCAACTGCTACAGCTGCGGCCAACTGACCATTCCACCTTCCATTAAGCGCTATGGCATCTATGCTCAAATGAGGCCTACAACCTTCCAAGAAACCATCAATGCATGGTTTAAGAGCACAGAAAAAACGGTGGAAATATACCTGACCATCCACCTCAAGTACCTCAATCTCAACTACACTCCTGGGGCACCGCTTCATCACCTCGGCCTTCCACCTAAATAACAGCTGAAAACTATCTGACCATTTGCCATAAACCTCATTAAGAGCTCTTTCTTTACCCCGCCATACAGTGTCATATGCAATTTGACACTTGTGATCTGTCTGCAACTTCTTTTGCAATTCCTTAGCACCAATATTTGGATCATCTCTAAGGATACTCACAGCCTTGCTAGCTACCCACTTGCAATTTGGAGTTGTAGTTATCTGCCTCATGCTAGACACACATGTATGGTTATCGACTAAGACGGTTACCTGCAAAACAAAAAATCAATGAGATACTGTTTAATCAATGAGCTAGCTGCACTACTGCAGTAGGTGCAGCGGCTGCAGAAGGCAAACAGCTAGCTACATGTTGATATTAATGTACATAACAAGTTGAATTAATGAAATAAAAAAAATTATTCACCTCCACAGTGGCTTGGCCTTTTTGTTTAGTGCCATTTATCCTCCAAGGGCAAGGGCAATCTTCATCACCGGACTTGCAAAAAGCCCTATATCTCGTCTTACATGACTTTTCTACTCCTAAATCGAATTCCTTATTGATGGCAAATTGCCGCACTGCCAGCTTGAACTCCTCCATTGTTGGGTACACTGTTCCTATCTCCATTGATGGGTTGTTTTTATCATATGAAATGACCATCTCATCTGGTATGGCATCACTAGTGGGAATGGTAGCACCATCTGTATTTTGCCCATGCTCATTATCATGCCCCTGTTCATCCATTTGGCAATCAAAGCCATGTGCACGGTTATTTGTTGTGTCCTCCTCTGTCATGCCTAAAAACTCACAAATCTGCGACTCACTCATAAGTGCAATACGACCTTCGTCATCGTGTGTCTCCACTATTTGTATGCTATCCCAATCTACTCTTTCCATATTTTCCACATGAACTTGGGACCTACAAACAAGTGAAATCAATTTTTACTACGAGAAACATAAACATTGCATTCTAGGAATTAAGATGCCATTGCAGAGCATGGACATTCGCCATGTTTTGGAAAAACAAATAGAGGCAGGAGGTAACAAGCAATTTGGCAACAGAACCAAAAAGGCCCGACTTGAAACAGGGAGGTTCAGTTTCTTTCAAAGGTGCACACTGGACTGACCGTTCTACAACTTAAACTTTCACTCATTTGCTGAAAATATCAAGAAACGACAAGATTCAGTTTCTTTCAAAACAGGGAGGTTCAGTTTCTTTCAAAGGACGTCATGTTAGCTTTATCAACACACAAATGATGCAACCAAGATTTTCAGTCCATGACTAAAAGCTAAACTCAATTAACATGTATTCTACATTTTGATGTGTCAGGATCAAGGTACTGGAAAAATGATCCAGATCTATTATTGCCATCAGTTTCATGTTCTGAAAAAAAATGATTTCTATTATTTTTTACTCATCAGCAGTTTCATGTTCTGAAACTGAAAGGTTATTTCAAGGTTAATTCCACATTAACACTCAATTAACATGTATTCTACAGTACTAGTAAAAATAACAGAAATCATTATGGCCATTACCTTTGCACATCAAGAACTGGAAGATTCGATGAAACTTGAACATTATGTCCACTACAGTACTGGTAAAAATAACATAAATCATTATAGCCATTACCTCTGCGCATCAAGAACCGGAAGATTGTACTCTACTGCCGGATGAGGAACAGTGGGCAGCAACGATCTCGCTAGGGCTAGAGCACTGGACATGGGGGCTTCTGCCGGCGCGTCCAGACCTTCTGCTGCGTCGTGCGTTGGGCAGCCGGCGTCCAGACCTAGGGCAGCCTGGACTTCGGGGGCCGCGGCCATGCCTAGGGCGGCCATGTCCAGCCCTTGGCCAGCCGGCGTCGTGCGTTGGGCGGCCGCCGTGGCTAGCCCTAGGTCCACCGGTGTGTGGGCTTGGCTGGCCTGCGCGTTCTGGCCAAGGGAAGCCGCCGTCGGAGGATCGCCAACCACCGTAGGGGGATCGCCGGCCGCCGTCGTGGGTTCTCCGGCCGCCGTCGGGTGATCGCCGGGATGGGGCTCCTCCATGTCGGGCGGCGGGTTTAGGCGGCGGGAGAGAAACAGTCGGTCTTCAGTCGATCGGATGGAAGGAAACAAAACGTCGATCTCTTATGTGAATCAAGCAGAAGGGTAATACGGTCACATCATGGCAAAATACATGTATTTGAGTTGAGAAAAGTGATTAAAGAGGCCAAATGTCATGTAAAACAAAGTGGCAACGCTTCAAAGGTCGTTTTAGCGAAATCAACGTTTGGAGTCCTATAATAGCGAAACCCATTGTTTCGCGTCCTATAATAGCAATTTTCTCGCCATGGCCATGGCGACGACGTTGGATTTTGCATCGCCTGGCCCGGTGACCAGGAGCTACCGGCTCGTGGTACATCACTACGGTGCTCGAGGCAGAGCTCGCAGGAGAGGGTACCTCGGCCGCAGGGGCTTGCTGCCTCAGGTGTTCAAGAACATGCTACATTTTGTGTACACAGATTCGTTGCCGGAGACGACGACGGGGCCAGAAGAAGAGTCTATCATGGCTGAGCATTCGCTGGTAGCTGCGGATAGGTTCGACATGCAGGAGCTCAAGCTGATTTGCGAGGAGATACTGAGCAGTGACATCAATGTGAGTACTGTCACGAAGAAATTGAGACTGGCTGTACAACACAACTGCCATAAACTTAGGGATGCCTGCATCGAGCTCCTTGAAGATCCTCCTGTACTCGAAGCGGTCATGGCAATCGATGATGACATAGTTGAGCTTGTGGCTAAAAATTGCCCTCTGCGTTTGAAGGAGATGTGGGCTTATGAGGATGACCCAATGCAAGACGAGTTGGTCATATGAAAGTACTATGTACGTTTGCTTACAAATTTAAGAGAAGTGGGCTTGATGGCTGGGTGAATGTATTACACAAACTGCCAATGAATGTATTAAGTTGGTGATCGAGACCTTACTAAGTATTAGATCTAGTTCTTGTTATTATATGTATGTGTAGTTCTGTATCTTCCATAGAAAATGGCATGTGCGATGCCCTCTCTATTTTTCCTTTCTCTTGTATCCCTTTAGTGGTGGAATTCTTCAGACGACGGGTGCAAGAAAATAACCTTTTTATTTTCTAATGTCATGCGCAATTATTTCTCACTTAGTTATCAATAAGACTTCATAATTTATTATTATTATTGAGTAATTATCATGTTATTTTTGTATGTTGCAAACATTGTTGGAACAACCCAGCCTATGTATAAAATAACAAATTAGCACAAAGTGCACAGAAAAAAAAACAGTATCTTGAAGCCATCAATAATTGTCCGTGATAAGCAGAATGATACCCCCACTCAACCAACAATAATGACAAAGCCCTTTACTATTACTAGGATAATATATGTATTCACGGGCCCTATGGTATAGATTGCAAAACTAATATATAATTTCCATTGAAAATAGAATATTGTGTGCAGGAGTGCACCAAAAAAAAAACTCAGTGAAGAGCTAAAAAACAACTGCAAAACTGCAACTCTATACCTTCAGGTTTAGGGCTCAGCAAGTCAGAGTTCAGTATCCGAGCTTCTCGCAGTGTGACCGGTTAGAGTAGTGAGCTCTGGGACTCTCCTGTCCGTCCCGGGTTCAAAGCCTGGCACCAGCGACGAAGCCAGGAATGGCGTTAGGGAGGGCTGGCTTCCTCTTCTTCCTCCTCCAGCCCTTCCTTTCCTTCTTCTTTCTTCTCATGGTGGTAGGGGGGGCTTAGCCCGGGCTCCATGGAAATTCAGGCCGTAGGGGGGGCTGGAGCCCGGGTTGCCCCCCGCTGGCTTCGTCGCTGCCTGGCACCTTCTTATTTCAAAGACATAGGAGAGTGGTCTAGTTTTTTTAGTCAGAGTTCAGTAATACTTGGTCTCCAGATATCCTAGAACCTCTTCCCTCCGAAAGCGGTGAAGAGCAGATGCGTTGGCACAAGCAAATCTTACATCAATTTACTAGGACCATATTGAAATATGAAACAAAAAGAAAACAACCATAAGGGGAAACTGACTATAGCATTATACTATGGTTTATTTTCTCGATCACACAAAAGTCTGCGCGTCTTTATATTAAGGTAGAGAAAAAGTTTGATACAACACGCCTTTGGGCGCCCTAGAGGGTCAGTACAAATTTACATGGAAGCTCAGACCCTCTAGTGTACTGTAAGCTAGATTGTTACATTGGACAGAGATCGACCCAAATTTGCAACGCTGGCAAGGAGGCCTAAGCCCTAGCTGCCGGGCGGCGGTGCCGCTTGCGTGCACCTACGTCGCCAACCGTAAGGAACAACTCACTCAATGCCTACATATGAGCTGGGTCGCCATTGAGTACCTCATCGTATGTCATCGCTGATGTTGACGGAGGCGGCATCCCGCTGGAGAGCCCCAGACGCTTCATGACAAAGTACTCACCTCGCTTGGCTCTCAGGATATGAGCTGTGATTTGTGCCACTGCTTCGCTTGGGGAGGAAGGGCCGAGCACGTTCGCCAAGGGCCGCCTTACCTCTGGGCAGCTTGAGAAGTGACGACTGCCTAGCCTTTGTAACTCGCTCAGTGAAGCGCTTCAGGCGTTTATCAGCCGAGGTCGTCTGAGGTGAAGGGGTGCGGTTGACGTCGGTCGCAACCACAATCGTCCGTCAGGGAGGGGTGGCTGCGTCCGCGCCTAGAGTGACAGCATCGGACCTCTCTGGGTATGCCTCGGCATCCATGATGCTGGCCTGTCGCTCCCGCTAAGTATACTACGGAGACATAGGTTTTACACACGGAACACTCGAAGTTCAGAGACATACGGCAAAGACAGGAAATCAGCCTGCTAAGTATACTACTCATTGAAAAAAGAGTATCTGATGTGCGTCCATAGTTTCTCAAACTATCTGCTGGCTTACTCAGATATTACTGTAAAATGGCTGTGCATTGATATTAATTTCAAGTTTCAACGGTAAAATGGATGTGCATTGATATTAATTTCAAACAAACAGAGTAACGGACTACTCATTAAAGTGGAACACTTGTGTGTTCATTTCACATGTCTGAAGAATTACTGGTGACACCAGTTGCATGACAGGTAACCCTTGTTTTTCAACATATAAGAACACACACAATCGACGAACAGAGAGTTTACGAGGCAATGATCACAGTGAGGCCAGCAGATCAGCTAAGACGCAAGACAAACCAGGTTCACTTATCCATTACAGCAGATCAGGCTGCTATACAGCAACAGCAAGGCAGCATATGTTTTGCTGAGACATGACGCCGAATGTGTCAAAAAGATTTTGACATCTCTCAGGCTAAGTAGCTCCTGATGCTACTCGCTACCAACCGAACAAGACACCGAGGAAGGCCAGCACGCTCAGGACCAAAAGGCAGAAGGTGGAGAAGGCGAGAACCTTGGCCGCCGCCTGTACCTCCGGCGCCTGGATCGGCGTCGGCGGCTGGGTGAGCAGCCTCCACACCAGCGCCGCCACCACGGCGGCGGCGGTGACCAGGACGAACGCCTCATCATACAGGGTGGAGAGGGCCTGGTCGACGTCCTTGGCGCGGTAGGTGAGCACCGCCAGCAGCAGCGTCAGCGGCACGCTCACGAAGGCGTGCGCCGGCGGCTCATCCTGCGCCCCGCCGCCGCCGCTTCTTTGGCCGCTGAACACACGCCGCAACGCCGCCGGCAGTACGACCGGCAGTGACCACCGGTCCTTCGCCCGCCGCACGCACCACACGCCGGCAGCGACGGCTTCGGGGAATAGCGCGAGCGCCGCGTAGCCTCGCACCTTGGTCACCGCGATGACGAGCGCCGTCGTCACGACGCCGCAGACGAGCACGCACGTCAGCGCCATAAGCTCCCTCACCGGCCGCGGGCACCGCACGAGCCTCCGAGGGACGGCCTTGACGAGCAGCAGAGATGCCCCGACGGAGGTGAAGAGCATGAGGTACTCGGAGGGCAGGAACCGCGCGTCGCGGGCCTCCTCCTTGTTGTTCTGGAAGTAGTAGAAGGCCATGCCGAACCAGCCGCCGAACAACATGGACGTGACGTTGGCGGACAGGTCGAGCAGCTGCTGGAGCGGCTCCTCGCAGCCGCTGTAGGCGTCCACGTCCTCGTCGATCCCGGTCGCGTAGCACTGCCACAGCCGGTGCGCGACGTACGCCGCCGCGGCGGCGAGGGTGATGGACGTCCCGACGACGTTCATGCGCATCATGAGCGAGAGGGAGAAAGAGAGGGAGACGAGGAAGAGCGCGGAGGCGTGGACGAGCGCCTTGATGGCGATGTAGCGGAGCCGGCCCGGCGTGGGGCTGAGGAACTCGTCGGCGACGAGGCTGCGGAGTGACAGCCCGGAGACGAAGGTGAGGTAGGAGCAGAACATGGTGGGCGGGTGCATGCTGGCCTGCTTCTTGTTCGAGTGCTCCACGGTCATCGGCACCACGATGCCAGCCGCGAGAAGCGTAATGATCGGCGTCGAGGACTGGATGCGCTTGTGCAGGTATCGAATTCCCTGTATGTGAAAAACAGACAATAAAAATTGGCTTCAGTTCATGAAGAATAGACGTGTACCTACTAGAGGGTGTATAATCACCTTGTCAGAAGAACCCGTCTCTTCAGGCATGGTAACTGGAGCACCTGCTGGCTGCCGCACCTAGGACCTCAGATCTTTAGTTTCTTTGGTTCTGGCTAAGCAGATCTTTAGTCTCCTTCTCTATAATGTTTGGGAGATTTATTGCTAGAACTAGACGTAGATGACCAAACTACTGCCATGTCGCGATCCAGTCTTTGCTAGAACTAGACTTTGAAGGATTCTACGTCAACCCTGAAACATTGATCATCAGCTCTACGAGTTTTCAGTACTACCTTTCCACTTGCTAATTCAAATGGGAAAACAGTCCACACATCTACGTCAACCCTGAAACTGGACAGCAGTGGACTCTGTATATGCATTATGCTAGGTGGACCTCTCGGGTCAAGGTCTGCGTCTAGAAATTGGTGGGGTCGACTATAAATCACCTTCTTTTCTGCTCTACTCCATTTAGACAAGGGTTATTTGAAGAAGCAGGCTTTGAAAAAAGCAAAATGCAAGGGGAGAGGTTTTAATCTTCCAACTTTCTTGAAGGAGTCGGCTCTAAAAAGCTAAGTTTATGCCATGTCTATGTTATTTTTTAAAGTTTGCTCATAGAATTATTGCTTAGTTAGTACAAGTGACCTAAGAAGTCATGGTGTTATTCTCCATTATTTAGACATGAAATTACCTCAATCTGTGGCCCGTCGTAATTCAGTTGAGGATAGTTACATTACATGATTCTTCTAGTAAACATTAGGCGCCCAAGGTAACTGGTAAGTTTTGGTAGTTAATAAAACGTGCTAGTTTGCTACTGTGATTAACATTATTTGTTTTGAAGGAACTTGGAAGTTAGGTCAGCAGTACTTTTCAGCAAACGAACAGTGCTTTCCTCTCACAACATTTCAACATAAGCATCAGCATAATCCAAATTTCAGCGAAACTAACAGGGGTATAATGCCAGTGCCATATGCTTAGGGACGCCTGCATTGAGTTGCTTGAAGATCCACCTGTACTCGAAGCGGTCATGGCAATTGATGATGACATACTTGAGCTTGTGGCTAAAAATTGCCCTCAGCTTTTGAAGGAGATGTGGGCTTATGAGATGACCAATGCAAGACGAGCACGAGCTGGTCATGTGCTTCTGAGGAAATTGCTGGCAGAAATCTCTCGTAAAGTACATGTCGTTTGCTTACAAATTTAAGAAGTGGGCTGCTTCAGGCTGAGGACTGATCAACCAATTCAGTTACGTTTGCTTACAGAGAAGTGAGCTTCTGAGGAATGTATTAAGTTGGAGACTGAGACCTCACTCTAAGCTAGTATTACAGTTCTTGTTGTTATAAGTACGTGTAGTTCGTATCTCCAATACGAAATAGCATTTGCGATGCCCTCTCCTCTATTTTTTCTTTCACTCGTATCCCTTGAGTGGCGGAATTCTTCAGACGACGGGTGCAAGAAAATAATGTTTATTTTCTAATGTTATGTTCAGTTATTCCTCATTTAGTCATCTATAATAAGACTTGACAATTTATTATTTGAGTAATCATCATGTTATTATGTATATTGCAAATATTGATGGTGGGACCCCTTTGGTAGCCAATATAAGCACGTCACAAAGATATAATTTAATTTGAAAATAAAACATTGTGTGCAGGAGTGCACAAAAAAAACTCAGTGAAGAGCTAAAAAATAACTGCAAAACTCTTCATACCTTCAGGTTTAGGGTTCAGTAATACTTGGGCTGCAGGTATCTGAGAAGCTCTTCCCTCCAAGCCATTTCTAAATCGCCCATCTTAATATCAGAAACAAGATAATAAGCTTCCAAGAACTGGCGAATAGCAGATGTGTGGGCACAAGCAAACACTACATAAATTTGCAACAGTCAAATCTGAAACAAAAAGGAATCAACAATAAGGGGCATATAGTAACTGACTATAGTGATACATTGTGGGCAGAATTTGACGACTACAGGTTCTAGACAAACAGAACACATGAAGTCGAGAAAATTACAGATCTGAAACAAAAAAGGAAACAACCATAAGAGGCTTCCAATAACTCACTACAGCATTACATTATGGCCAGGACGTGAGGACTAGGTTTTAGTCAAACATAACACATGAAGTTCAGAAACATACAGCGATTGTTGTCAAAAAAAAAATACAGCAAAGATGGGAAATCAACCTGATAAGTATACTACTCATTAAAGGAGTGTCCACTGAGATTCTGAAGTTCAGAAACAGAGCGAAGACGGCAATCAGACTGATACTTACAACTCATTGAAGGAGTGTATGTATTTTTTTCACACACAAATAGTTCCACTGAGATTCAGATGTAGATGTGCGTCCATAGGTTCTCAAACAATCTGCTAGCTTACTCGTCAACCTAGTAAAATGGCTGTGAATTAATTTCAAACAAACAGAGTATTCAGAAGTGGAAATCTTGTGTTCAATTCAGACTATCTTTGGTCAAATTCTGGTGATACCTGTCATATGACAGATAACCCTTGTCACTCAGCATATAAACACACACAATCCATGAATATAAAGTTGACCAGGCAATCACAGCGAGATTAGCTAGCCAGCTAAAATGTAAAATGACAAAAACAAATTCTGTATGGCAAGACAAAAACCATGTTCACTTATCCATTACAGCAATCAAGCTGCTACACAGCAAGGCAGCATATGTTTTGCGGAACGCTATGGGACTCAGATCATAGCAGAAACCTGGACACAAGAGACTCGACCTCACAACGGATGCGACAAACTGAACTCAGTACCCCAACCCGCCCATACCTTTACCGGCCACCACGGAGGCGCAGAACCAGGTGAAGTGTAGACTCCTTCTGGATGTTGTAATCCGCCAGGGTGCGGCCGTCCTCAAGCTGCTTACCAGCAAAGATCAGGCGCTGCTGGTCCGGCGGGATGCCCTCCTTATCCTGGATCTTTGCCTTCACGTTGTCGATCGTGTCAGACGACTCGACCTCCAGGGTGATGGTCTTGCCAGTCAGCGTCTTCACAAAGATCTGCATACCACCACGGAGGCGGAGCACCAAGTGGAGGGTGGACTCCTTCTGAATGTTGTAGTCAGCAAGAGTGCGGCCATCCTCGAGTTGCTTTCCAGCAAAGATGAGGCGTTGTTGGTCTGGTGGGATGCCTTCTTTGTCTTGAATCTTTGCCTTTACGTTATCGATCGTATCAGAAGACTCAACTTCAAGTGTGATGGTCTTCCCTGTCAGAGTCTTCACAAAGATTTGCATGCCTCCCCTTAGCCTGAGCACAAGGTGAAGGGTGGACTCTTTCTGAATGTTGTAGTCAGCCAAGGTGCGGCCATCCTCAAGCTGCTTCCCGGCAAAGATGAGGCGCTGCTGGTCTGGTGGAATGCCCTCCTTGTCTTGAATCTTGGCCTTCACATTGTCTACCGTGTCTGAGGACTCGACCTCCAGTGTGATGGTCTTTCCAGTCAGGGTCTTCACAAAGATCTGCATGCCACCCCTGAGCCTGAGGACAAGGTGGAGGGTAGACTCCTTCTGGATGTTATAGTCGGCGAGCGTCCGCCCATCCTCGAGCTGCTTGCCAGCAAAGATCAGACGCTGCTGATCCGGCGGGATTCCCTCCTTGTCCTGGATCTTTGCCTTGACATTGTCAATTGTGTCCGAGGACTCAACCTCGAGGGTGATGGTCTTGCCAGTGAGGGTCTTCACAAAGATCTGCATCTGCAGAGACAAATAACACATGGTAAGCTACCATAAAGAGATAGGCACAGAAAAACCTAGTCCTTTGATGATAGTGATTCAAATCCCTACTATGAAACAGAGGTAACAACAAACCACAAACATCTGAACACGAATTAGATGAAACGACACCTCATGCATACCAACTGCCAATGTGCTAGTTACATTGCTAATTTAGCATGACAACTCAATATACACAAACAGAAAATATAGAGACAGGATTCAACATTTATAATCTGAAAGGGGTCAGTGTATCAACAAGAAATAAGTTTAGCAGTACTTCCCAAAATTCATACATATCCTTCTGACTAAGGTGATCAGAAACGGATCAATAAGGTAAAATAGTCAGGGAAGATGCAAGGAAAGGTGTTTAACCATCTTAATTTTCTTTGAAGTAACAACCTTTTTTTGAAGTAATAATCATCTTAATTTTGAGCATATGCTAATCAATGAATTGAATTTAATCTATCGAACTGAAACTGAAACCTGATTGACATATACAGGACTGTGTTCTAAGGTAAAACTATATAGTAATGATTTCGCCATAATTTAGATGATACACCAAATAATCTATTGAATTGAACATAAATCTATGCTATCTGCAGGATTACATTCTGAGGCAACATGATAGGAATGATTTAACCCTCTTAATTTTGATACAATACATTAATCAATCAAACTCTATGATATCGACAGGATTTTGTTCCAGAACAGAAATACCATGGCTTTCATGGACAGCAAGCCAAAAATTGAACTCGGCATGAACGAATTAACTAATAGTAACGATGGAACAAGATTATACGAATCATGAATTAGAAAAACCAACACCTCATATGAATACCGAGTGCCAATGTGCTAGTTACATTACTAATTTAGCATGACAAAACATACACCAACAGAAAATATAGACACAGGATTAAACATTTATAATCTGAATGGGGTCAGTGTATCAACAAGAAATAAGTTTAGCAGTACTTCCCAAAATGTATACATATCCTTCTCACTAAGGTGATCAGAAACAGATCAATAGGTATAATAAGCAGGGAAGATGCGAGGCAAGATTTAACCATCTTGATTTTCTTTTAAGTAACAACCATCTTTTTTTTAAAAAAATAATAAGCATCTTAATTTTGAGCATACGCTAATCAACGAATTGAATTTGAACCAAACCATACCTACAGGACTGTGTTAGAGGCAACATGACACTATGCTAGGCATGGTTTATAAACCTATTAACTTTGATATTGACAACACCCTAATTAATTGAACTGAACTGAAACCTTATTGACATATACAGGACTGTGTTCTGAGGTAACACTATTATACTATAGTAATGATTTAGATGATACACCAATTAATCTATTGAATTGAAACATAATTCCATGATATGTGCAGGATTACGTTCGAGGCAACATTAATCTATCAAACTGAAACCTGATTGACATATACAGGGCATCGTTCTGAGGTAACACTATTACTATAGTAATGATTTAGCCATAATGTAGATGATACACCAAATAATCTATTGAATTGAAACATAATTCTATGATATCTGCAGCATGCAGTACGTTCTGAGGCAACATGATAGGAATGATTTAACCCTCTTAATTTTGATATAATACACTAATCAATCTTTTGAATTGAACCCTAAGTCTATGATATCTACAAAATTCCGTTCCAGAACAGAAACACCACGGCCTATAAGCACGGCAACAAGCCAAAAACCGAACTCAGCATGAAAGAATTAACTAAAAGCAACGACCGAACATCACAGGCCATGCGATCAATTTATCAGGATCTTCGTACGGAAGGCGAAACAGAGATTCGGCCATACACGACCCCATAAATCGAGAGATTAGGGGGACGAATCGAAGGGGGTGCATGCCACATAAATCGAGAGATGAGGGGGACGAATCGAGGGATGACCCCATAAATCGATAGATTTGGGAGGCGAATCGAAGGAGGGGCATACCTTGACGAGACGATCGGGAGAGCTTTGCTTCGTTCGCTTTCGCGGCGGAGGTGTGGTGACTTCGCAATTGGGAAGCTGGGATTGAAGGAGACCCGGTTGGAGAAATCTGAGGCCGGAGGTGGACTTTTTTTTTTTTTGAAAAAAGAGGTGGACTTTATAGTGAGGGACCGTCACGGCTCACGGCAATGGAATCACGTAAACGAGAGGCCGTCGGCCCGTCGCGGAGCCCGCGGTCCGCAGCCTATCGACCGGAAACAGTTGCATGATGCGCTTTCTCGGGCCCCCGCTTGGGCTACGGCGGCCTATAATTTGCAGGAGCTCAAACACTCACTATCATAACGGTTATTTTTGGCAAAAACGCAACTGAAGACATTATTTTTTTGTTATACAAACACGATTACACGACAGTATTTTTTTGTTATAAAAACACGATTACACGAAACATCACTATTGATCTTCCGTATATGCACCAATTTCCTTTGGATTCCGCGGGCACAGCACATACCTCCCACAGCAAACACTCGAGTATATCGCTCTCACACGCTGACACGCATTCCACACACAATTACGATTTACGATAACTGGTAAAGCACGCCTTATTCAGGCCGTGCCCCCTGATACGCGCGCTAGTAGTTCACGGGAGGGGAGAGACACTTGAGCACGGTGCTGGCCACGGCCGCGCCGGCCCTTACGGCCCACGGAGCCGCGGGCGTGAGCGCCAGCAGGCACAGGCACGCGCCGAGGATCCACAAGAGGAAGCCGACGAACGCAGCAATGGTGTTGGCCGCAGGGCTGTTGGCGTCGGCGGGACCAAAACCAAATGCGGTTGTGGTCGTCACGAGCGCGCCGCAGAGCAGGAGCGCACGCCCGGCGTCGAGGCAGAGTCGCTGGTTGCGGCGCTCTGGGTCCGGGCCGGGGAAGATGTTGGCCGGCTGACCCGGCTGCCGGTGATTACGCGCCGCACCTCCATACTCAGCCATTGCCGAATGCTGCTCAAGTGCACTTGGCCCTGCCTTAGCGTTTAGCCTCTGTGTCCTGTTTATATAAGGAGTTGGCTGTCGTGTACGTGGTCTGGTCAGACTGGACCGAGGGGAAATACGGAGCTAGCCGTCGTTTATGTGGTCTGTTCACACTGGACCCAGGGGGAGTGAGCTTCCAGGAAGGTTCGCGCGGGTAAGGAACGGACCGCTTCGCAGTCGCAGGACGGCGTGGGGGTGCTTACTCTTGCTGCGCCTGCGTGCGATGCTCTAGGTGACGTCAGCTCACGCGAGGGTTTTTCGCTTGGACGGTCCGGCGGTCCGGCCTCCCGCCGCCGAAAACAACATGAAACCAAATGCAAATAAGTTGGCAAACACAAAACATTATATATTATTATCAATGCTGGTATGCATATTTACAATCAGTGGAGTAAGATTATTTACGCTTTTCATATATCTCCTGATTTTTGTTGTTATTCGGGCAATATTATTTTTTGTCATTGTTTGGCTATAAAATATTTTGTTTATTATCATCTCTTGTGAGCTGTTCTTCAATTGTACTAGTTATCTCTTGTGAGTTGTTGTCTGAAACTTTTCAAAAATCTAGACACATGAAATACGCAACTCCTGCTTTTTTAGTAGGAGAAAATGGTGTCTTGTTGGTAATAATATAGAGAGGTGGGCAGACGACGAGGGCTGATACGGACCATGGTATGGTAACAATTTATGGTCAATTGTTGGCTGGTTGTTTCGTGTTGATACGGAAGGAGTAGAGTGAACTAGCGATCCTTAGCTTAAAATTGTAATTGTTCCAAAAATATTTGCCGTCCGCAAAATTTTCGAGACGCTCTTAATGAAAGCGCGAAATTACACATAAAGTTCTGCTTTTCTAAGACGTTTCTAGCTAGTGAAGACATGAAATTAACCATATATCCTTCTTTTATTCCCCTCCCATGCACCTAGGCTTGCGCCTGGTTCCGGCCGCCGCACGCAAATTCCCCATATGAGCTCTATCAACATTAAGCGCCGGTTCCATAAAATTCTACTTTTCTGAGACAGACGTTCCTAGTGTAGGCACAACACTACACATAGAATTTTACTTTTTTCGAGACGTTCCCAGTGAAGACGCAAAATTACACATCTAAATCTACATTTCTGAGACGTTCCTAGTGAAGACACAAAATTACACATGTATCCTTTTATTCTCTATACCCACGTGCGCCTAGCCATGTGCATCGTTCCGGCGGCCACACACAACTTTCTCTATGACCTCTATCGGCATGATGTGGACGCTTATGCAAAATTCAACTTTCCCAAGATGTTATTAGTGAAGACACAAAATTACGCATAAAATTTTACTTTTTTTGAGACGTTCGTAGTGAAGACGCAAGTTATGCATAAAAATATTTTTTTTGGAGACGTTCCTAGTGAAGACACAAGTTACGCATAAAAATATACTTTTCTAAGATGTTCCTAGTTAAGACACAAAATTACACTTGTATCCTTCTTTTATTCCCTGCCCACGGCTCACTCCCGTGCCTCGATCATGCACCTCTGGTAAGTGGCTCCCGCATTCTTGAGTCTGAACGACATGGAGACATAACAATGGGCACCGAATGGAGTGATGAAGGAGGTTGCGAGCTGGTCGGCCTCCTTCATCGTGATTTGGTGGTATCTCGAATACGCATCCAGGAAACACAGGGTTTCGCAACCCGTGGTTGAGTCAACCACTTGATCGATCCGTTGTAGCTGGTAGGGCACTTTTGGACATGCTTTGTTCAGGTTCGTGTAGTCCACGCACATCCTCCAAGTTCCATTCTTCTTGCGGACTAGGACTGGATTAGCAATCCACTCGGGGTGAAAGACTTCCTGATGAAACCCGCCGCCAGGAGTCTGGCGATCTCTTCCCCGATGGCCTTCTGCCTTTCATCGTCAAAGCGGCGGAGGCGTTATTTGACTCCGAGCAGGAGTATCGAGGCTGTGCTTGGCGACTTGCCTCGGGATTCCTGGCATGTCAGAGGGCTTCCATGCGAAGATGTCCCGATTTCGGAGCAAGAAGTTGAACAGCTGAAAGCCCAAGTTTGGTTTTGGTAATTAATGACACCAAGTTGCTAATGCTATTGTATCAAATGGAATGAGTTAGGCATAAGCAACACACGTGATGAAGGAGCATGTGGCATGAAGTGATGGCCACAAAATCACAAGAGGTGGAGATACACATAAAATGATGATCAAGGTGACCAAGCATGTGGAGATGGACATGGAACAAAGTAATTAAGGCAAAGGTATAATCGTAGTGTCGGTACCAACAGTATGGGGGTACCCACATCATCGATAATAAAAAACGACTAAAGCCACAGCACAATGCAGCCCACCTCAAAACCGCATGACAGGTCCGTCTCGTACGAGGCCGGCTCGACGGAGCGCCTGAAAGTCCTATGTTTAGTGTTGGTAATTAGTGACAATGCCTAAGTACTAATCCTATGCCTAAGTTGTATGTAGCATATGAGGATTAGTACATTCCAAGGTTGGTGGCAAGATGGACATGGTGATCATGATGGCCACACTTGGATTTGGACGCAACCCTACGCGATCAAGGCAAAGGTATATGCTTAAGGGTTGTGTTTTAGTAACCAAGACACCTAGTGGGTGTGGTTACATTATAGGATAGATAGTCGTACTATAAAGAGGGGAATGACGCGGCTATTGAACTCCTAAGTGCCTCTAGGTGTGCATTTCATAATCATATGCATTTGGAT
>CM039617.1:49706885-49777549 GCA_022457205.1 Saccharum spontaneum
TCATGCGGCGCCACAGTGCCGCTGTTCATGGGTCAGGCTGGGGCTGCGGCTGGGGCTCGGGGTCGGTCTGAGGCTGGGGCTGTGGCCGACGCTGGACTGGGGCTCGGGATGGGGCTGAAACAGCGCCTCCTGCCATCTGGTTCATCATCCTTGGTGATGGCCTGCATTCGCGGAGCGGCTGCCTTGATAGCCTCCTTTTCAGCAGCGAGACGAACAAAGGTTGGCATCTTTCCCCCTACAGCAGCCATTGCATTCTTGTTTGCTACGGCCATATCGTAGCGGTCGATAAGCCGGGGCTCCTTCTTCTCATGCTTCACACTTCCCTCCGCCCGACTAGCTGCAAAAATGTACAATACAAAATTGTTGGGTTCCTTCTTTGCCGTCGTTCAAGACCAGGTGATCCGTGATCCCACAAAGAACAGCAGAGTCGAGCATGACGGGGACGGTGGAGTCACCTTCGGCAGCAGAAGACCGCGATTTCTTCACCCTTTCCCCTTCCTGAGCCGCCGAACACTTGTTGCCGCGCTTCTTTGCATCGCCATCTAGACCTCGCTGACCGGCGCCGGGCGCTGCAACCGTATCTTCACACGCACGTCGGCTGGGCAGGGCCCCCGACGCGGCCGCGTGGCGGACGATTTCCTCGTCGCCGTACGCCACGGTCCGCCTCGCCGCCATGTTCTAGGCGTACGACCAACATCCGCGGGCGCTGCGATCTGCGATGTGCACCCCGGTCCTACTCGACGCCGTGTTCCCTGCGTGCGACGACAATACGCGGACCAATGTCAATCAAGATTCAAGAAGCATGAGCCGTAGACGAAGAACAGCGCGCACAATTTCCCCCTACTCACCTCCGCCAAGCACGACGGGGACGGTTGAGTCGGCCTTCTTGCGCTTCTTCGCGTCGCCGTCTAGACCTCGCTCATCACCGCCGTGCACCGCGGCCCTCCTCGCCGCCGCCGTGTTCCCGGCGCTCGAGGCCTCGTGCTTAGCCTCGGGGGTGTGATCACCCATCTCGCGAACGCCTTGGAGGAACACCCTGGTCCTCCTCGGCCCTCGCCGCCTTCTTCTCGGTTTGCGACGAACATCCGCTGGCGCTGTGTTCGCCGCCGTGCGCCGCGGTCCTCCTTGCCGCCGCCGTGTTCCCGGCGCTCGAGGCCTCGTGCTTAGCCTCGGGGGTGTGATCACCCATCTCGCGAACGCACCGAGAGAGAGGAAGGGAGCCAATGTGGTGGTCGAAGTCCAGAACCTTCTTGGCTGGCTGCAACGAGGAATGGAGGGAGGACCGGGGATATTCTCTCAAGAAAAACTCGCTCTTTTACAGTAGGACTCCATCCATTCCAAATTATAAGACGTTTGACTTTTTTTATCCTAAGTTTGACCATTCGTCTTATTCAAAAAATTTGTACAAACATAGTCAAATTTAAGTCATTCTTGAGGAACTTTTATTAGTATATCAAGCCACGATAAAAGAATTGATATTTTGCACAATTTTTGAATAAGACGAGTGGTCAAACTTGGTGTCAAAAAAGTCAAACGTCTTGTAATTTGGGATGGAGGGAGTAGTTGGCTGGCTGGGTTCTGATCTTGGCCTCTTTATTGGACCGTGTTCGGTCTTTGTCGTGGATTTGGTGCGGAAAAAGTCCACTTTTCCTCTTTCAACTTCTGTGAAAGTCCGTTTTTTCTCTCTAAACTCTAAAATCGGGTAAACCACCTTCCTCAACTTTAGAAACCGTGCGTTTTACCTCCTTGACCCGGTTATAAGCGGTTTTGAAGATTATTTTGTTATTTTGTTTTTTATTTATTTCGGCTGAATCTTTGAAAAATCATAGTAAATCACGGAAAAATCATGAAATAGAAAATCTAATTTTGTTGGACTCCACATGAGTAGATCTACATAGTGAACATATAATATGATATGCTTTAGTACAAAGTTATTGATGTAGATTTTGATCTATTCTTTTCTATAATTAATTAAAATAATTCATAATTGTAGTTTCTATGGTTCAATTGTGGTGAAATTTTTATGGTAGCCTAATTATTGTATGCTTGAACTGTGGTAAAAATTTCATACTCATTGGATCATGTATATCTTAATTATAGATTTATTTAGGGTTTATGCCTGTTAAATCTAAATAAATCTATAACTAAATTATACATGATCCAATGAGTATAAAATTTTTACTACAATTTCGCGTATTGTAGTATAACTAAGTTTACTACAATTCTCTGAGAGAAGTGATCCTGTGGCTGAAGGTGATTTTTATTCTTTAGCATAAATAAACTCTCAAAATCACGATGAAGAATCACTTAACAGAATCAGAAGAAGCTACTTTTTTTTAGCTTTCAGCCTCTTAGTTTATTTCAGAGAATCACTTCACGGAATTAGCAGAGAATCACTTCTATCTGAAAAACTGTTCGGCAGAGCTCCCAATGAATTCAGCAGAGAATAGCTCTGCCACAAGGCCTGTACTCGATTGTTGAAGGCATCATGACAGAAGATGAAAATCAGCAATCTTCGGAGTGATGGGAGCAATGCAAGAGACAGGAAGTACTGTAGGCGACTCCGAGAAGATGTGGTGATGTGCCTGTTCAGGAGCGGGAAGCAAGGCGTAGCGCCGACTCCGAGAAGAATTCGAGTCCGATCACGGTTGTTTAGCGATGCGAGCCAACCGACGCGTTGTATAAAAGCTGCCATCCGTGGTTTGCGAAAACTCGCTCCGCAAGACCGCAACTCCACAACTCCATATACGATACGATCCCCTGCCCCCAAACACGCGTGCTTGCGTGTCAGAGGAGCCCATCTAGATCCCGTCGCTATTTTGCATCTGTGGCTTGCGTCGAATCGAATCTCGTCAGAATCAAATCCTCGCCGCCATGGCCATGCCGACGACCTTGGATTTTGCATCGGCTGGTCCCGTGACCAGGACATCCCGGCTCGTGGTCGATCACTACTGGTTCAAGAAGGAGCAGTACCGCAACGGGCAGTGGATCAAGTCTACCCCCTTCAAGGCTGGGCATTGCTCCTGGTGCATCTACTACTACCCGAACGGCAGCTCCACCTCCAGCGCAGACTACGTCTCAATCTTCATTGCCCTCGCCGGCGCCGGCGGCAGAGCCACCGAAGAGCCTGTCAAGGCACGAGTTAGGTTCACTTTGCTTGATCGTGCCGGGGAACCTGTACCTGATCACTCCGTATGCTCAGGAGTATGGGAGTACCCCAGAGTCGGCCACGAGCAAGGCTGCAGTCGTTTCATCCACAAGGAGTTTCTGGAGGCGTCGGAGTACCTCGTCGACGACTGCTTCACCATCGAGTGCGTCGTCTCCGTCGACAGGGCGCACGACTTGCAGCGGCGTCTCTCGTTGGATCCCGACGTCACGTTCCAAGTCGGCGGCGAGGCGTTCAGCGTCCACAGGTGTGTTCTTGCAGCCAAGTCGCCGGTGTTTCAGGCAGAGCTCGCAAGAGCAGGGTGTTGTTGCATACAAATCGAAGATATGCTGCCTCAGGTGTTCAAGAGCATGCTACATTTTGTGTACACAGATTCGTTGCCGGAGATGACGGGGTCAGAAGAGTCAATCATGACTGAGCGTTTGCTGGTAGCCGCGGATAGGTTCGACATGCAGGAGCTCAAGCTGATTTGCGAGGAGATACTGAGCAGTGACATCAATGTGAATACTGTCACGAAGAAATTGAGACTGGCTGTACAACACCAGTGCCATACGCTTAGGGATGCCTGCATTGAGTTCCTTGAAGATCCTCCGGTTCTCGAAGCGGTCATGGCAATCGATGATGACATACTCGAGCTCGTGGCTAAAAATTGCCCTATGCTTTTGAAGGAGATGTGGGCGTATGAGGATGACCCAATGCAAGATGAGTTGATCATGTGCGTTTGAGGAATTTGCTGGCAGAAATCTCTCGTAAAAGTACTATGTTCGTTTGCTTACAAATTTAAGAAGTGGGCTGCTGGCCGGGTGATGACTGATCAACCAATTCAGTTACGTTTGCTTGCAAAGAAGTGAGCTTCTGAGGAATGCATTACAGTTCTTGTTGTTATATGTATGGGTAGTTCTGTATCCTCAATACGAAATAGCATGTGCGATGCCCTTTCTATGTTTTGTTTTCTTTCATTACTCGTATCCCTTGAGTTGAGTGGTGGAGTTCTTCAGACGACAGGTGCAAGAAAGTAATATTTTTATTTTCTAATGTCATGTGCAGTTATATTTCTCATTTACTCATCTATAATACTTAGGAATTTATTGTTGAGTAATCCTCATGTCATTTTGTATATTGCAAATATTGATGGTGGGACCCCTTTGGTAGCCAATATAATCACGTCACAAGATATAATTTCCTTTCAAAATAGAACATTGTGTGCAGGAGTGCACCAAAAAAAAACTCAGTGAAGTGCTAAAAAACAACTGCAATACTGCAACTATATACCTTCAGGTTTAAGTCTTGAAAGTTCAGTAATACTTGGGCTGCAGCCTGCAGGTACCTGAGAAGTGGATGTGTGTGGCCCATGCAGTAATATCCCTCCAAGCCATTTCTAAATCGCCCATCTTAATATCTGAAACAAGATAACAATAAGCTTCCAAGAAGCGGCAATAGCAGATTGTGTGTGGCACAAGCAAACACTACATAAATTTGCAAGGGTCACATTGAAATCTGAAACAAAAAGGAATCAACAATAAGGGACTTATGGTAACTGACTATAGCATTACATTGTGGGCAGAACTTGATGACTATAGGTTATAGACAAACAGAACACATGAAGTCCAGAAACTTACAGATATGAAACAAAAAGGAAACAACCATAAGAGGCTTCCAATAGCTGACTACAGCATTACATTATGGCCAGGGCGTGAGGACTATTGGTTTTAGACGAAACATAACACATGAAGTTCAGAAGGGACTTGCTAGCGCCTGGACATCCAATCCAAGCGCTAGCGTCCGGACGGTGCTCCGCACAGGGAGCAAGCAAGCGTCTAGCACGTCTAGGGCTCGCAAGCGGGTGCACCAACAGTGGGCTCGTGTCGTCTCGAACGTCGCCTGCGCCGCTCCGGACATCGCCCACGCTGCCTGAACGTTGCCCGCGCCATCAGCTGCTTCCCACGCGCATCCTATGTGCAACACCCGTTCTGCTTTTGAAACATACAGATGAAACAATTGCAACATACAAAAGAAGATATATGAAACACTTAAAACAAGCGTCTGAAACATTTGCGAAAATGTCTGAAAAATTTGAAAACCATTGCAAACATATGCAACATCCAAATGAAACACTTGTAAACATACGTATGAAACACCTAAAAACACTTGAAATATATGTTTGCAACATGGATGTATATACAACATCCAGATCTACTTTTGCAACATTGAGATAAAACACTTGCAACATACATCTAGAACAAATGAAACATTTAGAATATACACTTGAAACATACGTGTATAGCCACTACAATATGTGTAATATCCCGATCTACCTTTGCAATATCAATATACAACATTTGTAGCATACTTCTAAAATATTTGAAACACTTGAAACATACTCTTGCAACATGCGGTTCTAAACCTTCTTCTTGTACGACGCAACACAGAGCGGGGGAACAGCCTATTCCGGCAAGCCAGCGGCCGTGGATGGTGGCGTGGCTTGGCAACGGCCAGCTGCGCCTGCCCTAAGCTCGGCTAGCGATAACAACCCCCTCTCTTGGCCACCTGGCCTAGGCGCGTGCGGAGGACGGAGCACGGCATGGGGCGGAGGCGGGGATGGGGTGCGCCGTGGGGGATGGCGGCGGCGGCACGCCGAAGTGGGCCACGGCGCGGCAGAGTGGGGCGGGCGGCCTCGCTGTGCGGCCCAAAGTGGGGAGAGGAGCGCGAAGCAGCACGGGATGGGAGTGGATGTGGCACCGCTGCGCTGGAGAAGGCCACGGCGAGGAGCCTCGTGCTGGAGAAGGGAGCCGCGATGTCTTTTTTTTTTGAGAAGCGGACTGACGAGAGGCGCGGGATAAGACGGAGTGCGGTCCGGTCAGTTGGTCCGGACATCCTAGAGCATTACCGAGTTCAGAAACATAGAGCGAAGACAGGAATTCAACCTGATAAACTCATTTTAGGAGTGTCTGTATTTTCTTCACACATAAATAGTTCAACTGAGATTCAGATACAGATGTGCGTCCATAGGTTCTCAAACAAATCTGCTAGCTTACTCGTCAACCAGTATTACAGTGAAATGGCAGTGCATTGGTATTAATTTCAAATAGAGTATATAAGTATATTCATTGAAGTAGAACTCTTGTGTTCATTTCAGACTATCTGAAGGTCAAATTTCTGGCGATACTTGTCGTATGACAGATAACCCATGTCACTCAGCATATAAACACACACAATCAATGAATATAAGTTTACCAGGCAATTTTCCTCATAAAAAAAAGGTAGCAATCACAGTGAGATCAGCAGACCAACTAAAACGCAAAATGACAGAAACAAATTCTGTATGCCAAGACAAAAACCATGTTCACTTATCCATTACGGTAATCAAGCTGCTACAAAGAAAGGCAGCATATGTTTTGCGGAGAAACTTGGACACAAGAGACTCTGACCTCACATCGGCGACAAACTGAACTCAGTAACTTGGACACAAGAGACTCGATCTCACATCAGACACGACAAACTGAACTCAGTAACCCAACCATCCCAGACCTTTACTGACCACCACGGAGGCGCAGAACCAGGTGGAGTGTGGACTCCTTCTGGATGTTGTAATCCGCCAGGGTGCGGCCATCCTCAAGCTGCTTACCAGCAAAGATCAGGCGCTGCTGGTCCGGCGGGATGCCCTCCTTATCCTGGATCTTTGCCTTCACGTTGTCGATTGTGTCAGACGACTCAACCTCCAGGGTGATTGTCTTGCCAGTCAGCGTCTTCACAAAGATCTGCATACCACCTCGGAGCCGGAGCACCAAGTGGAGGGTGGACTCCTTCTGAATGTTGTAGTCAGCAAGAGTGCGGCCATCCTCAAGTTGCTTTCCAGCAAAGATGAGGCGCTGCTGGTCTGGTGGGATGCCCTCCTTGTCTTGAATCTTTGCCTTTACATTATCGATCGTATCAGAAGACTCAACTTCAAGTGTTATGGTCTTCCCAGCCAGAGTCTTGACAAAGATTTGCATGCCTCCCCTTAGCCTGAGCACAAGGTGAAGGGTGGACTCTTTCTGAATGTTGTAGTCAGCCAAGGTGCGGCCATCCTCAAGCTGCTTCCCGGCAAAGATGAGGCGCTGCTGGTCTGGTGGAATGCCCTCCTTGTCTTGAATCTTGGCCTTCACATTGTCAATCGTGTCTGAGGTCTCGACCTCCAGTGTGATGGTCTTTCCAGTAAGGGTCTTCACAAAGATCTGCATGCCACCCCTGAGCCTGAGCACAAGGTGGAGGGTAGACTCCTTCTGGATGTTATAGTCAGCGAGTGTCCGCCCATCTTCGAGCTGCTTGCCAGCAAAGATCAGACGCTGCTGATCCGGTGGGATTCCCTCCTTGTCCTGGATCTTTGCCTTGACATTGTCAATTGTGTCCAAGGACTCAACCTCGAGGGTGATGGTCCTGTGAGAGTCTTCACAAAGATCTGCATCTGCAGAGACAAAAATCACATGGTAAGCTACCATAAAGAGAGAGGCACTGAAAAAACTAGTGCTTTGAAAAGAATGGTTCAAATCTCAACTATGAAACAGTGGTACCAACAAACGGAGAACACAAACATCTAGATTATACGAACCACGAATTAGAAGAAACAACAGCTCATGCATACCAACAGCCAGTGTGCTAGTTACATTGCTAATTTAGCATGACAATTCAACATACACAAGCAGAAATATAGAGACAGGATTCAACATTTATAATATGAAAGTGGTCAGTGTATCAACAAGAAATAAGTTTAGCAGTACTTGAAAAAATTCATACATATCCTTCTGACTAAGGTGATAAAAAACAGAACAATCTAAGGTAAAATAGGCAGGGAAGATGCAAGGTCAGATTTAACCATCTCAATTTTCTTTGAAATAATAACCATCTTAATTTTTTTAAGGTAACAGCCATCTTAATTTTGAGCATATGCTAATCAATGAATTGAAATCAAATCATATCGACAGGATTGTGTCAGAGGCACCATGACAGTATGACTGGCATGGTTCAAACTTCTTAACTTTGGTAATTGATAACACACTAATTAATCTATTGAACTGAACTGAAACCTGATTGACACATACAGGATTGTGTTCTGAGGCAACACTACAGTAATGATTTAGCCATAATTTAGATGATACACCAAATAATCTATTGAATTAAAACATAATTCTATGATATCTGCAGGAATACGTTCTGAGGCAACATGATATGAATGATTTAGCCCTCTTAATTTTGATACAATACATTTTGAATCGAACCCAAACTATACGATATCTACAGGATGTCGTTCCAGAACAGAAATACCACGGCTTTTATGGACAGCAACAAGCCAAAAACTGAACGAAATAACTAAAAGTAATGATCGAATAAGATATGAATCATGAATTAGAAGAAACAACAACTCATGCATACCAACTGCCAATGTGCTAGTTACATTGCTAATTTAGCATGACAACTCAACATACCCAAGCAGAAAATATATAGACATTCATAACCTGAAAGGGGTCAGTGTATCAACAAGAAATAAGTTTAGCAGTACTTCCCAAAATCCATACATATCCTTCTGACTAAGGTGATCAGAAACGGATCAATGAAGTATGATAAGCAGGGAAGATGTGAGGCAACGTTTAACCATCTTGATTTTCTTTTAAGTAACAACCATCTTTTCTTTACATAATAAACATCTTAATTTTGAGCATACTCTAATCAACGAATTGAATTTGAACCAAACCATACCTACAGGACTGTATCAGAGGCAACATAACACTATGACAGGCATGGTTTATAAACTCATTAACTTTGATATTGACAACACACTAATTAATCTATCGATCTGAACTGAAACCTGATTGACATATACAGGACTGTGTTCTGAGGTAACACTATTACTATAGTAATGATTTCGCCATAATTTAGATGATACACCGATCAATCAATCTATTGAATTCAAACATAATTCTATGGTACATGCAGGATTACGTCCGAGGCATCAAGAGAGGAATGATTTAACCCTCGTAGCTTTGAGATAATACATCAATCGATCTTTTGAATCGAACCCTAATAAGTCTATGATATATATAGGATTTCGTTCAAGATCAGAAACACCACGGCCTATAAGCACGGCAACAAGCCAAAAACCGAACTCAGCATGAAAGAATTAACTAAAAGTAACGATCGGACATCACAGACCATGCGAGCAATTCATAAGGATCTTCGTACGGAAGGCGCAGTGGGGATTCGGCCATACACGACCCCACAAATCGAGAGAGAAGGGGGACGAATCGAAGCGGGACATACCTTGACGAGACGATCGGGAGGGGAGATCCTTGCTTCGTTGGCTTTCGCGGCGACGGTGCGGTGACTCCGCGATGGGGAATTTGGGATTGACGGAGACCCGGTTGGAGAAAACTGAGGCCGGAGGTGGACTTTACAGTGAGGGAACGGAATGGAATCACACGTGAGCGAGAGGCCGCAATGGAATCACACGTGAGCGAGAGGGGAGAGAGACGCTTGAGCACAGCGCTGGCCACGGCCGCGCCGGCCCTTACGGCCCACGGAACCGCGGGCGTGAGCGCCAGCTGGCACAGGCACGCGCCGAGGATCCACAAGAGGAAGCCGATGAACGCAGCAAGTGGGGTGTTGGCCGCAGCAGGGCTGTTGGCGTTGGCGGGACCAAAATCAAATGCGGTTGGGATGGTGATGACGAGCGCGCCGCAAAGCAGGAGCGCGCGCCCGGCGTCGAGGCAGAGCTGCTGATGGTTGCGGCGCTCCGGGTCGGCGCCGGGGACGATGAAGGCGTTGGCCGGCTGCTGGTTAATACGCGGCGCGCCTCCATACTCAGCCATTGCTGAAATATGCTGCTCAAGTGCACTTTGCCCTGCTTACGCATTTAGCCTCTGTCCTGTTTATATAAGCATAGCTGCATAGGCAACGAGTTGGCTTTGTTTGTCGCGTACGTGGTCTGTACTGTGATTCCTATATCGGAAATGCCTGGTCGGAATGCATTGTGCGTAAGGCTGGTCGGAATGAATTGTGCGTATGAAAAACTCGAAGCTCGTTAGCTCGTGACTGGCTCCGGACGAAGAAGGATAAGTTATTACTGGGGATATATTAATACATACTTCATTGGTTGGGCGGGCAGCAGCCTCCAAATAGACAACTATATATAATTCCTTGGATTAATCAGCAGCGAAAAAGAAACTTTGGTAGTGACAGGATTAACGACAGCCGTAACATGGACATGGAGACAGGGCCCTGTATGGAGAATACGACAACAAAGAGATCTTTCCCCTGTTCGGCTGAGTTTATCAGCACGGCTTATCAGTCATGGAACAGTATTTTTCTCTCACAGCAAATCAGCCATAGCCGGCTTATAAGCCAAAAAAACAGCCTGCCGAACAAGGTCTTTGTGTTCTTTGGATAGGCTTTTATTTTATTTTTAGGATTCGGTTGGTAGGCTTCTTTGCTATGTAAATTCTTTTCGTTCGTTTTGTGATGCTAAATTGTGGTTTTTCTCTTTGACTCTTTTGATGATGAAGCCAGATGTTACTTCTCGTTGTCTAATACTACCTCCGTTTCTAAAAGAATATAATTCTAACATAGTATCATGTTTTAGTATCTTATGTTTGACCAATTATAGATAAAAAGCATTCATGTTTATAATACCAAATAAGTTTCATCAGATTAACTACGAAATGTAGTCTCATAATAAATTAATTTAAAGCCATAAATATAAATATTATTTATAAAAACTTACTCAAACGTGAATCACTTTACATGGCACGCAACACGTTCTTCTTGGCACGAAGGTAGTAAAAAAGTTATCAATACGTCAACTCATGGAGCCAGGATCCAGCAGGCACAGGCACAGACACAGGTTTTGTGGAATGCGAGCGAAATGCACGAGGCCCCGCCACCCCGGAGAGAAGCCAGAAACCGACGTGGGTGCAAGCGGAAAACCAAGTCATGCACGTGGGTGACCCCATGACTCGCGTCTACGCGCCCGGGCCCGGCCCCGCCGCTCGGCGCGCCACGCCAAACTAGCGCAGGCCGCAGCCGCGACCGCGGACCGCCCCACCCGACCCGAGCTAGCTAGCTCAGCCTGGGCACTTTTTAGCCAAAAAACCGAGAGCCAAACCGAATGGAGCCGAACCGAACCGAAATTTTAGTTTTTTTGTTTTCGGTTTTAATATCTGTACAGTTCGGCTATCGGGTGCGGCTTCGGTTTTACGGTCCCAGCAACCGAGAACCCGAGAAACCAAGAACATCAAGCGTGGTCAGGAATCTCTACTATAATTGACCACATCGAATTATTTTAGGTCCACCAACAAAAACGTCCCCCGCTGAGTAGTCTAACCATTGTGTACCCAGAAAATTATATACAGAAATTTATCTCTATTGAAATCAAGGGCTCACGAAAGAACTGCGTGAGATCCGACGACCGAGAGACGAAGTTTGATGCGAGGCTTCTCACCCTCTCACCCCTGCGCCCTCCCCCTCCCGCGCCCACGACACCGCAGACACTATGACACAGGTTCGAGTTCGATTCCTCGGCCTGTCATTTTTTTCCATCTATTCTTCACTCGACCGACCGCGGTAAGAAAAAAACAAATGACTTCTGCCGTCGCTTCCTGGTTCTGATGCGGCTAGGTTTTCCCGGCCGCCGGCGGCGCGGGGCAGATGCGGCGGGGAAGTGGCGCCGCGGGGTGGACAAGGCGGACGTAGGTGCACACGTCACTTCGTCTCCGAGCTCACTCTTCCAGGGCGCCCGCATCGGTGGCACTGGTATGGCGCATCCCGCGCCTTTTCTTCTCCAGTTCACCACACGTGCTCTCTCTCGTGGCGACTGTCGATGACTAGGCGGCCGCCCTACACCAGGTGGCTAGGTCTTCGCTAGGCCCTTCTCCAGGTCTTAACCTGGCACTTTGCCGGCGAGGAGAACCACTAGGTGTGCCAATCCCTTCTCTTCCCTTCACTGTGCGAAATGGAGCACCCATGTCCTTTACTGGATCTGCACATGCAGTTCTTTGTACTTTGCACTGAATGTGATTTTCCATGATTAAGTTACTTTTCCGTGATCAAGTGACTTTTTGTGTGTGTGCTAACGCTCGGATTAGCCACCGGACAGATCTGTTGTGTGTTCATTCGGTGTTCCCCTTCTCCCTCCTATTGCCTTGCTCTTCTGATATTTCTTCTTTTTAATTTGTTTGCGATGGATGTGGGTGTGGGTGTGCATAAGAAGGACGAGAATAAGGCGCACGACCTGGATCTCAATTATTTGTTCAAGGTCGTCATCAGCGATGCAAGGTCCCTTGGTACGACCTCCTCCCCTTGTGTTTTGTTTAGGCATATTATGTTCTCTATCACTTGACGGTAGCTTTTAGATTATTATCAATCACGCCAAGTCGGCCGCTGGTCAGGTCATCGATCAGGGCTTGCCGGCAAAAGGCGTACCACGCCTGTGCACCATCTGCTAAGCACAAGCAGCTCATGGATGATGACACCGAGGGGAAGAGTGTAAATCACCAAGGATTAGAATATATTATGTCGCATTTGCCTCGGTAATACATTATGTTAAAAGTTTCAGATCTCCATTGCAGAGAGGCCAGGGATGATTGTTAGTTGGTATATATATATAATAAAAGAGATGTGAGTTCACTTCCTCCACTGTTTTATTTTTGTTGTTTATGTACTGATGTTAATGATTGCAAATTCATACCCTTTTCCTACCTTATTGGTATGAGTATGACAATGACGACAGTGAAGATAAGATGATCGTGCCTACTGATTTTGTTATTGTTTGTGCACAGTGAGCAGGGAACTATCAGTTAGTATAGTTTCTGCTTTTGCTGGAAATAACAGGCAAGTATCAGTTAGTATAGTTTATAATTTTGCTGGAAATAACTGACATGGCAATTTTTTAAAAAAAACTGTCATGGCTATGTTTTTCCCTTGATAAGAGTCTAAGTGTTTTTTTATCTACAATAATAGAACATGATATAACCATGAGGTGCCTAATTGCAAAACAGTTTATATAATCTCTGGTGAACATTTGATATTTCTCAATAGGTTGATGAAGTTCAACTGCACATGGTGCTAGGAGGATTTTCATAAAATAAAAAAAGGCAAAGGTGAAAAAGGTTCGCAACTATCTCTAATCTTGAACTGTTTTTATATAACATACGTGGAAATTATTTCTCTGTCAACACTGGGAAGGTGAAACATTGGGGGACTGTAACTGATTACTGCTGGATTTTCTCACAGCAGCTTATGGGCAACTGCGGCTGCTGCTTAATTCCAAAGGATTCCCTATTCGTTTGGATCTTCCACAATCCTCTTGTCACTTTGGAATTATCATCATATTTTTTCTCTTTGCAGTCAATTGGATATTAGCCAGGCTTTCAAGCCAGTCAAAAACTAATTTGTGAAAAGGAATTTTCCTGGAATAGATACATCTTTTTTATCTGCATGTTCAGGTAAGAGGGCTGATGGACCAAGAGCCCAAGAGAGGAGAATCCTGGGCAAGAGTGGAAAGATCTTCAGTATTAAAAAGTTGAGTTTATTAGGGAAGTCAATGCAGCCGCGACCGCGGACCGCCCCACCCTGACCCGAGCTAGCTAGCTCAGCCTGGGCACTTTTTAGCCAAAAAACCGGAGCCGAACCAAATTGAGCCGAACCGAACCGAAATTTTAGTTTTTTTGTTTTCGGTATTAATATCTGTACAGTTCGGCTATCGGGTGCGGCTTCGGTTTTACGGTCCCGGCAACCGAGAACCCGAGAAACCAAAAACATCAAGCGTGGTCAGGAATCAGGATAGCAGTCCGCATCCTCACAGGAGTCCACATTCACACATCAGCCCAACGGCCCATGAACCAAGCCCAACTAACGATGCAGCACATTCACACAGGAAGCCGATGAACGCAGCAAGTGTGGTGTTGGCCGCAGCAGGGCTGTTGGCGTTGGCGGGACCAAAATCAAATGCGGTTGGGATGGTGATGACAAGCGCACCGCAAAGCAGGAGCGCGCGCCCGGCGTCGAGGCAGAGCTGCTGATGGTTGCGGCGGTCCGGGTCGGCGCCGGGGACGAGGAAGGCGTTGGCCGGCTGCTGGTTAATACGCGCCGCGCGTCCATACTCAGCCATTGCTGCTCTAGTGCACTTTGCCCGGCCTGCTTTAGCGCCTAGTCTCTGTCCTGTTTATATAAGCATAGCTGCATAAACAAGGAGTTGGCTATGTTTCTCGCCTACATGGTCTGTACTTTGGTAGTGACAGGATTAACAAACTTTGGCACTCAAAAGTCTACGTACAAGGCCCAGCTGTTTGCACAAAAAAAGTGCCACGCGGTTTGGCGTTAGCCACTCCTTATCCTCTTTTTCTCTGAGAATCAATCTCATTATTATTATTATTAGGCTCTAGCATTACAAAGTGGCAGTGGCGGAGGACAGATCAAAACCAAGGTGTGGCGTGGAGTTGACATAGCTTGACTAATGGCATATGCATTAGCAAAAAAACACATGATGAAGCCAGGATAAAGAAGATTAAAACAAATTTGAGGTAGGGCAGCTGCCACACCTAGCCCTACCGAGAGCTCCGCCACTGCAAAGTGGCACAGCGCTGTCCTGCATAGTGCAGACGGTTTACACTAGTAAAGATGAATCTGAATGGGAGTACAACATGTTTCTTTTGTAGTAGGCAAACTAAAAAAAAAAGGAAACATCAGATTAGATTGAAGTACATTTTTCTTATGAAATCTTTCCAGCCTAAACGATCTTAATATTCCAGTTACACAATTCAACTTTTTTTTTTGCGAAAAAGGACAGAGCTCTATTTGATTACTCATGAAACACGTTACATTCTTTCGCAATCAACGACTCCACGCATTGGGGAACCTGTGCATGCCACACTGTAGACCCTTCAACTGTTCAAACAAGCTCACAAGAATCATCAACGAAAAGGCGATGGGCATAAACTCATCTAGCAAAAAATGGCAAACTAAACATTAAGCTTGTTAGAAGACAACGACCAACTATACTTGCCGAAGATTTCCGTTGCCTCGGTCTCCAACATTCAACGTGCCCATTTCATCATAAGTATGTCGTCCTCCATAGTATAGACCAGAAATGTATCTAGTAACTAATTAGTAGTCCTGAAAATAACTTGTAGATAACAATATACAAATTTTTTTAAAAAAGAACACATCATTTCTAGTTAGCCATGTAGACCAAAAGCATCGATGTGTTCCCACGTGAACTTCAAATTGCAATTTTGGATCTAGTTGTTGTAACCAAACTAAAAAAAATGACTTACCTTGGTGGTTTCCTTGCTTACACGATTCTACAAGCAAATTTTGCATTGTGACAATCGAAAAATAAGTGTTGTATGGTTTCCTAGCTGTTGCAAAAACAACAATTATCATTACCACTCCAATTTATCCATTCTAGGAGATTGTATTTTCGTTAAAATGACACCTCTATTAAGAACCAAACAAATTCTTAATTTTTAGAGATAATTTTAGTTTCCATAATGATTCGTTTAGAGGCATCACACTTCGGTTTAACAGAAGTTTATATTGATTACATATCCATCTCCACCCTAGGTCTCCAAAATTCAACGCTTGGTATTGTTGCCTGGCCCCAAACAGTTTTTGCCAGATCCTAATCAAACATGTCCTATATTTTTTTTAGATCAAATTAAGGCTTAGCCTACCGGTATTCACAACCAGAATATTAAATTTCTCCTAGTGAGGTGGAGTTCTCCTAGTGTTTTGGCATTAAAAGTTTAGTATAAATTTTCCATACCAAATGCTTCATAGTGAAATTCTCATGTGCTATGACTACTGATAGTGTTTTACTGCTACTTAAAAACATTAGGAGAATTCTACCATTTTACTAGTAATTAGAAAGTATAAGTTTGAACCCTCAATCACACACTGGGGCTACTAGTTTACACAGAGAGCATAAAACTAACAGCAGGCCACAGCGCCTCGATTCAAACGCCTCAAACTAGCACCAAACCGACCACCAAAGAAGCAAAGCAACCACCAAAACACAGAAAGTTCAAAGCTGAAACCATTCTGCACACTAAAGTACTACAGAACTAAACCACTACTCTCTCAACCAACTACCAATAAGGCCAGTTTCAATGGGGTTTTATCAGAGTTTTATGGGCATTAATTATGCTGATGTGGCACTATATTTATGAAAAGAGAGATGATAAGAGTTTTATGGAAGCAGAGAGAGTTTCATGGGGATAAAACTCTTCTGCACTGTTTTCAAAATTTAGATGTATTGAAAACAGTAAAATGAAATCCCCATTGAGACTGGCCTAATTACTGATTACATGTGGTTATGGTCTAATTGTCCGGTCGTCTTCCAGTTCGCATGTGGACACAGAAATTGCCACATTGGATCTTCCACAAATCTAAAATAGACATGTCCTATCCAACATATGTGAGACTGACATTGGGGGACATATTTCTCGCGAGTTGCTTGACCCAAGTCTCAGTCTCTCAGGCCAGAAAAGGGAGTGAGTGAGTGGGTGCGTTATTCGGTGAAGGAAAAAAAATTGAGACTCAAGGACCGAGTCTGAGCCTGAGTCGGTCATTAATTCTTTTAGATGACTTTATTCCATTAGTTGACTTGACTTGGCGACGACTTGGTATATACAAGTCCAGATCTATAACTCCTTGAGGCTCTCCACCCAAACAACCAGAGCAAACTGGCAAGCCTTTGATCGAATCCATGCATCCTTAGTACCCTTCTGCGCTTCAGCAGCAACCTCAGTTTGCTGCTTGTGTTGTGCGAGCTCAGATAGCTCAGCTTGCTGTCCTCGCTCCATGGAGCCCTTCTGCTTCAGTTTGCAGGTCAGTCATCATCCTACTACTGCTACATATCTGCCCTCCTCTGCCAGATTTTTGCTAGAAAGAAATGCATAATCAGTACTCATTGGTCTTCTATATTTTTCCTCTCTTTGCTTCCTAGATAAGTGGGTGTACGTTAATAGTGTCATTACTTATCATTTTGCAAGGCTTTGTAGGTTCTGTAGGATGTAATTTGTCCGGGATTACCGTACAGGCATATACCGTCTCAGTAAAGACATGAATTTCAGCTTCCTGGCTGTAGCAACTGAGATGTACGTACGGGTTCTGAAAAGTCTACAAACACTCTGACCATGGATGTTATTTAGCTACTTAGTCTTGTTTAAATCCAGGATATAAAGTTTTGGGGTGTCATATCGGCTGTTACAATGGGGTGTCACGTGAGAGTGTTCGGATAATAATAATAAAACAAATTACAGAAGTTCTCAGTACTCCACGAGATAAATTTATTAAGCCTAAGTAATCCGTCACCAGCATATGTTACTGTAGCTTTACTGTAGCACAACATTGTCAAATCATGGCCTAATTAGACATAAAAGATTCGTCTCGTAAATTAGACGCAATATGTGCAATTAATTATTTTTTTAGTCTATATTTCACACTCCGTGTATGTGTCCAAACATCCGATGGGATATGGACTAAATTTTAGGGGGAGAAATTAACTAAACAAGGACTTAGGCTGAAAACATCATAATTATTCCTGTCACTTGTTTTTGAAAAATATTCCCTTCACAAATCACAATACTATAAATATTTAATGTCAAAAGTTGTGCTTTGAGCACTGAGCTGTTCAAAACGACAAGCACTTGATAAAGGTGAGTTCTCCCTCCACTTTTGATAACTTGTGAACCTCTTTTTTTTTTTGCGAACATGGGCCAGGGTGCAAGTTTTTTATTAAGAGGGAATAACTTGTGAAACTCTGACCATGAATGTTGGTTTAGATGTATATACATGCTGAAAGCTGCCAGATAATCAATTTCTGTAATTTTTTCGAGAATTGTGCATTCACAATGTGCTAGGCATACTATATAATGGTGTGAAAAGTTGTGTTTTATTTGAAGGTGAGCTGTCCAAATCGTGTCTTCTCCCAAAAATTCAGTAAACGTTTCATTGTGGAATCTAATGGTAAAAATTCGAGTTTTGAAGACCGAGCTTTCAAGATTAACAAGCATTCCAAAATTTTGATTTCACAGTTCACCCAAAAGTTTTGCTCCAAACATTTTGTGCATTTGAACGGGTTTAGTAGAGACAAAAAAAAACAATTATCGCCAGACCAGGAATTCGTGCCAAAGCTCAGCCTACTAAAGCTATAAGGCCTTTCCAAACTCAGCATCAGCCCTCAAGCTTAGGAATTCAGTTGGGCCAGTCCAGGACGCAGGTTGGGCTTTTTTGTCAAATACTAAAGAGATACATATACAGGCCCAATATGCACTGGTCCAAATCTGGCTCTCCCAGCTCAAATGCATGGTACCCCATTTTGTTACTCTCTACACCAAAAAAAAACAAAAAAAATCCTCAAAAAAATTAAAAAAACTATGGCCTTTTGTATCTGCCTTTATATTAGCTATAATACCTATTGGGATCCTTGAAACACAATACTCTCTCTATACATAAATATATTTTAGGTCAAATTGAGGAGGCCAAAAAGTGTTTAATGATCCTAGTTAAAGCAGCCAGGCTAGCTCTTGATTGGATACTAAAAAATTCTTATATTTGTGGACAAAATTTAAACACCTCAAGTCCTTATATTTATCGATAGAGGGAGCAGCAGTTTGCAAGCCTTGAACAAGAATATAGTAGTATAGTAGGGCTGACTTAAATAAGTTGGTTGGAAACGACAAGTATTTCAGGCAAAAGGAATAATTTTTTTGTACTACTAGACACTCAGCAATATGAAAAGAAATTTGTTTGTTTGTCCAGTTTAGTAGGTATATTAATTCTTCCGATCGAGCATGTTTGTCACTAGCTTGCAGTGTTTGACTTACTCCCTCCGTCACAGAATGAATAATTGATGTTTTAGGTTTGTCCTAAATCAAATCATTTCAAGTTTAACCAAATTTATACAAAAAAGTACTAATGTTTATAATACCAAATAAGTATTATTAGATTTTTCATGAAATATATTTTCATATTCTATCTATTTGGTGTTATAAATATTGATGTTTTTTTCTATAAATTTGGTCAAACTTAAAATAGTTTGACTTAAGACAAACCTAAAACATCATTTAAGACAAACCTAAAACATCATTTATATCTTTAAATAATTTTTTCATTAAAATATATTCAGTAATTTACCTAATAGTGCCAATTATGTATCATAAATATTAATACTTTCTTATATATATTTGGTCAAAGTTCCAAATGTTTGACTCACCAGAAAACGAGAATGACATTCTTTGTAAGACAGAGGGACTACCTAGTATGCCTGATAGCATCTATACTTAACAGTATTAGTCCATCCAAGTTTGAACTTATTAAAATAACCTAGAATTGCAAGTGAACGCCAGACCAGTGAATTTGTTAGTCGGGCTATGTCCTTTGCACCCGGTCGGTCAGAGTTTGAACACCCTCAGGGTGGATTTGTTGGCCGGAGGAGACGCAATTTATCTGCGCATTGAAAAAAATCCTCTCATCTACCCCACGCCAAAGCACAGGTCTATGGCCAGTCCAGTCTCACAGAAGCTGCGGTGCCGCTGTGTATGGGTGGGATAGAGGTTCGGGGGTTTTCACGACCTGCGTGAGAAGGTCTTCTTCTTAAGCACAATGTCCGGGGGCTGTCTTACCCTGCGGGTGGAGCTTTTTTTAAATAACGTAGAACTAGTTAGTAAAAAAAATTACTTAGACTCGACGTAACTTTTATGAGCGAGTGCATCTAACCAATTTATAATTTAAAATTATATGTAAACGTCTCTGTTTGCGTATATAAACTGTTCTATAAAAATATTATAATTTGAAATTCCAATCGATCTGTTCGGAGTAACATGTTTAATTGTATACATTGTTGTGAAACATCGTGTTGGAAACTACGTTTTATGATGTTCTTTATCTATTAACGATTGCCAACTGTGGAGTGTGGACAGGACATTATTCAGTTTTGATTGAAGACCACACAACAATGCAGCTGGGAACTCGATTTGAGTAGGGATGAAAACCATCGGAAACGAGCGATAGGAGGCCAAGTCACTTTCGTTTTCACATCTTTTTCTTGAAAACAAAATCGATACGATATTGTCGGAAACAAATACGGCGTTGATATTCCGGTAATTTTAAAAATGATAGTAGTCGATCGGAAAATACATCGATAATGATCGGAATCCATGAGAACTGTACCTAAAAAACGATAAACACGCCAAATTATAGAACATGAGAAGATCCATATAACTCGACCTATCTCACATGACAATAGTAAATAAAGCCACAATTGACAACATCACAAGCTGAAACCACACAATTTACATAATCTTAGGTCTCAAATAGTAGCAAACCACGCAATAGTATGGCAATTCTTGACAAAGATACAAATAAACGATCATAATCTAAGTTGACTCGACATAAATAGTGATCAAAACATGAATTATTAGAGTTCCTTTTTCAGTGGAGGCTGTAGCCTGTAGGTTTCTTAAAGATGAACGTCAGGCATGTCATCGTCGTCCCCGGCCACATCTTCCCATCCATATTCTAAGTATTCATCCTACATAGTTTGTGATGGATACATACATATGTTAGTTCTCATACAAGGCAACTGTAGATGAGTTAGTAACAAGCATCATATTAATGTACAGAGATATGTAAGGCTCGTAGCAATAGATGTATTAGCGCAATAGTGCTAATAAGAAATAAAAATCAAAGAAACACATAGCTAATAAGAAGCAAACACAATATATGTATGTGTCGCATGTAGCAGCCAACACATCATATACAAGGTAAAGGCTAGAAAATAGAACCTTGAGTGTTGATTGCCTTCTTATTATACACATGAAATACTTTCGTTAGATAGTTCCTTTCTAAAAATTATTTGCCTTGTGTGTAGATGTGATCCTTTCCAAAAAAAATTATCTTGTGTGCTTGCAGCTTGCGTGTACAGATGTGATTCTTTCCAAAAAAAAAATGCCTTGTGTGCTTGCGTGTGTAATGCATTGTATATCTATAAATAAATAAGGATTCATTAGTTAAAGACCTTTGAATCTGTAATTACCGACGGTAAATTACCGGTTAAATACGGAAATCTTCGAAAACGATCGGAAGAGGGCAAAATTATTTTCGCTTTCGTTTCCGATTATTTTTACCGTTATCATTTTCGTTTTTTTGGTTACCACTATCATTTTCGTTTAAGCATAAAAATCGGAAAAAACTCGAAAACGATTTCGAAAAATCGGAGATTATCATTTTCGTTTTCATCCCTAGATTTGAGTATGCAATTTCTGAAATCAGGACATCGAATCGGAATTCAAAAACATGCATTTTGCTCCAAAACTAGAAACATGCATGGAGATCCTCACTTTAATTTGTTGCCCTACTATACATGCATGCATGTATGCATACATGGTCCATTCGCAACAGAAGTTACTTTCAGTTGTTTTGCAGGGGCAGATCGTTTTTAGTACTTTTCTACTGGCGTTGAGTGTTGGGTCTGCATGCTGCAGGTTGATCACCTGCGGGCAGCTGCTGCGACGGCGAGCGATCGAGACCGACCCAGCGTCAGCACATGCACATCTCCCCGGTCGTAGCAGCGAAGTCACCGGCCGGAGCATGAATGCATGATCAGAGCCAGACTCTCCGGGACTCCGCGTCCATTCCCGATGTCGTCGGCGAGGCTGTCGTTCATTCGTGCAACCACCGATCGATGATGAGACGATGAGATCTCAGAGCGAGGTACGGTGCGAAAACTGTCGCTATCCTTGATATTCCTTCGAATTTTGTTTATCGCGTGTGCGAGCGAGATGCTGATATGCATTCATGCACCTCGGTCGTCTACTGGCTACTGCAGAGAAGCGAAACCACGCCGCCCGCCGACCGCCGTGTCCTGGGAGGACGACGACGACGCGGGTTGTTCATCGATCTCTCCGGCGATCTACGTGGCGGCCGGAGTGCAAAACGCGGTGTGTCAGTGTGTGTGTGACTGTGTCTGTGTGTAGATGCGCAACACACTGCCCGATGCCCGCCCGCGGTCACCACGCGGTCCTTCGTGCCGAAGCATTGGAGTGGTAGGGCCGCCTGGCTAGGAGACGGGGTCCAACGTCCAAGCCAAGCGGATGAGCAGCAGACAGAGCTAGGTTTCAAGGAAATTACCACTCGTCCGCGACGAAACCAATTTCACGCGTTGCCTACGCGGTCTGGACGCTGATTGCAATCGATGACGGAGAGTTTATCTTTTGATAAGTAATCGCCGAAACAGATTCCTTAAACTGAAGGAGATGAAGTCGCTGGAGCAAAATGAAATGGAAAAAAAATGGAATTGCCCTTGCATCCTTCTCTACCGATCGTGTTTTCTGCTCCAGGCTCCAGCACATCTCTGAAGAATTTGAAGAGCTGGATCTGTTCTAGCTAGTGTTCTACTCCTACCATATATGTCCATCGGAATGAAAACAGAAATTTTTATTTGCTCGATCAAGTTGCACAAGCTTGCCAGCATCAGATAATGGAAGGATATATATACAAGTTAGAGGATATATATACAAGATCGAGCAGTATATATGTACATAGAGACCAGGAATATACAATCTTATGGCGCATGTACGTACCCGAACCCTTCGCCGGAGACGCTGCCGTTCGTGCGCGCGGTGCAGGCGCCGTGATCAGTTCATCAACGAAACGAGCATATTCAGTCCGATGATCCAGATAAGATACGCCACGAGCAACCAGGCGGCCGGCGGCGGCTCGGCGACGGCATCAGCGAGGAGAAAGTAGACGGCCGCCGCGATCATCGCCACGAGAGCTACGACCGCGCGACGGCCACGCGGCCAGATACGCCTCCTCTGGCCGCGGCGGTGCCCACCGCCGTTCTCCTCCTCACGGCTCGGCGGAGGCGGAGGCGGGGCCGGCGCCTTCCCCTTGCCGCGGGCCGTCAGTCCGCCGATCTGGCTTTCTTCCATCACCGATCCAGCCGAGGCCGCAGTTGTGAGCTAGCTGGTCACCTCTGCTCGCTTTGTGTGAAGCTGTGAAGTCTCTCAGAGAGTCAGAGCAGTAAACTTTGCCTTTTTATGCCTCCTGTGTACGCTTGCCTGTGAAAAAAAGGAGGCTTGGGCGAGGGGGTAAACTAGCTAGGGAAGATTCCTTGAAAACAGCCTGGCGGGGATATTGGAGCTAGCTTCTTGGAAGCTTCGTTCATAAGCTCCATGGCCTACGTGGCTTACATATAAGGCCCAGGTTAGTTCCCCAAGAATTTTGCAAAATTTTTCACATTCCCCGTCACATCGAATCTTTAGACGCATGCATGAAGCATTAAATATAAATAAAAAATAAAACTAATTACACAGTTTAGACGAAATCCACGAGACGAATCTTTTAAGCCTAATTAGACTATGATTGGACACTAATTACCAAATAACAACGAAAACGCTACAGTGTCCATTTTACTAAATTTTTTGCATCTAAACATGCTCTAAGAAAAGCATAGCATGGTAGTATAGTCGCCGGCAGGAGATATAGCTAGCCCTGCCCAAGTGCCCATGGCTGACACGTAGATAAACCACCCTAGCTATAGTCTAATAATAACTAAATAAATAGAGACAGAGGAGTATATATGTAGCGACAAATAAATAGTGTGTGACGGTACAATAGAATAGTAACAACAATCAGGCATGTATATCTGTTCTGTCCTTTTGATCGGAAAGTATAAAGTAAATAAAAGCAGACCAAACGGCCCCGAAAACATTAATAAATGGCTGTAGCTTGTGAGCGAGTGCTTCTTGTTCGACGGAAATCCATTGGACCTGTTTGAAAGGGTTGCCATATATAGTTCATATATATTTGCACGCATGCATGGTATAGTTCGGATCCAAACTTTTGAATAATTCATATTTGAATTTCTGCTTAACTCGATAGTGGACACTATCAATAATTCTGACCGGAGAAACTTCGCAACTTGGAACCCTCAATAATTCGTCTATGCAAATTTCAAATCAGAACATTATAGGTTCAAACTCGACGACGACGTTTGAATAGATAATAACCCCATTTTTTAAATATATATGATGGCAGAAGAACATCCGTACGTACGTACCTTTCCTTTGACATGTTACTAGCATTGTCCATGGAGACCGGAGAGAATAACGCCAAAAGGAATAACTAAAGATGGAATGAAAGCGTGTGGAAGGCAGGAAGCTATCTAACGACAATTTTTAGGGGTGTTTGGTTTGCCCTGTTAAAGTTTAACAGGTACTGCAACACTTTCGTCTTATTTGGCAATTAGTATCCAATCATGAACTAATTAGGCTTAATAGATTCGTCTTGTAAATTACTCTTAATCTGTGCCGACATACATGTAATTAGCCTATATTTAGTACTCTATACATGTGCCGCAACATTCGATGTGATGTGTGTTAAGAAAAAATAGAGGCAACCAAACGAGGCCTTACTTATCGGGTATGGTATTTAATAATAATTCTAGATATAGTTTGAGGTTGGAACCGTCAAAAACCTTGGCTTGGCACCCCTTGCGTTATCATCAATTGGGCCACCGGATCGGAGTATTTTTACCCTTTTTTGTGAAGATTTTTTTTTACTTTTATCTACCGCAGTTGTATCCAGCAGAGGACTACTCCTTCCGTTTGGGAAGACTTGACGTTCCTAACAGGAAGGAGCCGGCCTACCTCCATTGTAAAATCAGCCGTCAGAAAAGACATATATACAATTCTGGGATAAGGTAGGCAGTCATATATACTATAAAAATGCATAGTTATATTCAGTACTTAAGGTCATCGCATGCTTTCGCCCTTTGTTAAGCATCTCCAAAGAGTTTCCAAAACTCACTCAAGATTGAAAAAAATTGCTCTCCCAACAACTCCCTATCTTACTCTTAATTTTTTCGCACTTGAAAAACTGACTCGATCATGTGGAAATATACATGCATGTACATCGATCGGCCAATATAATCTAGAGTTGCAAGGACATGAAAAAAATAAAAAGTTGGACAGGGTTTTCATTGCAAATGTACATGATACAACAAAAGTATAAAAAAGGTTAGGGTAATTTGGAAATAGCTAGTCCGGAATTCCTTATGTAAAATTGTTTGCTACTCCCTCTGTTTAAATTATAAGTCATTTTAATTTGACTTTTTTCGGTACATCCATTTTGATGTGTATGTCGACAACTCTTGTATTATAAACTCTTTTTCTAATACAATGATATGCACACTCATGCGTATTCAAGAAAAAAAGATGTGTATGTCGACATACGTTACCTTTAGATACATAACTAAATTATAAGTCGAGGTAAGGGATGTCTGTGCCGCACGGCGGTGTTTGTTGTGATCTCTGGTGATCCATCAGCTCCCATCCGTCGTCAAACACGGCGTGACGGGAGAAAATAAACGCGTGTGTGATGTACGTAGGCCCCGCAATCGTGACGCACGCACGGTCCCACCATCTTCCTTGGCCTCGAAGTCGAAGGACTGGCAGAGACGACGGCGGGGAGGTGGACAAGCTGCACAAGCAAAAGACCAGATAGCTAGGGAGATCCGTTGTGTGCTCTGCCACAAATATCAATTCAAAAGAAATCGTAGTACTACTGTACTATAGGTATTTGCACTTTCAATTCGCGCAAAGAACCGATGATGAAAAGATGAACAATAAGAGGCTAATAAAACTCAAGTCTGTACTCTATAGTGAGCTACACCTGATAACTCTAATTAAAGCAAGGAAAGAGTCTTTATTAACCTGTGCAAGGGGAAAAAAAGATACACTGATATACCGGCAATATATAGCTCTAGACAAGAGGAGGCCGATCGAGGAGGAAGAAGAGACGAGACCCCCAAAGGCCAGAGCTACACTTTGCTGTCGATCGCATCCGCCACTGCACGTACGTACGGCGGCAACCCTCCGGCATGCATGCACATGCACGCGCCAGAGATCTGCATCTGCCGCACGGGCGCGCGGGCGAGCATACACATACAGCCGTCGTGTACACGTCAGTTCATGAACGAAAGGAGGAGCAGCCCATTCCCCATGATCCAGAGGACGAAGGCCGTGAAGATCCACGGAGCAGCCGAAGGCGGCGGCACGGCGAGGAGAGCCTCCGCGACGATAAGGCACGCGGCCGCGGTCATCATCAGTACGGCGAGAGCGCGGAGGCTCACCCGGCGGAGGCGGCGCGGCCTCCTCTGCCCTCGACGGTGCCCGCCGTTGAGCTCGCCGGAGATCGGCGGCGGCGGGGGAGGTGGGGTGGGCGCCTTCTCCTCCGCGCCTCGAGCCGCTGGACGCGGTCTGGCGTCGTTCGCGCCTTCCATGGACGGAGGATCACCGGTACGGGTTCGAATTCTGGCAGTGGCAAGCTGGCAGCCCGCCGCCGGTGAGGCGGCTTGGGAGTGGGGTGTTGTTACACGGCCCACAGCCACAATGGAGCTAGCTAGGGCAGCTTTATGTTATGTGTGTGTGTGATAGTAGTAGTGAGCAAGTCGATCACGACATTGCGAAGGTTCCGAGAAGGCACGAAAGCACAGGCCACCACCGGTGGGTGGGACCGACCTCCACCGCGTTGGGCCAATATTTAGGAGTATATTTGTGTTACGAAATTTCAGGAATACGTGGAGTAGTACATGGTTATTAGGAAACATATATATCGCGTCATATTATTTCGTCATGCCTTACGTACGTGTAGGAAAGCACCGTTAACGTCACGAGTCCACCGGCCGGCGACGTACGTCGACGAAGCTTCCTCCGCACGCACGTCGCGCGGCGGCCGGCGTAGTACGCGCGCGTTCATTATGCCTTGTTTAGTTCCCGAAATATTTTAGGAAATGTAACTGTAGCATTACTGTAGCACTTTCATTGTTATTTGACAATTATTGTCCGATCATGGCCTAACTAGGTTTAAAAGATTCGTCTCGTCCATTTCGTCTAAACTGTATAATTAGTTTTATTTTTTATCTATATTTAATGCTTCATGCATGTGTTTAAAGATTCGATGTGACGGGAATCTGAAATATTTTGGAAAATATTTTGGGAACTAAACAGGGGCCTAGTCTTGCGCGCACTGTCACGCTGTGGTAGGTAGGATACGGAAAAGTACGTACAGATACATTGTACGAATGAAATCCATCCTTGGATAGCGTCACAATTATGTTCAGATAATTGTGATGTGTCGTACGGCATCGCCGCAGCCAATTCGGACCATCAGGATCAGGTACTCCGTATTCAAGTGTACAGTAGTACGTGACAGCCGCGTCAGCAGAGACGATGTCGCTGCAGTAGCTAGCGTGCATACCATGCGCGAGCAGCGAACCTTTGTCTCTGTGTTGCGGCTGCGGATACAAGAACATTCGGATCCATGTCGACCATTTAACTAAGATATGTCATTGATTGCGGCTATGAAAAAACAAAAGAGGTTGACGGATAGGCTGAAGAAATTGAGGCACAAAAAAGTTGAAAAATTGCCGATATATATAGCCGTGCCGTCCATCATCGGGCGACGTAGGGACGACGCTTGATCCGTGGCGTGTGATCATGTCCTTGACGTTCTGCACCTACACGTCACTCGACAATAAGAAAAAAGACTGACGCCTATGCGGATCCTTTCGGCTCGAAATCTACCGAGTATTCACTTTACATTTTATTTTCTTTTGTATTCGCTTCACAGAATTTTATTAAAATGTATAAATATTTAGGACTCCAAATGAGTTTAAATAAAAAGGTTTTGACGAAAAAGTTATAGATATCAGCATATCATCAAGTACTATAACTTTGGTTTTGATCGTTTCTTCATCCAAAATCAAGTGAAAAAGAAAATTCAAAATGTGAGAAAGTCAAACATATTTTTTTTTGAATACATGATTTTAATGAAAAGGTTGTTATATACAAAGTTCTTTAGACCTTCCAGATCTACCACTTTGTTTTTTCTTGTCATTTCTCCATCCGAGGTCATTTGAGAATTTTAAATTTCAAAATATGAGGACTTTAAAGTGAATTCTTAGACCATATATAGATTATTTCAAATGGAAAGGTTATCAACTGCAATATTTTAGATCTTCTCGAGATCTATAACTTTTGTTTTGGTCATTTCTACATCCTAGGTCATTTGAAAAGTTCAAAAAATTAAATTCCAAAATCTATGAACTTTAAACATAATTTATGGGATCTAAACGGTTTCAAAAAAAAAGCCGCTAGCTACAAAGTTGTAGATCTCTTCGAGCTACACTTACTTTTTGATACGGCTCTAGATCTAGTTGCCTCTAAAGATAGAGGCATTTCTAGAGATGGGTCATTTTGAAAAACCATTTTTATAGGCAATTCTAGATAGAGCCATCTCTATAAAAAAATGGAGGTGTTTTTAAAAATCAATTATGTAGTAGTGTATATCAGGGCAGCCTTAGTAGTATGAGATAGTTACTAATTCGATCTAAGACAACGTTTTCAATGTTATTAATTAACTTTTAGCACATAACTCATAATCTAAATAGTCCAATGTGATAACCTTATATGATCTTAGAGTATGTGCATAATACTAGCTCTTCATCAAGAGATAATTTCTCTTAACTTCTTCAGGTGGATCAATGGGCATGAAATGTTTGATCCAATGATTATGTTGTTTGGAATAGCTGGCCATATGATAAGTTCGTTCGTTGGGTTCTGCCGCCACCAAACCATCCAGAAATGACAAAGGACGAGAAGATTGATGCTAGTTTGAAACGTATAGCAATCCCTCCTCGTTGCCACTGTGAACTATCAGCGATACTGACTATTCCTAACCAAGTTGGTGCCTTTACTCGCTTCTTCTGATGTGGATTGCCATCTACTGCATGTTCTCATACAATGAATCCATTTAGAAGATCGTATGTTTTTAGCACATAAAACATTATACTTTGAAGATTTGGTATTGCCATCTGATTTTGAGGAGTACATTCATGGCCCCAATTCTCACTGGCTGTCAGAGTATGAAGTTCAAGAGTTTGAAGCAAGTATTAAGGAGTGGCCTTGCAAGAGGATGCCAGACCATAAGTGCAAGTGTGTATCAAGGCTCGTGAAGGAGTTGTTCCGTTTGAGCTAGGATACGGTTACTATTGTAGCAATTCTTATGGAGATTTTTGGGTAAGTTCATTGAACTGCTCTAGTTAATAAAGCAATAATGGCCATTGATAAAGCAACAACGGTTACTATTGCTCTAGTTCACTGAACAACTCCTAAATCTCCCGACATCGGCTAATTACCAAAAGTTGGAGATGTACTAAAGAACTCAACAACTTCATTCATTTTTTTCAAACTTCCCATCTCCTTTCACTTTCCCCCCATGAAACAGTCGAACTAAACGATCCATCTACAACTGTTCTGCCAAAATATCAATCCCAATCAACAACTACTTATATAAACTAAAAGCCAAAATGAAGAACAACATATACTACATATATGATGAAGACAAAGTTAACAACGGTCAGGCAATGAACAACACCATATACTACATATATCCAAACAATTAAACTACATTTACTAGTACAGAAAAAGGTGAAGGACATTAACATATATGAAAAAGGAGAAGGACATTAGCATACATGAAAAATGGTGCAAACACACCAACCCACATATACCAACTACCTAGGTTCATGCAACACATAGTTCATGTCCAATCCGTGAGCAAAGTCTACCCTAAACAAAATGTATGCATCCAATCATACGATTAAACACAAGAAAACATTCACCATAGCCACACATTCCTAACCCTAGGTATGAAACATGGACGATGAACCAAATCAACAAATCAAGGGGGAAAGGAGTGCTACCTAGACAACTGGAGGAGAGAGGCCATCATGGGGACGGGTGCCGTCGCCGTGCTGGCGGCGGCGGTGCCGGCAGCTGAAGGCACCGGGCCGGGAGAAACGGTGGCAGTGGCGGCGCCTCACGGGAGCCCTGCACACGAGGAGTAAGAGAGGGAGAGAGAGAGAGAAGAGAAAATGGGCTAGACCCGTGACCTATATATCTCCTTGTCACGCCATCGCTCACTTGCTGTGACAGTCCTATCATGCTCGATGCGGTGGCGCGACAAGGTGGGACCTATCATTGCCCACGTAGGATCGAGTCAACATTCCACACCACTGTGGCACCCCTGTCACGTTAGTGCAGCTGGTGTGATAGAGAGAAGGGGAGGGAGGGCCAATGAGTGAGGAGAAGAGGAAGGAGACGGTGTCAAATCTTGATGCAGGACAAGAGGATGGTCCGCGCGCGAACTCCTGCTGGCAGAGGAGAAGAGGATGGGGGCGCTGGACGGCCAAGGATAGGGGGAGGCGAAGGGAATAGATTGTAGAGGGGAGGTAGTAGTGAAAGGTTGTAGAGGGAGATAGACTATGGGACCCATGCTAGAACGATAATTTTAGAACAATAGTTTTAGTGGGATAAGATTTGAAGAGTAAAAGATGTTTTTTATGGGACAGGGAGTACGAACATACGACCTATGTACCCACAATGCGTGAAACAGAGAAAGCTATTGACTGTCTGCGGTGCTAGCAGCCACAACGCTTTCATGCGTTTTCTTGGGACATTCTAGAAAATGAATGCAAACCACAATACTGACATTTTTGACCTAGGCCCTGTTTAGTTCTCAGAAAATTTTGCAAAAATTTTCAGATTTCCCGTCACATCAAATCTTTAAACATATGCATGAAGTATTAAATATAGATAAAAAATAAAACTAATTACACAGTTTAGACGAAATGGACGAGACGAATCTTTTAAGTCTAATTAGACCATGATTGGACAATATTTGCCAAATAACAACGAAAACCGCTACAGTGCCATTTTGCCAAAAATTTCGGATCTAAACCGGCCCCTAGCTAGCTACCAGTATCAATTGTTTGGAATTTGGATATTTATGGTTCCAGCTAGCAGGGCAGTGAGCAAGTCATAGTCATACACTGCATTGAGGAACCCGTCCCTGCCTATAGACCACACAGAACCTGTTTAATACTACTACTAGAAATTTCCCTGGACCATATACGTTCTCGAGTCAAACATACCAGATAAGGAGTCTCCTGCACGCACACCGTACGTAAACAGCACAGTCAAAATGTTACGGAAAGCTAGTTTCGGGATTCAAATTCCTAGGTTTTGTACAAACTTAAAACTATATTTCTTTTCAAGCATGCTAGTGGCAATGGCGGCGTCATTCATACTTACACGTACAAGTACGGGCACTTATTAGAAGTCCAGACTAACAGCTTCATTTGTATATACCACTCCACCATCGCATACAGCAGTAATTCAAAGGACTAAGACAAAATCTGGTATTTAATTTCCTAATGATTAATCTGCTGTCGCTTCCTCCTTAGTCCTTGGTCTCATCTTGCTTGCATTGACTAGTCAAGTGAAAGTGTACCGTGCCTTCATATATATAGGAGGAAAACTGGACAACGACGGGTCTTGGTCGTCTTCTTTTCTGGAACTCTGGAATACCTCCCGCAGAAAATCATACTGAATGTACTTCTTTGAAGCCTGCACCTTATAATTAAGCACAATTTCCATTTGTAATGATCCGTTTGAGCCGCTATTGTATTCCTTGTGACAGGAGCTTATTGCAAGTTGCCAAGTTGGCTACGAGTTGTACTTATTCATTATTGTATATAAGGCTTTTAAAAAGATGTTGCCATATCCCATATATATATATATATATATATATATATATATATATATATATTGCGAAATATGATACTACTTTCTTCCCAAAATATAGCTACTTCTAGGTTTGCCCATAAGATCTGTAGCCGGCCCCCCGGCCTTCTGTCCTAGTATACATAAAACTATTGTAACAGTGATCTAGTTTATGGGACAAACTATTTAAGGCCTGTCTCTAAATAAGTGTTCTAAATTTTGATATTTTCTTCTATAAATTTGATCAAAGTACTTTAGACAAATCTAGAAATAGGGAGAGTATATGTAACACCCCTGGTGTTACGATGTAATTAAAATCTTAATCATATTAATAATCATGAATTATCATCAAGCATTGTGGCATAAATGCACTTCATGTTTCATTTATAGCATGTCTATGTTGCATATGTGGTGTTTCAAATGTTGCAAGTGTTATGTTTCATATGTTGCATATGTGATGATTTATAAGTTTCATGAAATGATGTTAATGATAGTAATTAAGTTCAATTTTTGATTAATTAATAAATAGATTTTCATGAATAAAAGAGGTCCAAATTTTTGTACTATGAAATGGTACGATGTTTTTCTAACCAACAGTGCTATTGGTTGAATTGTTTGATGATTGTTTAGTACTTAATTAAATTGCCAAAGTTTGTTAATTAACTAAATTTCAAAACCCAAAAATTCAAATATCCCTTTCTTGCCCCAATTTCAAATTTCAAAATGGAGGCAGAATTTGAAGTTGGTCCCTAAAGCAAAGTTGTAGATCTTGGAAAGTTGAAAAACTTTCATTTTTGGATATTTTGATGTTGCTACACAAATTTGGAAGTAATTTGAAGAAAACAGCAAGAGGGGGAGAGAGCTACAGTAACCCAGCCACTCTGGCTCTGCCACCGAGCTGCTTGCCGGCGAACCGCCGCCGCCCTTCTCACCGCTTCCAGTCCAGGCCACATAGCTGCTTCGCGCTGGCGCTCCTAAGCAGCTGTTGTCTCGCTCTCGTGCCTCGCCCTCACCTTTATAGCACAGCGCCGCCGCCGGCCCATCCTTTTCTTCCTCCCTGCCGCCGCCGGTGGGCTTGGCCAGCCGCTCAAATTCGCCGTACTCGCTCCATCGCTACCCGCTCCACTTCACGGTCAGCTCCGTCTGCTCTTTGCGTTTCTTCCCGTGCTGCTCGCACCGTTTCTTGCTGCGGGAATCGGCCGCGCCTGCCGTTCTCGCCGCGGTCAGCCCGCCATGGCCGCCGAGCTCGTGCTCGCCGTGGCCAGCTCTCTGTGATGCACTTCTCTCTCTCTTTTCTTTTGCGCCGCATTCGCCATGGTCCCTTGATGCTCTTTGGCTCGCTCGCTGCTCCGTTCTTCCCCAGGTTTCACCGAAGCGCGGCATGATGCAACGTCCGCCGCTGCAAGCACGGCGGCGCACGTGGGCAGCCCTCCACCGACCCTCTCCGGCCACAATTCACCCACCCACGGGTGCGCCCGAGCATGGAGATACTCCTATGCCTCTCCCTCGCCACCGACAATCATCAGCGAGCCAGAAATCGAGCTTCCCGTATGCGTACTCTGCTCCAAATCGCGACCAAGGACCTCGCACAGCAATAAAAACCTTTCTAGGGGCCTAAATGCACTAACCGTGACTCAGGTGAACAGTGCACTACAGGGTTTTTCTTTTTTTTCTTTTTCCTGTTTTTGACTTAAATTTGTGAATTTCGTAACTAATTTTTGAAGCATGATAAAATTATGAAACTTTTTGTGTAGTCTTGTCATGATGTGAATGGTGAATAATATTAATTTTTGTATGCTTGAAAATTCAGTTAATAAATACAAAAATGCTAGTTGCATGATTTTTGTAGGCTAAAATAATTATCCAATGTTCATGAAACTTTTTGTGTGTGCTTAATATGCTTATGCCTGCTTCCACAAAAAGTTTGAGATTAATTTGATGATGTTTAATTATATATCTAATTATATGCTTAAATTATTAATTAATAATTACCAAAATGATTAGCATAACTCATAATCTGAATTGGGTGTATTTTAGAGTTGATTGTGGACCTTGGAACACCTTTACCTTTGCTGTTCCATGGCATATAATTGTTTATTTGGTATGTTCATGATCAATTGGAGATAATAGAAAACAAAAAATGCTTTTTAGTTTAATTAAGCTTTCCATTAGTTGATGCATGTATGTGATGTTGATTGCCCTTTTTGAATGCAACCTCTTGGGTAAAAAGATTAAGCTTTATATGTGTTTCCATGTCTAGGTCTTGATAATCCATGTTAGTGTATTTCCTTTGTGGTAATAAACTAAAGCATTTTATGATAATTACTTGCTATTGCGCTGTGAAGGAAAGTTGTACTCAAGTTAGTTAATCTTGTTATATATGCTTTCACCAATGCACTTTCATGCATCATATCATACATTCCATCATGCTAAAGCATGCATCATTTATCTACGTGTAGTGCATACGTGAGTGAGAAGGTTCGTGTTGATCAATTGTCGGAGGAGGTTCATCCATCAGTGGTGATGATGTCAAGTCTAACTCTGTGGTGTCTCTGTGGAACTAACCTTCTCTGCAACGCAGGCAAGCCTCGGAGTATAAACCATCCTCTGTTTTACAAATACTTTATTACACCTTAAATCTTGTGAAATGTGCATTAAGTAAGTCGGAGTTGCTCGAAACCGTTTTCTGCATGATTACCTTGAATTCTAGATATTTCTAAATGATATCTCACTAGTATGAGTAGGTCGATCTATAAATGCTTAGTAATGCATAGACCTCGGTAGAAGTCGAATGATGGCTTCATCGTTCGCGAGAGACAGGTCTTATCTTTGTTTTTCTCGACTCTGTTTTTGGAAAGAGAGAACACCATGATGATGAATATGATTATATTAATGTGAGACCGGATGGGTGGCTTGCATCGTGAAATGATCGGTGTAGTGCTCCGCTTGTGTCGATTAAGGACCGTACCGATGTAGGCCTGTGTGTGGTCGAGACTTTGCAGTACCGACCACATACTCTAGTAAGCTTGATATCTCGGCTATTCTATTATGGGAAAGGACAACTACGCACTGGGAGTGGAGAGAGGGCGAGAGTAGCGTGTACCCACCCTATGGATCTGAGATGGACGGAAGCATCTAGGTTGGCAGTAGGGCGGTGGAGTACTATGCTCTCGGGTGGCATGAACTCATTCCTGTTTTGGAGGATCTGAGTGAATGTTGATATATGTAGGTCCGAGACCTGCATATGTCATGTGGTTGGGAATCCCCAGTTGGGTTTTAATCGGTTCTAATTGTCGTTGCTCCTCGGTTATGGAGACTCGACCCTCTGACCACTTATCATAGTTAATAATGGAACATGGTGACTATGGAAAAGAGATGTTGAGATGGAAATGAGATGTGATGCTTAAAGCAAGTGATTGAATTAGAACAGGTGCAAAGTGGATACTGATAATGACTTAATACACCGCTAAAACATTGAAAGTAAAGATCCACTTGTAGTAAGCTTTTCTGCAAAATTTCTCTTTTCTAGCTCTACTACTTCCCTTAAGCCAGCATATCCTTGGAGTCTTTTCTTTTCGTTGGGTAAGTCTTGCGGAGTACAATTGTGTACTCAGGGCTTGTTAACCCCTGTTGCAGGTGCTGACTCGTGCTGCTAACCGAGGTTATGTCGGTGGGCTCGACATGATCTGGTTGTCCTCTCTGACTTAGGTACTCTACCTAAGTTGTCTTCTGTAGCTCTACTCAGCTTCCGCAATTTAAGTTAAGTTTACTTAAAAGTAACTTACTCATGTTTTATAAATTAATGTTATCATTTTTCCGCACTCCGATGTATATTTTATAACAAATGTTGTAATGTTGTGGTTACTCCTTTGTTGATCCTGGTATGAGTTGAAAAATGTGGATGATTCGGGGTTCTCCGAGGACACCTGACAGACTACCGGAATTATCTGGCTCTTGTGTGCAGCAGTCAGAGGTCTTTAGGACAATGACATGTGCATGTGGGTCATATAATTTGGGTGGTTCTGCCATAGTATATATCTCAAATTGAAGCGGTGTGATATCCTAAATTTAAAACACTTGCTGTTTGTAAACTTGCAAAAGTATAATATAATTCCTTGTGGAGCAAAACCAGACGAAATATATAGGGTAAAGACTAGTTTCTAACCGTGCGTGTGATGGTCGTGCCGCACACACGCAGTGTTCGGCATCCGCATTCCTACCGCAGGCACACGGCCCATACATACACGCTGCTATTTCCTCTTTGACTTTTTCATTCTCCGCGGGTCGCCTCTCTCTCTATCTCTCTTCGACGACTGGCGACCGGCGGCGACTGGAGACTACCGACCGGCAGCGACCCTTGACCGTGAGCTCCTCCTAGGCGCCCTCCTCCTCACTCCCGCGCCTCACCGCCTCTCCATGCCCATGCCGAGCGCCTCCCCACGCTCACCCACGCCGGCGACAAGGGATCCGTGCGGAGACTGCGGACCGCCGCCCCCACCCTACACCAAGTGTTTCCCGATCCCTTGGCCGCTCGTCGGTGACGAGCACCCACCAGGTTCATTCGTTTGTGCCTTCCTTCCCCTTCCTGCTGCGCGAAACCGAGCTCCCCAACCCTAACTGCTATCTGTGCCTTAGATCTGCGCCTTCGTTCGTTCTGCCTCGGCGCGACCCATGCACCGCGATGGCACAGCCCCGTGTCCCGCCCGACTGCGCCACGTCTGCTTTTCCCCACGATCGCGATTGCGCGACCTCGTTCGGGCCATGGCGAGGGCAGCGGCGGGGCGTTCCTCGTGCCACGTGCGTGGTTTCAGCCCGGAAAAGGGCGCCGCCGCAACCGTCATCGAGCCTGGCTTCTGCAAGCTCGCGTTGCGCTAGGCGAAGCGAAGGCGGCGGCATGGCTGGCGAAGCGAATGGCGTGGTGTGCAGGCGCGGTGGATCACAGCTCCACCAGGTCGATGTCTACACTCGTAGAATATCCAGCAGCTCCTCTCCTTGATGCATTTTTACTCCTGGTCAGGTACGTGCGGAAGTTCGAATTGGATGGTGTATCTCAGTATCTGTGTGTGCTTATGCTTTTGCGATCTCGATTTGAATAGATGGACAAAACACAGTATCTGTGTGTGCTTATGCTTTTGCGATCTCGATTTGAATAGATGGACAAAACACAAGCTCAGATTTGATTCCATGGCCGATGCAGCTGCGATTTGCACATGGATGTGCATCTGCAGGTCACTGCCACCTTCCCTTTTTCACCCCTGATTCTGAATCTGCACACCAATTGAAGGAATTCATGTTTTATTTTTGTTTAATCCATAGGAGGAATCACGTCTTACTGTTCCTGAATGGTAGACAAGGTGCAATATAGAGAAAAATCAACATATGCGGTGGATGTTGCTGCTTACTTGTCCCTATTCTTCTCTCCCCATGAATTGAAGGTTAGCCCAATTCTGGACCTTCTAGATTCCTGATTTATTTTGCATATTGATGGAGAGACTCTAATTGTATGTTCGATTTGTAGGTTTTTATCTCCAATTTCAGTATTTGTGTGTCTGTCGAAGATATTTCTTGAGTCTGCATCTATCTAAATTTAACCAATTGCTAGTGTGATGTCTATACTATGGTGCAGTAAAGAAGAAAGCCTTGGCAGTGGACGTGTTTTGGGTATTTTATAAATTTCTGATTTATTTGCATATTGATGGAGAGACTTTAATAGTCTGTTCGATTTGTAGGTTTTTATCTCCAATTTCAGTATTTGTGTGTCTGTCGAAGATATCTCTTGAGTCTGCATCTATCTAAATTTAACCAATTGCTAGTGTGATGTTTATACCATGGTGCAGTAAAGAAGAAAGCCTTTGACAGTGGACGTGTTTTGGGTATTTTATCTGTCAGGCCAACTAGATTGGGCAGCATAGCAGCATGGAGGAAGTGCAGAACTTACAACACATGCTAGACCTATAGATCAAGTACAGTAAGGTATATTAGTATTATTTACTAACTGCTAACCTCTCTCTCACTCTCTCCAGGTGGAGAATAATTTGTGGCTACCAAATTGTTATGCACATAATTTCAACTTTCTAGACCATAGTTCTCAGCTTCTTGCACAATATATTTCAATGTTGTTTTCTCAAGATTCAAAATATGTATGATCAACCCATATGATAATGATAATAATTCTATTTGTGCTTTATTTCTGTGATGCAGAATCTAGATGTTTGCTCCTAGAATAACTGACAAGGGTGATTTTCGATTTTGCAATCTAGTCCATCTTTTACGCAACAGAGGATGCAATCTAGACTAACAGAGGTTATAGGCACATTTTTTTGGTGTTGGGCACACATAATTGCTACCAGATTACTAACGTCTGACTAAGGATATTAAATTGCTTAACTAGTAATATTAAATTATTTAACTAGTGATATTAAATTGCTTAACTAATGGTATTAGATTAATAGTGATATAAATTTTCTAAAGTAATGATAAATGCTTAACTAAGTCTGTTTAGCTAGCTTATCATCTTTGGTCTGGATTAATTAATATTGTTATTGTGAACTCGATCCAGCATGTGTATGAAATCGATCTTCAGAACACTGCTTACTTGAATCTTTCGATATTCAACATACAGTAAGTAGAGTTTTTAGTCGATCTCTGAATTTTCCATCATTCTTGTACATTATAATCTTCAATTATAGTGTATAATCAAGTTATCAAGCAAGCATGGTTAGTTTCTATTTTTCTGTGAACTTTGCTATTTTTTGTTCCTATTACTATCTGCTAGTGGTGCCTGTTAGCAAGTTTCACTTATTGGTGCCTATTGCTATTTGTTTCAGTTTTTGCTTTCAGCTTGCTTCTAGGACTGGTGTCCCTGCTTTTCAGTTCTGATTATGTGCTTTCAGTTAGCAAGTTCGAGTTCTAATTATGTGCTTTTCATTTCTAATTACCATGAAGACTAGTGTCGAGGAGACTAAAAAGTGAATTTACCATTTCCCCCCTTGCAGATATGCATTTAGAGCACATTGGTTCATTTATTTGATGCACCTTTTCCGCCGAGTAACCTCTACATCCTTGATCAGTTAGACGTACCTGCACCTGATTGTTGAGAATGATAAAAGCTTCTTTGGTTGTGCACAAATCTTTTTTAGCTGGCTTCCATCTTATGATATCTTTTGGTTTGTGCCTTTGTCAAAGGAGCTGGTCCCAGCGAGGAATCAACAATGTTGGTTCCGAATTTTACTCATGCAAGATCAGTAAGAGATGCTATACAGGAAGTCAAAATGGTCTAGGTATGTTCCTTTCTTGAATTCAACTCATGGCATTCTATTTCCTAGCTTGTCTGCAGTCTGCACGTAAAATTTTCAGGCACATCTTTGATTCACACTTTCACCCTAGAAAAATTTCTAGAACTCATTGCAAATTTGGGTAAAAACGCCTGTTTTATTTCCTTCTGTGTAACTATCCTATTGTTGCATTTTGAAATGCTGCAACCCATTCATGGCAGCATCAACCAGGTATTCCTAGAGTTAGATGGAGACAAAATTGTTGCAAGATTACTAATAACTTGCATTACTAAAGATATTAAATTTCTTAACTAGTGATATTAAATTGTTTAACTAGTGATATTAAACTAATAATGATATTAAATTGCGTAACTAATGATAATTGTTTAATTCTGTTTTAGCTAGCTTTTCATCTTTTGGTCTAGATTAATTAACATTGTCATATGAAAGAGTTCAATGATGATATTAAATTGTCACACATTGAGTTGGAGGCGGAGCACGTCGACGGCGGCAAGTTCAACGTCGAGGAGTTGCTCAACATGTTAGAGTTCACCAATGCTTACTCCGGCGATGCCTTGCTATGGTCACGCTGTCGTCCCCCAAGGCGTGAATCCTGTGATGATGTCATGAGGTGAGGAGGTGCATGGTGTGCAGCAGCCACGCGCTGATCCCGAGTACGGCAGCGATTTTAACTTCGATGAGTTGCTCAATATTGACGTGCAGGAGCAGATGTGCTGGTGCAGCATAATGTATATATGTTACCAACATCTGATGTATAGTCTCTAAGACCGATGATATTTTGTTTTCCTACTTGTCACTTTGTGTTATATAAGTTGTCTACTGATGTATATTTTACTGCTTGTCATTGTGTTCTAAAATGCTTTATAATATCTACTTTTTTGCCTATCTCTTCTAAGATGCCTGAGATGCTAGACAAAACATCTCAAGATGTCTAGATTTTAGATGTGAGCTAAATGACGCACGACAAATCTAGGAGCAACAAGCCTGTTGTGGGAAGCAAAAAAGCGCTACAGACGAAAAAAACAAGTGGAAAAACAAATTTACTAAAATAGGAATGATTATTAAATACTTGAGAACACTTTTCATAAATAGAGTGTGCGTGCCGTATGCTTATAGCATGCACGTGCGTGCGTTAGCTGCCCCCTGTAGCAAGTTTACAAGCAAATTAAATAAACAACCACCCAAGAGCCAAGGTGCTCTAGGACTGGGCATTATTGATCGAGTAGTCCAAACATATGGTGCTACTACATTACACAAACACATGCACGCACTTTGGAGGACGCTTCCCATCTAATAAAAATCCGGCAAAGCAAAAACCTTTGCCGCCTTTTGAAAAAAAAAACTTTGGAGGACGCGATACTACTAGGACTTGGGGTTCCATTCTGGATGACGATGCGAGGCATGAACACGATCGATGCGCTCTCCATCATATCTGCTTCAGGGTGCGAAACACATAGAAGATCGCACACATGAACATCATGAAGATCACCATTACCTCCAGAGGGATCAGCTGGTATTTTGGGGCAGCTTGGATATGGTTGGTCAGAAACATCCCCACGGCAGTGACGATGAGCCAGCACCTGAGGGACTTACTTTTGCCAGGGTTCATGTTGGCAGCAATGACGCCCCCATCAGTAACCTGCTTATACAAATGGCAGGGACGCAAACATGTTATACATGGAATTTTCTCTATCATGGTGCATTTATGTATACATAATAGGAAGGACCAATGTAGTATGGACTTGTATATCGATGACCTTTCATACCTTAAATTAAATAAAGGTAAATGCACCATTATTCATGGAAACCATCATAATTTCATTTTGGGGTGTATATATACAAATCGAAAAAGCTTATGTAATTTTGCTTCTATATATAGGTTAATCTGTTGCTCACCTATTGTATACATGTAAACTCGCTCCCTTTTCAATATATTTTTTTTTACAGGAAGGGTTGTGTCCTATTGTTTTCACTCAAGAAATTGAAAGTTCAAGTTTGTTTAATTAGCAAAAAGGCATTCTTTTGTCATAAGAATCTTCATTCTGATCCTCCAAATTAAAAGTAGTGTATATTGTTACACACACCAGGCCAGCCCTATTCATGTAGTAGCACAAAAGGACATCTTGTTAACAAACAGAGAATGTGGCTTCAACTAACAATCCCCGCTAGGATTCCATAAAAAATGATCCATATATGGTTTGTGACTTTGTGTGTCGCATCTTTGATCAACTGAAGCACGCACTTGCACCACACACCCACACATGCACACATATACCTCAATGTCTGAATGATGTTTAACATATGCACAGGAAAGGTTGCTATAGAGTGTTCAACCATTGAAAAAACAATTTCCCTAGATCTCCAGCTGATGAGTTACAAAAATCATCATTTTTTGTTGTGGAAATGGGAGATTAATTCTTTCTAGTTTCTACTACAAGATGATCAATTTCCTTTAGAGGGATATATATATAGATATGATATCATGCACAAGATGATCAACAACCCCACCAGCAAAGTGGATTAACACTACCAGAAACGTCTAATTTGCCTAGTGTAAAAAAGTTTGCCGAGTGTAATATATCGGGCACTCGGCAAACAGATTATTTGCCGAGTGTAACACTCGGCAAAGAATGACACTAGGCAAACGTAGCCTTTGCCGAGTGTCAACACTCGGTAAAATTGGACACTAGGCAAACCTGCATTTTGCCTAGTGTCGGACACTAGGCAAACACCGACAGCAGCTGACGGCCATACCCTGCCGTTTGAATTTGCCGAGTGTCACACGGCCGATACTCGGCAAACATATGGTTTGCCTAGTGTCAAGGGTTTGGCACTCGGCAAACTATCTAGTTTGCCTAGTGTCAAACGTCTGACACTCGGCAAAACACCCTTTGCCGAGTGTCAGACCTCGGCACTAGGCAAACTATTTTTTTTTTGAGTTTGACCTCCCAAATTTTTCTGTAATCCTCTTATAATACCTTGAACTACATGTTCAAATTTGACACATTTTGCAGACTTTTTGCTATATTTTTTAAATTATTTTATTTAATTGAATTTTTTTTGATAAAGCAAATGTGAACTGTAGGAGGATCGAATAATGTAATTTAATGTATGGAAAAATGATATTCATGTTATTCAATCTAAAGTGAGGCCGTATTCAGGAATAGACCAGAAATTTCGTACATCTTGTTCACGAAATATGAGTACGAACTTGTGGGCGAGTTGGTTTTAAATTCTATAAAAAGCAAACGAAGTCCGAAAATAATGAAACTTGACAAGATGTCGTGACATCGTATGTGGAGTTTGTGATAAAAATTTAAGATGGTTTCGCGCAAGTTTGTCATGGCGTTGCTTACAAACCAAGACATCTCCATATAATATATAGATATCATATGTGGAGATGTCTTGGTTTGTAAGCAACGCCGTGACAAACTTGCGCGAAACCATCTCAAATTTTTATCACAAACTCCACATATCATATCACGACATCTTGTCAAGTTTCATTATTTTCGGACTTCGTTTGCTTTTTATAGAATTTAAAACCAACTCGCCCATAAGTTCGTAGTCATATTTCATGAACAAGATGTACGAAATTTCTTGTCTGTTCCTGAATACGGCCTCACTTTAGATTGAATAACATGAATATCATTTTTCCATACATTAAATTATATTATTCGATTCTCCTACAGTTCACATTTGCTTTATAAAAAAAATTCAATTAAATAAAATAATTAAAAAAATATAGCAAAAAGTCTACAAAATGTGCCAAATTTGAACATGTAGTTCAAGGTATTATAAGAGGATTACAGAAAAATTTGGGAGGTCAAAATCAAAAAAAAATAGTTTACCTAGTGCCGAGGTTTCTTATCAGCCCGGAGCTTTATATGTGTTCTAGAAGAACAAGAGGCGGGCGGGTAGTCAAAAGTTAAAGTCCAAAAAGGAAGAAGAACTTTTACTTCAAAAAGAAAAAAAGGAAGAACTGAAGAAGAAACAAAAAGGCAGCAGCTGACCAAGCAATAGTCGAAATATAATCATTGCCATTTGTCAATAAGAGAAAAGCATGCATGCATGCATCGTGTTATATCAGAAATTAAATCTGAACTTCGCTAGTATTCCAAACATTTGTTTTTTGTTGATAAGCTTTTAATTTCAAGTTTTTTTAGTATCCCAAACATTTGTTTTAAAATTCACATATTTTGAGATTCAATTTTTAAAAATTTTCAAACAATTTCGGATGGAGATACATCCTATACCAAAGTTGTAGTGCTTGACAAGATCTAAAACTTTACAGTTGAAATTTTTTCATTTAAGTTCATTTAATAGCCATAGTATTCAATACAACATTACAAAATATTTATAAAAAAGATAGAATCCTATATATACTTTTTTTGAGGGGTAATCCTATATATACTTGCGAATTAGTGTGTGGTGCATTGGTAAGGAGGTGTTATTGTTGAGTAGTAGGTACCTCCTCTGTAAATGGCTATTATAACAGTAATTAGAAACAAACAGGTCTAGCTTATCAAAACATGAGGCTGACAGTAGATTGTAGTTGGTCATTCAATTATTCAGCACTAAACTAAACCGTATGCTCAGTCACTTATGTGAGATGACAAAATAAAATAATCCTACGCTCAATCACTCAATATGGTCCTTTCTATCTTTTTTTACTCAATGAAATCATTTGCAAAATATCCATTTTAATCTTGGTGGTGTAATTTGTAAACATGTTTAAACTAAACACGCATTATTGCACTTCGATGCGTGTCTCCGATTTCAGAGACATGCAATCCTCCATGCATTGCTGAGCATACAACTTGTCGCATGCACGGAAGCCATGCCATATCTCAAGTTGAAGCCCTTTTTTGTGTATGATATGATCGATCTCATTAGAGCTAGAGGAGTTTTGTGGCTAACATGTCGATCAAACCAGGGTTTGGATTTCAATTTCTGTCTTTCTCCCCTTGCTTTACCGGCAAAACAAATAAAGAAAAAAAAACATCAATTTGGTCGAATTAAAACTTTGATCGGTTACAATACACTGTTATTTGTTGATTACATATTCTGAACCTTGACACAAGTGCTTAGCATGATAATGGCTATCCATGCAACAAGTACAAAGTTATAAGACAAACAGTAGAAAGGTGAGTCTACAATAAAATATTAAGATGCTTGCAACAAAGCACGTACATGAAACAAGCTAACACCCAATTTCCTGAAAGTTCTGTGAATTTTTGGTCCCACAATCAAACTGCAACAAACATATCTTTGTGCTAAAAAAAACACTTACTTGCTGCATCTGGTGGAAGTCCTGCCTGTGCCCAACTTACGTGGTAAGCGAATACATAATGCAACATTTGACTAACCTGCAATGAACACATCATGTGGTCAATATGCAAATTTCATAGACTCAACTGTGTGGGCAAGCTAGCATGCTTAAGATATTCCCCTAAGAAACCATCCTTAAGATGACGAATGAATTGAAAACCCTAGAAGCAATTTGGTTCATTTAATTTCTATAACAACAACGATGAATGTGAATACAAATTGGACTTTTCTACAGCCTTGATATACACTGGCGGAGCTCAGTGGTGGCCCAACCTAGGCCCTGGCCACCCCCCCCCCCCCCCCCCCTTGGTCTGTGTAAATCTTTGAGGACCCTAGATGTAGGACGTACGACAGCATGCATGCCATTCTAGTAATCACAGAAATAACACTCAAGGGCTACTATGTATCCGTCCCAATTAACCACTGCTACCAACAATATAGCTGCAGCAGCTAGAAAGTGAAAACCAGCCACCCAGTTACTAGGTCATATATATTAGCTTGTACCTCGCCAAAAAATATACATATATATTAGCTTGTACTAAACCTCAAGAGCTACAGTACAATTAGCACCCCCCCCCCCCATTTTTTTTTGACCCGTGATCCGCCACTGCTGATATATGTTTACAACAAAAGAAAAAGGTACTACCACCAAGGTGCAGCCATGGTAGTATTGATAACATATAATAGACTCACACTGAATTTTACAAGATAAATAGGGAGTTGACCCAACTTCAGTCCCAGGAAGCCATATCAAGGCAAATTTGGGTGCCTACTATTTTCTTCTACTTATATAAAGCCACCTAATTCCTCCTAGGTTTGTCTACTTTTGTTTTTTTATATACTTTAAATGATGTTTTCAGTTCATATACATCTTGCTTTATGGCTATGTGCATCTTATGATACATCATCCTTGGATGAAATTTGCATGAAACTTAGTACCAGGAAATTACGATAATTTTTAATAACTTGGTTCCAAAATTATATTTTGGCAGCAGATCGCATTGCAGTACTTGAACTGCCAAGTACTGACATACATCCATGCTCTATGCATCTAGGATGATGCATCTCATCTATCTCCATTGGTCCAACCAAACACTACCTAAGTGTACGACGAGTTTACCGCAAACTAAACCTAAAAGGTTCGTCTCAAACTTGGTATTCTCCAATAAATTCAACTTTCAAACGAGATGCCAGATAATATGGTCAAAATGTAACATGTATAGTATTGCTATTGAAGCTAGGTTCAGCATGTGGTGGCAACTTATTACACTTCATTTTAGCACTTAGTTGCAGGTTGGGACCTTAGTTGCATGCTGAGACATGTTTATTAGCACATAACACTTAGTTGCATGCATGTTACACTAATAGCAAGGTGCTATACTACCAGGCATGTATATATGGAACCTTAGTTGCATGCGGAGACATGTTTATAAGCAACCACCTATGGCAAGAGAAAGAACTTGATGTAATCACATTAATTGTCTAGTACTGTTGCGCAAATCCATTTGGATCAGATCCTTGTGCAATACTGCGCATGCGGAAGCTGGTTTATTTATGTCTGTTTTTGTTGCTTTAATATATCTATCTACAGTAGGGGTTCAAAACTCCTCCTGTTTCCTTTTTAAAAAAAATAGAGTTACTTACAAGTAATCATTCACATATATGCTGCCCCATGCATGCATCTCATCGGAGTTTGCATGCAGCACCTTATCGCCCCTTATCTGCACAAAAACTGTTTGTTTTAGGGACACAACAGATACATGAAAACTCACTTCACTGTCGTGAGCAGTGGAATCACCAAACGGACTGAAATTTAATCACATAAAAAAAATCTGGACCATGCCGCGATTATATATAAAAAACAATAGAAAAATTACAACATTGTTCAATGTGTGACAAACTAACAAAAATTACAAATTAGTGACTAGCTCACATTCACCATTCCTCTCCGATCCATTACAGCATACTGATCAATAAGCATCGATGAGCTTATTGGTTGAGTATAATCAAAATGGAGGTCAGTGGTAGATAGATACCAGAAGGGAAAGAGTCCATGGGCAGCATTATATTTTATTCACAGGGGAACTGGTATTACAACATCACCAAGACATAATTACACGCTGGTTGGTCATTCGATCGGTAAGTGCGTGGCATGGCATGCACATGATCAAACACCACCAGAATGCCCAAACTCTAGAAATCAAACCAGAAATGAAGAGGAAACACACAGAAGCACCATCCCCTATGCAGCTGCGCATGAGCGGATCTAGTTTAGAAGAACAATCCCCTCAGGAATCTCTCCGCACGAGCTGCGGCCCGCCCTGCATCTGCCCCGGCGAGCGTGAGAAGAGCGAGCCAGGCGCCGATTGTGAGGACGACGAAGCCCAGGAATTTGTGCTCGACGTTGGCGGTGGGGTTCATGACCGTGGCGTTGGTTAGCATGCAGCAGCCCCAGACAAGGAAGAAGCTCGCGGCCTGCAGGCGGCGGTCGCCGAGGTCGATGAGCTGCTGCAGGGCGCCGCGGAGGCCGCCGCCTCCTTCCCCGGCCGCGGCCGCGGCCTGGAGACGGCCGTCCTCGTGATCGATGAGCAGCTGCGTGGCGCCCAGCAGGCTGCCGTCGCCTCCGCCGCTGTCAGCGACGGCGGCGGCCGTGGCTGGGGCTTCCTCGCCGCGGATCTCGTGCTTCTCCATGGATCTGGCTCGCTCGTGGATTTGTGTGGGCGGTGGGTTTAGGAGCAAGCGGATTAGGGTTCTCCTTCCCACAAACCTCTCCTTGGTGTTGCTTTTTGTTTCTCTTTTCTTTTCTTTTTGGAGTGGGGGTGGCGGCCTGAGGGCTGAGCCGGCAGCGGCACATGGTCATGTTGCTGCCGCTCAGTTTCTTCGGCTGGAAGATTACTTGTTTTCCTTTCTTTTAGCGGATGGAGGTGTTATTAGCAAAGGTTTAACCTTGATGGGCCTAAACAATTACATGTGCGCCCAGTTTCTCACTCTTAGTGCCGGGTGCCTCTGCTTTTCAGACGGGCCTTTTTAACCTTTCGTAAGGAAAAAAAAAGATGGATCCATGGCCATCCCTTGGGCCTTGGCTCGAACTCCCCAAGCCTAAGACGTGACCCCAGTTACCCACCGTTGATTAGAAAGACTAGCACGGTGGGTGCGCCGCCGCCGCCGCCGCGCCGGTCATAAACAGTGAAGAAATTATTTTAAATTTGTTTGAGGAAAAAAACAGTGAATGTCGATGTCACATCATAAACAGTGTCAGATGTCGTGTCATAAATAGTGTTAAACAGTACTAGAGGCGCTCTTCACTCTCAAAAAAAATTCTGGTTGAGGGATACTTATATTCACATCTGAACATGGTGGCACTTGGTTAGCAAAGGCGATATGGATTCAGCAATTATACACTGCCAGGCATCGTTTATTTTTGACGAAAGTCGGCTCAATCTGCAGAACGAGCGTTGTTCACATCCCGACGCCCATAACTAATTGAAACGATAAAATGATTATCTCCACATCTTACAGAGAAAAAAAGGGCCGCAGAGAGAGTTTAAAGGGCAAACTATGCGACCTGATCTATATCACCCATATATATGGCTTGAGGCAAAAGCAAAATTTAGCCACGGAACGGCTGCATATATGCGGCTAGCAGCATCAGTCGTACTGCAGCTACTGATAAAGGACATGGACATCCCCTGTTCGGCTGAGCTTATCAGCACGGCTTATCAGCCGTGGAACATTGTTTTTCTCTCACAGCAAATCAGCCACAACCGGCTTATAAGCCAAAAAACAGCCTGTCGAACGGGGCCATCCGTTCTACTCTAGTAGTGCCGATCTGGAAAGCAAGGCAATGAGGAGGAGCTCCTTCAAATCATCTTCTACCTCTAGCATACGACTACGAGGAGCTCCTTCAAACCATCTTCTATCTCTAGCATACATATACCACCGTACCGGAAATTGCTGGCATAAACGAATTGTAGAGAAGAGATACGTACATGAATGCTTGGAGAACGATGTATATACCGCCGGCCGCCGCAGGCTCGGCGCCGGCGCGGTGAGCGAGCATGGTTAGCGCGCGGCGGCGACCGGACGAGTTGACCTGAGGAGGTTAGCATATGGCGCGCGCGGCCAGGGCCATAGGAGATGAATGGTGGAGCTAGCAGGTATGTACTACCCACTATAGTAGTAGTACTCCACTAGCTAGGAACGAGGGAGGGCCGGGTCCCGGGTGTGGTGTGTCTGCTAGCTGGAGAATTTAAAATTTTCACCACTCAGCTACGCGGATCTAGTCGTCGAACAACAAGTGGTCCTTGAATTTTATTGTTTCGATTTGAATAAGCTGCTGTTAACAGTGACTCGCTTTCCAATCGCGCTCCAGCTTTTTTGCAGACAAAATATAATATAATATAAATAACTTTTTGTCTAGAAAAATTCTAGTAGTCTAATATGCCATCATGTACGTCGTTTCTTTTTTTTTCTTTTTTTTGAGCACCATGTCGTTTCTACCTGGCACGGGAAGCACCGTAGGTACCCCCATCGAGCCTACAGTAAGCTTGTGTTGGGCCAGAGAAGCTGAGACGGATGCAATTGACGGGCTGAAATGGGGAGGGCGGCATCGGTCTCGAAATCTACTTGGGTGCTGTTTGGTAACGTGCACAGTAATACAAATGTAATCAAAATTAGTTCATTTCTATTTGCGGCCGGTAACATTCGCAGGCTTAGATTATTTTCGTTTGCGTTACCTGCTGGAGAACCAAACAGCTCGTTGGATTGAATTGAGTTACCAAATAAACATGTCCATACTTGCAGTAACAGCGACCGATGTCTCAAAACTTAGCCACAACCAAATTAAAAAAAACGAGTTCAACAATCAAACATATCCTGGAATTATATTGTTATTACAGTCTGAAACACACCTTTTGTTCAATCGTGCATATGAATTTAACTGCTGAAACCGTTCGAGCATTGTGCTTGTGCAGCTAGCGCCAAACACAACAGGCGCACGACAGCACGGGGAACGTGTGGTACCATGACCCGCGTTCCACACTCTCGAGGTGATAAGGACACATGAACAAGACGACCTATCTTGCTCACATCATCAGCATAACATGGTGGCAAAATGAAGCAGATGCATGGCACACAGGAACAATGACCAAGGCCGCTACCTCTGGAAGCATCAGGTGGTACTTTGGGGCGGCGTGGATCATAACGATGATAACGGAACCTGCGATGATATGATCCCATATCCCTTATATATATGTGGGAGCTGCCACATCAGCGAAGGCCTCTTCGGCCTGCATATGCAAAAGGTGGACAAAACCAGGAACATCTTGATCATCCTCATAATCTCACTATCATGCATGGTGCATATATATATCAATATATGTTGGAAGGGAAACATGCAATGGAGTTTGAACTTGTATATATATTATGCCTTTCCCTTGAAAGAAGGGGAAAGTTAAAAACACTCGAACCATTATGGTTTATGAACATCTTCAAAGTATCAGAAAGTACATATATAAACCTGTGTGCCGATTATTCATTCAAAAACACTATGTCTAACCATGCAGAATGAAAACTTGTATACACCTTGATGTATCTAGATCACCCAAATAACACGTGGTTTTCACCATTCAAGTCCAAACCATTCGCTGGCCTTGAAGAACTTGTTATTATCCAACATTCATGCATGCAAAAGCTAGCTTAGGAAGTCTTACCCTATTTATCATTTGGGAGATCTAGAAGGAGACAATCACAAGGGTTTTTGCTAAGCGCGAATCAAGCCCTGTCACTTTTTGCACAGATAAAACGAAAGCGACAGCTAGGTTACAGTGGGTGCAAAAAGTTTAGCAATTTTATTTGTTAGCAAGAGAATAGGCTTTCAATTATGGCCCTACCTCTTTCCGTTTATTTCTTGCCCCTTCTAAGGCCTTGTTTGTTTGATCCCAAATTCAAAGGGATTGGAAGGGATTGAAGTTGTATCTTCCTCTCCTATAAATATTAACAAATTGGCACATTCTCATGTCCTTTCGTTTACAAAAAATAGCTAGCTAGCTTATATGTAGACAATATAATAATTGGAAATATACAACTTTATATATATACTCCCTTTGTCTAAAAATACATCATGCATGTTTTTTACTTTTAGACATCTTGTTTGACTGTTTGTCTTAATTAAAATATTTGTATAAGTATTATTTATTTTTGTTATGACATTTTATCATAAGATACTTTAATAATGACTTATTTATTTTATTATTTGCACAAAAAGAATTGAAAAAGACAAATGGTCAAATATAATATATAAAAGTCAAAAGCGTCATCTATTTTGGGATACAAGGAGCAGTAACTTTCCTTCTGTCATATAAATTGCCTTTTTTTAGTATACTTTTACAGTAAGATCATGTCCTACTGTTCCACTAAAAAGGTAACTAATGTCAATCTTTTTAATTAGTATGTGGGTATTTAATTAATTGTAAAAAGAAGAATGCCCACCGAGATCATTCTAAATTAAAAGTAAGTAGTATTTGTCATTAACACATAATGAGAAGCATGATAATTAATCAAACTCTAGTTAATCATATAAAGCTGTCTCAATGCCCTATGTCTTTTTGAAGAGAATGTTGTGACTAAAAATTCTTCAAGTTCATTCTTTGACCATCAATTATCTCCTATAATACATCATCAACTACAACAAAATAAATGTGTATCAAAATATCTGTGGAATATGAATCGATACAACTTTTGTATACTAAATACACATATTTGATTTTTTGGAGTCCTAATATGCCCGAACAGATAGGTGCAATATTTAATTACATCAAACAGTGTACCCAATTTTGCAATATATTGAATCAGAGAGGGTATATAAGACATCTATTGACTTAATTATTTGTTCCTAATTTTGAAACAGTGTACCCTTCACATGACCACTTTGAAAAACATTGATTGCACAATAATATATACACCATCAAGTTGATAACAATTCATCTGGCTTTTGCATCCTCGGTTCCTGTTTATTTGTTTTCATTTCATTGCCCAACTGCAAGAATGGCCAAAAGGAGGAGGGTTGAAAGGGGTGACACTAGGTCTTTTTTATTTCAACCTCTCCCATCTCAAGTAAATACCAAAACCTTGTATTAAAACAAACCACTAGTTCATAACTCATAAGCACAAGGCATGCAGATTTCTTTGTCTACTTATCACACCCATCTATATATATGTAGACTTATATATATCCCAACATTTAGCATTGAAAGCATACTTCACCACAATTGAGATTATTTCGCTTTTGTACCAAATTTCACTGCCTAAAAAGAAATGGGGAATCTTCTCTGCTACATTATAGAATTTAACTCTATGATCATGCTAAGGAATGATATATTAATTATATTTTAACACATGGTGATGCACATTATTTGCCATTTCTAACTGGCACCTCATGATTTCCATACACATGGATCAGGGTGTGCCATGCCAATGAGTAGTGTGAATCCTAGATTTCCATGCACATTATTCCCATAGACAATGGGCGCGGTTGACCTAGGCGGTCCTGGCCCCCTCTTGGACCCTCCATTAGACACGTGACACTAATTTTTCAATATTTGGAATCAGAGGTGAGATCTATACATGACATTTATTAACTTATTTGTTCCCAATTTTGCAACAGGGCACCCTTCATCTGGCCACTTTGAAAAAATATTGATTGCACAGTAATAAACACCATCAAGTTCATAAAAATTCATCACTTTTGCATCCTCAGACCCTCATCGTATATGTTATTTGTTTTCATTGCCTCGCACAACTGGAAGAATGGCCAAAAGGAGGAGGGTTGAAAGGGGTGGCACTATGTCTCTTTTTTATTTCAATATCCTATCTCAATTAGTCACCAAAACCTTGTATTAAAACAAACCCTCGGTTCATAACTCATAAGCACAAGGGATTGGAGTTCTTTAATTTGTCTACTTATCACATTCGTCTATATGTAGACTTATATATATCCCAACATCTAGCACTTAGAGCATATGTACTTCACCAAATTTGAGATTATTATTTCACTTTTGTGCCAAATTTCTTTGCTAAAAAAGAAATAGGGGAATCATCTCTGCCATATTATAGATTTTAACTCTATGCACATGCTAAGGAATGATATTATATTTTAACACATTGATGCACACTATTTGACATCTATGACTGGCACCTCATGATTTGCCACTCCATACACATGGATTAGGGTGCCATGCCAATGAGTAGTGAGAATCCTAGATTATGTTTTTATAGCGTGATATCCTCAACTACTTTAGGAAAATAGCTTACAAATAAGCATCACCATCTCGATGCTCCACTTATCATATATGATCATCATATGCTGTCACTCATGGTTAAAATATTCTGCCAAATTAAAATATGATGCATCAAGTTGAAACTCCTAAATTATTGAGGCTAAATTGATAACAATACTTGGTAAGTAGCTACATAGCGGTGCAACTTGACAAGTAGCTAGATGCTACTGTTGGTAATTGTTACCATGCATATATGCATCGGAGCACAAAGCCATATATAGTTTAGAAATGCTTGCTAGCTATGCATCCTGCGAGCAGCCTCTAGAGTCTAGACTCCGGTCACATATGTGGATCCATGGCCTATATACCACATACCTTGTGTGATGATGCTGAGGCAGTTTGTTGTGAGGCTATGATCACTTGATCAGTGATTAGTCAAAATTTGTTTTGCTGCCCTGTAGACCTGCCCTCTACGTCTCATCGAATCCAGTATATGCACCCTGTCTATCGTGCCACCATCTCAGCAAGTGTTTGTTTTAGGTGCATAAAAACAATAAATCAAACCCATCTCTTTGTTGTGATGAGAATAAAAAATATATATATCAGAAAGGGATAGAACTGATAGTTTACGCATGCAAGACAGGCAACATTTTGTATGGGTTGCTATGGTACCTCCAAATAACTGTGAGCCGTCCATTTAATTAGATCGGATGACTAAAATCATATATTACTTCCTAAGAGGTAATAGTTGAAATATATATATTAGATCGGATCAAAATGGAGGCATGAGTGCACCAACAATTTGTGGACATTATGCTAAGGAGAACTTAATTAATTACAACAAAAATTTGGCCACTCGGAAACTGACAGCATGTCATATATGCATATGCTGATATGCATGTAACATATGTCTCGTATACAAACATAGAAAAAGCACGTCTTCTCAAAGTACAAATACACATCGTCAGCCCAGGTGGTAGAACTAGAAGTACGTATATATTAACACTCAATGGATCGAGGGGAATACACACGCATCGTCGGTTTCTCGCTGCGGATCTAGCCAGAGCCAGCTACGACTGGCTACTGGAAAAATCCCCTGAGCACTTCCTCGACGCGATACGCAGCGTGCCCGAGCCTGTCAGATCCGCTGAGCGTGAGGAACCCGAGCCCGGCGCCGATGGTGAAAAGCCCATATCCAACCAGGACATGCTCCGGATTATCCGCCGCGCGGTTGAGCACGGTGCCATGGAGCACCACGGAGGCTCCACAGACAAAGAAGAAGGCCGAAGCCTGGATGCGGCGGTCCTTGAGCTCGAGCAGCTCCCGCAGGGTGGCGACGAAGCCTCCCCGTCAGTGGCGGAGCTGGTGAATCTCAACACCTAGGGCCACTATCTAAGTGACTACAAAACATAAGCGTGGCCCACATACTGATATCGCACACTACTTCTGTTTCTATACTACTTTTGATTGAACTAGAAACTTGGCTTGGTGACAAACAATCGGCAGACAAAAATAGTATCTCAATATCTTATATCTCAGCCTCTTTATTGTTTACAATTTTTTGGCATAACCCAAGTAAAAACTGTGCTGGTGTAGCCACAAACTATTGCAAAATGAATAACAGGAGATTGGGAGATTCAGAATACCTCCACACGGAGAACACAGACCTGTCACTCCTCACTACCCAATGTGTTCCCTGATTCGCATGAGAGATCGAGAGGCCGCAGGTTGATCGGGTCGGCGTACCCCTTTTGCGGTCTTGCCTCTCCTGGCTTCTGCCTGGTGTCGATTTGGCCTTGCCCTGTCAAATTCGCTGCCACCTCCGTCGAATTAGCCGCGACTGCAGTCGATTTGGCTGTGCCCCCATCGATTTGTTCGCCCAGCAAGCCACCCCTATGCCCTAATCACTAGGGTTATCTTGGTGTTTCAGCAAGAGAACAAGAAAAAGAGGTCTAGCCAGGAGGGCAAGAGCACGCGGCACAATCACGGGATGGGAGCTAAGTGACGGAGAGAACCAGAGAGACCCTTGTTGGACTGGAAAACTGAGAGCTCTTGCTGGGCCATTTAGATTTGGGCCAAAAGAATCAGTGGAGGTACTCAGGATTTTTGGGCCAGGCCTAGGGCCACGGCCCCAGTGGCCCTAGGCCCATATCCGCCCCTGCTCCCCGTGCTGGGCCCCCGGCGGCGGCAGGGGCGGCGGGTTCCTCGTGGATAACAAGCGTCGGCATCGGAGTCTCCATCTATCGAATCGAGCTAGCTCGATCGGCGGCGGCGGTGTTGGGCTGCTGGCTCAGGTTGAGTTCTCGTGTGGATCTAGGTCTAGGGTTTCGGTTCCTCTCACTTGCCACGCTGTGACACTGGCTCGTGTTCTGATTTATGCACGCCTTAATCTGCATCTTGTGCTAGCATGGCAAGAAAAACAGAAGTTCTGATTTATGCACGCCTTAATCTGTCTATCTATGCTTGTCCTTCTTCATCCTATTTTTTACGAGATTAATTGAAAGATCAATTCCTGAACAACTATATGGGTCCTATACGACATCCGTCAGTCTACATATTTTCAGCCCGATGCAAAACGGAATAAGTAGCACCTTGCAGGTGCAGGCGCACCGCCAGATAGACGGATCATCGGAGCTTAATTTAGAGGACCTCTCAGCACTCAGCAGGCATCTTCTCATGCATCATAGAGGTAGCAGCAGGCATGTCATCCACAGGAGACACACCTTGCATAGATTAGGCAAACGACAGGTGAAATAAAACGTAGCAAAGCTAGCGTGCGTTTAAGATGGTGAAGTTTCATTCAAGGGGATGAAAAGAATCTCCTAGAAAAAAAACAAACAAGAGGCCGGAGGTGAGAAAGAAGAAGACGCTGCAACACACACTGAATAAGTTTCAAAGCAACGAATACAAGAGAAGAGCGACATACATGTACATGTAGCTGCCGAGCATGATCACGATACGAATCATAGCCGACGGGCGGCGCGGCGGCTGAGCACACAGGCCGCCGGCGTTATGCTGCCCTGGTGAGCGAGAGGGGATGGGGAACGGAGCTATGTAGGGGAAGCATGGTGGGTGGTGACCATGGACCGTGAATAATGGTAGCCAGCGCTGATTAGTAGGTTTGATATATACATGGACCAGTTTAATGTTATTATCAGTCGCTGTCGCCGTCGACAGCGGGTGCGTGGCTGCTGCAAAATAGTTTCCGATACACCACTCATCTTGCAGATCTCGTCACTAGCCAACAAGTGGACATGAACCGTTGTTCGATTGAGTATATATATATAGAGTACTGTACTCGACAGCAAGCTGCTGTGGAATACGATGAAGGCATGGCCAATCCAACGCCAAAATAGTATAGTGACGGCGTCTCACGCTCCAACGTTGATGGGTCTGGTCGGCAAATTAGTATGGGCTGTAATTTACACAGGCCTGCTCTCCTGCTAACGCCTGACCAGGCCTCACCTAGCCTGGACTGATTGGGCCGACATATACCTAACATTAACACGCACAGGGACACAGCAATTTGATCACTCACGCTACAAGTTTATAAAAACTAAATATACTTACTAATAACACTTGTAATACTCGCCTAGCGTGACTGCGTGAGTATTATTACATTACACGGCGGACATGATAGATCCGGCCTTATTGACCAACATAATACAGCACACTGAAACGTACCACAACCAGCTGCTCACTTCCCAATTCCCATGCGCGCAGGATGGCGGAGCTAGTTCCATTCCATGGGATGAAGAAGCGCCTGAGGACGGCGCCGGCGCCGGCGATGGCAGCGCCGACCAAACGATCAGCTTCTGGGAACGGACCTGCGGCCAATGGGACCAACGAAAGGAGGCACACGCCGAGCAGCCAGGTGGCGAAAAAGAGGAAGGCCCACGCGGCGTCAGCATCGGGGTTGTACACGGTTGAGACGGCGGCGGCTGCTGCTAGCAGGATCAGCGCGCGTGCGGCGTCGAGGAGGTGGTACTGCTGGTGGCCTGCTTGTGCTTGGACATTGGCGTGCACCGGGTGATTTGGCAGCGGCTCTCCCTGGTTGGCCATTCGTGCCGCCTTTCGCGCGGGACGTTGTGGCTGGGACTGATAAGGGGTGTTGTGGCCTGTGGGTGGATCCGTGGATGTGCTGCCAGTGCCGGATGCGGCTTTTATAATGGTAACGGTAGCCCTGTAGCAGCACCGAAATAATAAAGCATCCCGAATGTGAGATCATGCTAGAAAACGATGTTTTTAACTGTAGCAGAAAGCCTCCCAGAATGTGAGGTCATGCTAGAAAACGATGTTTTTTTAACTGTAGTAGCAAAGCATCCCGAATGTGAGGTCATGCTAGAAAACGATGCTTTTTAACCGTAACAACAAAGCATCCCGAATTAGAAGTTCAAGTTTGTTTAGTTGGTAATAAGTCCACCTAGCATTCGTTTGTCATAAGAATCTTCATTCTGATCCTCCAAATTAGAAGTAGTGTTTTGTCACAAAAGGACATCTTATTAACAAACAGAGAATGTGGTTTCAACTAACAATCCCCACTAGGATTCCGTAAAAACTGATCCATTGCATATATGGTTTGTGTCACATATTTGACTGAACTCACTGAAGCACGCACTTGCACCGCACACCCACACATGCACACATACCACAATGCCTGGATGATGTTTATAATATGCACAGGAAAGGTTGCTATATATAGGGTGTTCAAGCATTGAAAAAACAATTCCCTAGATCTCCAGCTGATGAGTTACAAAAATCGTCATTTTTGTTGTGGAAATGGGAGATTAATTCTTTCTTGTTTCTACTACAAGATGATCAATTTCCTTTGGAGGGATATATAGATATGATATCATGCACAAGATGATCAGCAACCCCACCAGCAAAGTGGATTAAGATTATCTATGTATGCTAAACGAAAAGCCTTTAGTCTAACCAAGGTAGTATAGCTCATAAATAAATCAAATTACATGCAAGATTTAACATGCTCATGCTATGACACATAAAGGGATGGTGATTATTAATTGACGGTCATGTACTTCTAAACAATTGAGCCAGCATGCTCTTGTACTTCTAAACAAAGAATTACAAATTGTAGTAGTAGATGGTGCAAATCTGATCTTGTTAAGCGGCTTGAACAATTTACCGAAAAAATATTAAATGATCGAATTGAATTGATAAAGTGAAGAGAGAAGGCTTGCTTTATTTTCGTTTCTCCAGTTTTACAAGAGTGGCTCAAGGAGAAAAGAAAGAAAGAAAGAAAGAAAGAAAGATAGAGCCAATGTTTTCTAACGAATGGAGACTAAAGCATAAGAGAGAAGGAGCAAGTACATACCGCTGGGACGCCACGCAGATCTGAAATCGGAATCTCCTTTTCTTCTCCCCTGGCCATGACCGGAATTTGTTCAGCATCAGAAGCACCGATGGCGGCCTCCATCTCGATCCCCTTCTCCAAGTCCGCCATAGCCTACCCCACCACCTCAGCATCAATCAAACAGAAGAAAAGAAAGAAAGGAAACGAAAGGGCACATGTACAAGTCTTGTGTACTACTAATAAGTTGGTATGCAAAATTCAGATGCTGGATCGATGGGACGTCTGTCTTTCTTACCTTGTGTCGGCGTCTCGATCGATCGATCATGCACGGTGCGCAGCGAAACGCTAAAACCCGTAGCTAGCTTCTTCAGATCTCTCTGCTGATTGGCCGACCAGGAGCAGAATTAATTAGGGTACTCCCGATCGGGAGAGGCTGGGAAGAGAGAGGAGAGCAATACTTACTCACCACACACCCAAATGGATCGAATCCAGAATAGCTAGCGCAGGCGCGTAGTGGAGAGATGATCAGGCCGGAGGAGATCAGGCGCGTATATGTGCAGGTGCCGCCGGCAGTAGCAGCTAGGGATCCCGAGGTAGCAGTAGCAGGCAGGCTGCGTGGGACGGACGCGGTGCTGGTCTGACAGTAGGACTGCGACTGTGGGACACGGTAGTTGCCAGCTGCGATTCTTTCTGCATTGCATGGATCGACCTGCACTTCTGTCTTTTCTTTCGGCAACGGTACGGCTGTGCGTGTTGTCTTCGTGTTCGATTGGTCCACCGTACCCCTGTTGTTGTCCACGTGTACGTGCCAAAAAGCCAGAGCTTTGAGCTGCACCGTACGTACGTACCAGGCATGCATGTTGCCTCAGCTCCATCATCTGATCTGAAACAAAACAAAAACGCAATCATAATTCATTCAGTGGATATCGTATAGAGACGGCGAGTGGAACTGCCTTTGAACGTACATTTGCCAAACTGTCGTGTGATGCCGTTAGCGATTCAGTTAACTAGTAGTAGCACGTTGTAATTGAGCTTGAAACTGCGCGGAGGCGATCTAGCTAGCTAGTTTCAACTTCAAGAATGGCAGACTGAAAGAGATCGTCAGTTTCCTCAAGAGAAACTGAGAAAGAAGAGAGCACGCGAGAAAACAAAGCAAGCCATGCATGGTTAGTCGTGTGTCGCTTTCCTCGGCTCACGCCGGGCGGCGTGGGTTCTCTGACTTTGTATTAAAGTCACAGGTGACTTTCCATTACCATCACGGATGCCATCTATTTTCCATCTAACAGTTAGAAAGCTCTTCACTTTATTAGTGCTAACAAGGATGCCATCTATTTCCCATGTTTGCGGACGGAGCAGGGATAGTTGGCAGATTTTTCTTTTTTCTGTGCGGCTTATCTTTTCAAAACTTTTACATATGAGCTTGGATAAATATAAAATTTATATGAAAATTGTAGTCTTAAAAATATATAACTATAGTATATGCATTTAAAATCATTTTATGTGAATAAATTGCCTCAAATCTCGGATGTAGATAAAATTTAAAAAAATCCTACTTCTCAATAATATCTATAACCTTTCAGTTTCATAATATATTGATCTACAAATACTTTTGTAACATCCTGAAAAGTCAAATTCAAAATCACCCGTACTCAAAATTATTTCAAAAAATATAAATCATTTTAGCTCTATTTTAATCTTCTTTTCAACTCATGTGTACCTCATATATCCGTCCCGGTCCTCTCACCCAGACATATATCCTACACGCTATAGCGACAGTACCCTACTTATGGGAAAAGTGTACATCCTCTACAGAGTGTATAGTCTATCTGGATAGCCGTGTCCGCGGTCTAAGACGAGTTACGGTTTGGTTTCAACAACTAACTGAGTTGTAGATGTTCTGTTGATTATAATTTTCTTATAAATTTTTATCCTTATTTCGGTACTAAGATAGATTCAAATAAAATATTGTGAACTAAAAGGGTGTAGATGTCATTGAGAAATAGGATTATTTTACAAATTTTATCTTGACTAGCAAATATGCCCATGTGTTGCAACGGAAGAAAAAATCTATCAAATTTTAATAGAAAATTAGGATGAGATATTATATATCTATTTATTTTTTTATCCTTTCTGAAAATTTTAATAGCCATAATTTATTATATGATCACTGTGGCAACCACAATATAAGGGCATGCACATTTGGTGCGACTCTGTGCCGAGTGTTGTGTGGTCGAGTCAGAGCTTGAGTCGAAGGCCTACAGGCGGAGCCGCTAAGACAACTTTGGCTCCATGTACGGAAGGACAGAAGCGCTCCTCCGTATGATCTTGTTTAATGTGGCTTCACTATAGCAAACACAATATAAGGGCATGCACATTTGGTGCGGCTCTGTGCCAAGTGTTGTGTGGTCGGAGTCAGAGCCTGAGTCGAAGGCCTACAAGCAGAGCTACTAAAACAACTTTGGCTCCATGTATGGAAGGACAGAAGCGCTCTTCCGTACGATCTTGTTTGATGTGGCTTCACTTGCTCCGGTGCCAGAGCCATTGATATAATAAAACAATATTCTATAAGTTAATATTAGCAATAATATGATGATGTCCTATCAAATCTACATTGAATTAAACTACAACCTTGATAGATTTTTTCCTCCATTGTAAGGCAACTCATAAATTTACCATCTTTTATTTTTCATGTGTTTATAGAGTTAGATATAAGTTACTTCTTTTAGGATACACAAAACTATGTAATTATAATATTTGATTAAATAGGACAATGAATTAGTGTGTTGTGGAAGACCTCGATTTTGGCATCTATTATGTAATTATGATATCTAATTAAAATCGGCATGGAGTTAGTTGTTGTCAAGACCTCTCTCGATTAAATTTCCACATAGCAACCCTCGTCGAGGATTGCATTTGTGTATAGTTACAACTTAAAGATACATTTTTCCATTAAATTGACAAACTACTCGAGATTTCAGTTTATGGTTTGATTAATTAGACCATCAACTAATCCAGGTTCTAATAATAAGTTTTATTTCTAATTAAACTTACATCAATAACTTAGTAGTGAGAATATTTAGTTATGAGGGATTGGGATAAAGAACGATCAAAGTTCAAAGATCCATAATATTGTATTATTATTATTTTTATGTTTATATAATAAAACATGAGATACTCTAGAAAAGAAAAAATCAAAAGAAAGATCATAGAACGAGAAAGCTAGATATACGGAAAAAAAGAACCGTGGGGAAACTGGCAAAGTCACGGGAATAAAAGTTTTTTTTACAAAACGGGAAAAGAAGTTGGACACGGAAAAAAGAAAGACAGCTCGAAGAAAAAAGAGATAGAAGTTGGAGTTTGGTTCCTTTGTGAACGGACTGAAAATATAAAAGAAGGAATACACGGATGTGAATTTTTTGCCTCCATTTTGACATATAACTAAATAAAAAACATAACTCTTATCCTTTTCTATTTGATTATTAAGAGTTCTTTTAGAGTACTCAGGATCCGAGAAATCTATTTAGATTAGGATTCCTACTCCATATTGGTCTAGACGCGAGCTATTCTAACTCGCATGAGCACGAGTTAGAGTACTTAGGATCTGAGGAATCTATTAAGATTAGGATTCCTACTCCATATTCTAACTCGTATGAGCACGAGTTATATATATAAATCCGGACAAAAGAAACTCTCTATTGTTTGGTAGTTAGAGGGAGACGGACCAAAATAATAGATGGATGAAAAAATGGCCAGAAATTTTGCCTCTTTATTATTAGGTATAGATTCGTGATTATTTAAAAAAATATATAATTTTTTAAGTGCTATTTAACGGCAGATAATTTGAGGCAATTTCACACAAAACGATTTTAAATGGAAAGGTCATATACTATAGTTATAGTTATTTTTTAAGGCTACAATTTTCATATAAATTTCATATTTATCCAAAATCATATGTAAAAGTTTTGAAAAGATAAGCTGCAAAAAAAAGAAAAATATGCCAATTAATCCTGCTTCGTCCACTGTTATTTGCATCCTGGCTAGCATCAATAAAATGAAGAGCTTTCCAACCGTTGGATGAGAAATGGATGACATCGAGGTGATGGAAAGTCACATGTGCCTTTACTAGGAAAAAGTCCACTTTTTTTCCTTCAACTTTTGTGAAAGTCCGCTTTTCCTCCCTGAACTCCAAAACCGAGCAAACCACGTCCCTCAATTTTTGAAACCGTGCGTTTTACCTCCTTAGCCCGGTTATAAGCGGTTTTGAAGACGGTTTTGGCTTTTTCTTTTTATTTATTTCGGCTGAATCTTTAAAAATCATAGTAAATTATAGAAAAATTATAAAATAAAAAATCTAATTTTATTGGACTCCACATGAGTAAATCTGCACAGCAATAAAAATCCAATTTTATTGCTGTGCTTGCGCGGGCAGGGGTACCAAGGCAACAACAAGAACTAGGCTGGCGGCATGACGATGCCTTCCGCACGCGGTGGCGTCGACGCGGAGGCGGAGGTGTGTCGACATTAGAATTCAGAAATGGAAGCAAAATTGGTCAGAGGAAAAAAAAAAGATTTGAACCGTCGGCGTCGGCGTTTGGGCGGACAACGGCCAGAGAGGTATATGAGTCAAGTGTTGACTTGGCATCAGCATCTCCCTGCTGACAATTAACGCGCTTGACCTTTATGTTTTTTTTTTCTCATTGAGAATATATATATCCATTCTTTTTTTTAAGAAACAAGAGGGCCGGAGCCCCTGCTGGAATTTATATTAAACCAAGGAGACAAAAAGGATAAACAAGACCCTGTTGTATGTATAAAAGTACGTACTTGTGATCGTATAAGAAAGAGGGTTCTGACGTACGATGGACTACTGGTGGTACACCGTAACTTTTTTTTACTTTTTTTTAGGGAAACATTTTTTATTTTTCAGCGCAAGAGCATCTCCAAGAGTTTGCCAAATCAACTTGGTATTCATCTATTTTTGGCAAAACAGAAAAAACTGTGCTCCAACAGTTTGGCATCCAACTTGGCAAATTTTAGCAACTTGGCAAATCTCCCCCCTCCACGCGCATATTTGCGCGCTGAGCGTGAGCGCGCATCTGGCTTTACGTGCAAATTTAAGCAGGGCTCTTCGTTTCTTAGCGAGGCTCTTCGTTTCTTAACGGGGCTCTTCATTCGCTTAGCGGGCCTCTTCTTATTTTACCAAGTTCAAATGGCAAACTCTTGGAGAGAGTCTATTTTTTCACTTGTCATATATTTTAGCGAGTTGCCAAATCACGATATTTGCCAAGTGAATTTTGGTAAATTCTTGGAGATGCTCTAACGGACAAATGTTATCCCAATCCCCAATAGTTTTAATTTGATTCTTCGTCTAGGTTCCTCCTCTGTAGGTTCATTGTCCTTTAATGGGTGCAATATATTGACTGGACCAGTTGAAAATAAAGATAGCGTGTGCACTGTGCACTCGATCAAGTGGAACAAAAATCCAAAATAGCCTTTGATTCCTTTACCCAGCTATGTTATTCTTATCAGCCCGGAGCTTTATATGTGTTCTAGAAGAACAAGAGGCGGGCGGGTAGTCAAAAGTTAAAGTCCAAAAAGGAAGAAGAACTTTTACTTCAAAAAGAAAAAAAAAAGGAAGAACTGAAGAAGAAACAAAAAGGCAGCAGCTGACCAAGCAATAGTCGAAATATAATCATTGCCATTTGTCAATAAGAGAAAAGCATGCATGCATGCATCGTGTTATATCAGAAATTAAATCTGAACTTCGCTAGTATTCCAAACATTTGTTTTTTGTTGATAAGCTTTTAATTTCAAGTTTTTTTAGTATCCCAAACATTTGTTTTAAAATTCACATATTTTGAGATTCAATTTTTAAAAATTTTCAAACAATTTCGGATGGAGATACATCCTATACCAAAGTTGTAGTGCTTGACAAGATCTAAAACTTTACAGTTGAAATTTTTTCATTTAAGTTCATTTAATAGCCATAGTATTCAATACAACATTACAAAATATTTATAAAAAAGATAGAATCCTATATATACTTTTTTTGAGGGGTAATCCTATATATACTTGCGAATTAGTGTGTGGTGCATTGGTAAGGAGGTGTTATTGTTGAGTAGTAGGTACCTCCTCTGTAAATGGCTATTATAACAGTAATTAGAAACAAACAGGTCTAGCTTATCAAAACATGAGGCTGACAGTAGATTGTAGTTGGTCATTCAATTATTCAGCACTAAACTAAACCGTATGCTCAGTCACTTATGTGAGATGACAAAATAAAATAATCCTACGCTCAATCACTCAATATGGTCCTTTCTATCTTTTTTTACTCAGTGAAATCATTTGCAAAATATCCATTTTAATCTTGGTGGTGTAATTTGTAAACATATTTAAACTAAACACGCATTATTGCACTTCGATGCGTGTCTCCGATTTCAGAGACATGCAATCCTCCATGCATTGCTGAGCATACAACTTGTCACATGCACGGAAGCCATGCCATATCTCAAGTTGAAGCCCTTTTTTGTGTATGATATGATCGATCTCATTAGAGCTAGAGGAGTTTTGTGGCTAACATGTCGATCAAACCAGGGTTTGGATTTCAATTTCTGTCTTTCTCCCCTTGCTTTACCGGCAAAACAAATAAAGAAAAAAAAACATCAATTTGGTTGAATTAAAACTTTGATCGGTTACAATACACTGTTATTTGTTGATTACATATTCTGAACCTTGACACAAGTGCTTAGCATGATAATGGCTATCCATGCAACAAGTACAAAGTTATAAGACAAACAGTAGAAAGGTGAGTCTACAATAAAATATTAAGATGCTTGCAACAAAGCACGTACATGAAACAAGCTAACACCCAATTTCCTGAAAGTTCTGTGAATTTTTGGTCCCACAATCAAACTGCAACAAACATATCTTTGTGCTAAAAAAAAACACTTACTTGCTGCATCTGGTGGAAGTCCTGCCTGTGCCCAACTTACGTGGTAAGCGAATACATAATGCAACATTTGACTAACCTGCAATGAACACATCATGTGGTCAATATGCAAATTTCATAGACTCAACTGTGTGGGCAAGCTAGCATGCTTAAGATATTCCCCTAAGAAACCATCCTTAAGATGACGAATGAATTGAAAACCCTAGAAGCAATTTGGTTCATTTAATTTCTATAACAACAACGATGAATGTGAATACAAATTGGACTTTTCTACAGCCTTGATATACACTGGCGGAGCTCAGTGGTGGCCCAACCTAGGCCCTGGCCACCCCCCCCCTGGTCTGTGTAAATCTTTGAGGACCCTAGATGTAGGACGTACGACAGCATGCATGCCATTCTAGTAATCACAGAAATAACACTCAAGGGCTACTATGTATCCGTCCCAATTAACCACTGCTACCAACAATATAGCTGCAGCAGCTAGAAAGTGAAAACCAGCCACCCAGTTACTAGGTCATATATATTAGCTTGTACCTCGCCAAAAAATATACATATATATTAGCTTGTACTAAACCTCAAGAGCTACAGTACAATTAGCACCCCCCCCCCCCCCGATTTTTTTTGACCCGTGATCCGCCACTGTTGATATATGTTTACAACAAAAGAAAAGGTACTACCACCAAGGTGCAGCCATGGTAGTATTGATAACATATAATAGACTCACACTGAATTTTACAAGATAAATAGGGAGTTGACCCAACTTCAGTCCCAGGAAACCATATCAAGGCAAATTTGGGTGACTACTATTTTCTTCTACTTATATAAAGCCACCTAATTCCTCCTAGGTTTGACTACTTTTGTTTTTTTATATACTTTAAATGATGTTTTCAGTTCATATACATCTTGCTTTATGGCTATGTGCATCTTATGATACATCATCCTTGGATGAAATTTGCATGAAACTTAGTACCAGGAAATTACGATAATTTTTAATAACTTGGTTCCAAAATTATATTTTGGCAGCAGATCGCATTGCAGTACTTGAACTGCCAAGTACTGACATACATCCATGCTCTATGCATCTAGGATGATGCATCTCATCTATCTCCATTGGTCCAACCAAACACTACCTAAGTGTACGACGAGTTTACCGCAAACTAAACCTAAAAGGTTCGTCTCAAACTTGGTATTCTCCAATAAATTCAACTTTCAAACGAGATGCCAGATAATATGGTCAAAATGTAACATGTATAGTATTGCTATTGAAGCTAGGTTCAGCATGTGGTGGCAACTTATTACACTTCATTTTAGCACTTAGTTGCAGGTTGGGACCTTAGTTGCATGCTGAGACATGTTTATTAGCACATAACACTTAGTTGCATGCATGTTACACTAATAGCAAGGTGCTATACTACCAGGCATGTATATATGGAACCTTAGTTGCATGCGGAGACATGTTTATAAGCAACCACCTATGGCAAGAGAAAGAACTTGATGTAATCACATTAATTGTCTAGTACTGTTGCGCAAATCCATTTGGATCAGATCCTTGTGCAATACTGCGCATGCGGAAGCTGGTTTATTTATGTCTGTTTTTGTTGCTTTAATATATCTATCTACAGTAGGGGTTCAAAACTCCTCCTGTTTCCTTTTTAAAAAAAATAGAGTTACTTACAAGTAATCATTCACATATATGCTGCCCCATGCATGCATCTCATCGGAGTTTGCATGCAGCACCTTATCGCCCCTTATCTGCACAAAAACTGTTTGTTTTAGGGACACAACAGATACATGAAAACTCACTTCACTGTCGTGAGCAGTGGAATCACCAAACGGACTGAAATTTAATCACATAAAAAAAATCTGGACCATGCCGCGATTATATATAAAAAACAATAGAAAAATTACAACATTGTTCAATGTGTGACAAACTAACAAAAATTACAAATTAGTGACTAGCTCACATTCACCATTCCTCTCCGATCCATTACAGCATACTGATCAATAAGCATCGATGAGCTTATTGGTTGAGTATAATCAAAATGGAGGTCAGTGGTAGATAGATACCAGAAGGGAAAGAGTCCATGGGCAGCATTATATTTTATTCACAGGGGAACTGGTATTACAACATCACCAAGACATAATTACACGCTGGTTGGTCATTCGATCGGTAAGTGCGTGGCATGGCATGCACATGATCAAACACCACCAGAATGCCCAAACTCTAGAAATCAAACCAGAAATGAAGAGGAAACACACAGAAGCACCATCCCCTATGCAGCTGCGCATGAGCGGATCTAGTTTAGAAGAACAATCCCCTCAGGAATCTCTCCGCACGAGCTGCGGCCCGCCCTGCATCTGCCCCGGCGAGCGTGAGAAGAGCGAGCCAGGCGCCGATTGTGAGGACGACGAAGCCCAGGAATTTGTGCTCGACGTTGGCGGTGGGGTTCATGACCGTGGCGTTGGTTAGCATGCAGCAGCCCCAGACAAGGAAGAAGCTCGCGGCCTGCAGGCGGCGGTCGCCGAGGTCGATGAGCTGCTGCAGGGCGCCGCGGAGGCCGCCGCCTCCTTCCCCGGCCGCGGCCGCGGCCTGGAGACGGCCGTCCTCGTGATCGATGAGCAGCTGCGTGGCGCCCAGCAGGCTGCCGTCGCCTCCGCCGCTGTCAGCGACGGCGGCGGCCGTGGCTGGGGCTTCCTCGCCGCGGATCTCGTGCTTCTCCATGGATCTGGCTCGCTCGTGGATTTGTGTGGGCGGTGGGTTTAGGAGCAAGCGGATTAGGGTTCTCCTTCCCACAAACCTCTCCTTGGTGTTGCTTTTTGTTTCTCTTTTCTTTTCTTTTTGGAGTGGGGGTGGCGGCCTGAGGGCTGAGCCGGCAGCGGCACATGGTCATGTTGCTGCCGCTCAGTTTCTTCGGCTGGAAGATTACTTGTTTTCCTTTCTTTTAGCGGATGGAGGTGTTATTAGCAAAGGTTTAACCTTGATGGGCCTAAACAATTACATGTGCGCCCAGTTTCTCACTCTTAGTGCCGGGTGCCTCTGCTTTTCAGACGGGCCTTTTTAACCTTTCGTAAGGAAAAAAAAAGATGGATCCATGGCCATCCCTTGGGCCTTGGCTCGAACTCCCCAAGCCTAAGACGTGACCCCAGTTACCCACCGTTGATTAGAAAGACTAGCACGGTGGGTGCGCCGCCGCCGCCGCCGCGCCGGTCATAAACAGTGAAGAAATTATTTTAAATTTGTTTGAGGAAAAAAACAGTGAATGTCGATGTCACATCATAAACAGTGTCAGATGTCGTGTCATAAATAGTGTTAAACAGTACTAGAGGCGCTCTTCACTCTCAAAAAAAATTCTGGTTGAGGGATACTTATATTCACATCTGAACATGGTGGCACTTGGTTAGCAAAGGCGATATGGATTCAGCAATTATACACTGCCAGGCATCGTTTATTTTTGACGAAAGTCGGCTCAATCTGCAGAACGAGCGTTGTTCACATCCCGACGCCCATAACTAATTGAAACGATAAAATGATTATCTCCACATCTTACAGAGAAAAAAAGGGCCGCAGAGAGAGTTTAAAGGGCAAACTATGCGACCTGATCTATATCACCCATATATATGGCTTGAGGCAAAAGCAAAATTTAGCCACGGAACGGCTGCATATATGCGGCTAGCAGCATCAGTCGTACTGCAGCTACTGATAAAGGACATGGACATCCCCTGTTCGGCTGAGCTTATCAGCACGGCTTATCAGCCGTGGAACATTGTTTTTCTCTCACAGCAAATCAGCCACAACCGGCTTATAAGCCAAAAAACAGCCTGTCGAACGGGGCCATCCGTTCTACTCTAGTAGTGCCGATCTGGAAAGCAAGGCAATGAGGAGGAGCTCCTTCAAATCATCTTCTACCTCTAGCATACGACTACGAGGAGCTCCTTCAAACCATCTTCTATCTCTAGCATACATATACCACCGTACCGGAAATTGCTGGCATAAACGAATTGTAGAGAAGAGATACGTACATGAATGCTTGGAGAACGATGTATATACCGCCGGCCGCCGCAGGCTCGGCGCCGGCGCGGTGAGCGAGCATGGTTAGCGCGCGGCGGCGACCGGACGAGTTGACCTGAGGAGGTTAGCATATGGCGCGCGCGGCCAGGGCCATAGGAGATGAATGGTGGAGCTAGCAGGTATGTACTACCCACTATAGTAGTAGTACTCCACTAGCTAGGAACGAGGGAGGGCCGGGTCCCGGGTGTGGTGTGTCTGCTAGCTGGAGAATTTAAAATTTTCACCACTCAGCTACGCGGATCTAGTCGTCGAACAACAAGTGGTCCTTGAATTTTATTGTTTCGATTTGAACACTCCACCTATGAATAAGCTGCTGTTAACAGTGACTCGCTTTCCAATAGCGCTGCAGCTTTTTTGCAGACAAAATATAATATAATATAAATAACTTTTTGTCTAGAAAAATTCTAGTAGTCCAATATGCCATCATGTACGTCGTTTCTTTTTTATTTTTTTGAGCACCATGTCGTTTCTACCCGGCACGGCAAGCACCGTAGGTACCGCCCCATCGAGCCTAAGCTTGTGTTGGGCCAGAGAAGCTGAGACGGATGCAATTGACGGGCTGAAATGGGGAGGGCGGCATCGGTCTCGAAATCTACTTGGATTGAATTGAGTTACCAAATAAACATGTCTATACTTGCAGTAACAGCGACCGATGTCTCAAAACTTAGCCACAACCAAATTAAAAGAGAGAGTTCAACAGTCAAACATATCCTGGAATTATATTGTTATTACAGTCTGAAACACACCTTTTGTTCAATCATGCATATGAATTTAACTGCTGAAACCGTTCGAGCATTGTGCTTGTGCAGCTAGCGCCAAACACAACAGGCGCACGACAGCACGGGGAACGTGTGGTACCATGACCCGCGTTCCACACTCTCGAGGTGATAAGGACACATGAACAAGACGACCTATCTTGTTCACATCATCATGCATAACATGGTGGCAAAATGAAGCAGATGCATGGCACACAGGAACAACGACCAAGGCCGCTACCTCTGGAAGCATCAGGTGGTACTTTGGGGCGGCGTGGATCATAACGATGATAACGGAACCTGCGATGATATGATCCCATATCCCTTATATATATGTGGGAGCTGCCACATCAGCGAAGGCCTCTTCAGCCTGCATATGCAAAAGGTGGACAAAACCAGGAACATGTCGATCATCATCATAATCTCACTATCATGCATGGTGCATATATATATCAATATATGTTGGAAGGGAAACATGCAATGGAGTTTGAACTTGTATATATATTATGCCTTTCCCTTGAAAGAAGGGGAAAGTTAAAAACACTCGAACCATTATGGTTTATGAACATCTTCAAAGTATCAGAAAGTACATATATAAACCTGTGTGCCGATTATTCATTCAAAAACACTATGTCTAACCATGCAGAATGAAAACTTGTATACACCTTGATGTATCTAGATCACCCAAATAACACGTGGTTTTCACCATTCAAGTCCAAACCATTCGCTGGCCTTTTAGGAAGAACTTGTTATTATCCAACATTCATGCATGCAAAAGCTAGCTTAGGAAGTCTTACCCTATTTATCATTTGGGAGATCTAGAAGGAGACAATCACAAGGGTTTTTGCTAA
>CM039617.1:49777649-49804467 GCA_022457205.1 Saccharum spontaneum
TCCTACTTTTATGATCAACTTTATGTATCGTGTTAACTGTGGCTGCTAAATCAGTACGATCTTGGTTGTATGTTGGTTGGTTTGAAATCCTTCGTGATTTCACGAATCTCGAGTTATACGGGCTTAAGTTAGTTAAATTAACCGCCTCGGTGGTAGATTTTCGTACTTAATCTCGTATAATTACGTTGATCCGTTACAGCTGGTATCGGAGCATGGTTTAGCATGTTACTGTCACATGAGTATTTAAAAACAAAACTGTGTTTTCAAATGAGCTTTTGAACTTAAAAGTGTGCCAGTGGTCATATCCTTTATGCCCGATAAGGACTCTAGGTGGCTTATTTAAGTTCTAACTTGGGGGTTTGCATCATATTTAAAATTTCGTCGCTCATACGGCGTGCTATTGTATGAGTGCCATTCACTTGAGTGGTAATGTATGGATCAATTACCTCTACGCCTTGGTAAGTGAGAGTTGTGAGTGCATGGTCGGATACACTGCCGATCTAGGGGAGTGCTTAAGTGATTCCGAAGTACTCACGTGCCATGCGCATGTTTGTATGAGGGTATCATTGGTGGGAAATTCCGTCATGCAGTGACGATGCCGTCAATAGGACGATGATTCGGGTAGTGGTTACCGTTATACTCGTATCTGGGGATGCGTGTAGAGCGAGTAACTTACTTTACTGCTTTCTTGCATAATTTCATACTGTGAGGTTTGGGCTGAAGTGGTTTTTCTGCAGGTACATAACAGCGCTTTCGAGTAGCACGTATTAGTTACGTTACAAGAGATCGTTGTATGCCACCGTTTATTCCGATAGTAGTATTAATTTCCTAAGTTTGTGAGGACGTACGGAACGTGCATGCATCATGTTATGCATTTCATTCATGGCATTGTTCCTCCCCTTATAAGTTGCTTATCTCATTTCGATAAAAATTGCCAACTTAAAAATTGGTTCTCACCCATGTAATAAAATTTTGCTACAGATGGCCCGTACCAAGCAGACCGCCCGCAAGTCCACCGGCAGAGCTCCCCGTCATCAGCTTGCTCCGCGCACTCGCCAGCGCCACACTTTTCTTGGAGAGTTTGGGATGCCTACGCTCTTGTGGAGAGTGCTCAGTTATGTAGGCTATCCTGATGGTATGGAGCCCCGCTACTTTTGGTCAAATGAGCGGATGGGCGAAGGACTTTTGGTGACTGTGGAAGCAGTAGTTCGTCCCCGTGGTGATGGTTCTGAGTGGACCGGTTGGCGTTTTGAGTCAACTGGCAGGACCCCTGAAGAAGCCGCTGAGAGGGCAGCCTTTGGGATCCTGAGGGATATCATGGATCGCTTTCCTCAGGAGTTGGCAGCAGCTATAGTTGGAGTCTTTCGAGGGGCAACCCCTCCACTGACTCGTGGCAGCAGGCAAGGGGCAGATCTTTGGAGATTAGCGCAGCAGAGGCACAAAACAGTGACAACCCTGCTATGAGTGCCATGTTTGCAGTGATGAGAGCCTTCGATGGAGTGGAAGGTAGTCTGAGACGTGTTTCCAGTGCTCTGGGTCAGGCTCGTGATGACCGCCGTCAGCTTCAGAGAGATCACGACGCCGAGATTGAGAGGCTCACTGCTGAGATGGCCCAGTTGACTCGTCAGAGAGATCAGGCTACTCAGAGGACTGTGGTCTTTGAGGGAGATGTACGTGCACTGAGAGAGCAGCTTGAGCGACTGACCACCGCCCACAGGAATGCTGAGAGCATGTTGGCTCATGTGCTCCATCAGAGGAATGAAGCCTGGTCCGCAGAGAATGTGTTGAGAGCTAGGCAGTTTGAGCTAGAGCAGCGGTTGGTCGATGCAGAGGAGTACAATGATAACTTGCATGAAGAGGTCCATAGGCTGAACAATCAGCTTAATCCTTATGACCTCCCTGGCGCAGCCGAGATGGATTTGGACGTAGACGAGGATCCTGCAGAGCCCGTGGCGCCAGCTGAGGAGCACGACGACGCTGTAGTTGGCGGCAACGCCAACGTCTCTGACCTAGACAGCGACCACGATGAGTAGGCTAGTAGTTGTTGCGCTAGCTACTAGGTCCCGCTTGCATGATCTTTTGCGTTGTTGGCACTTGAGCATGTAATAAGGAGTAGAAGACTAGAGCTTGATGTAATGTTGGAAAGCTTGGATGTGTTTGTGACGATATCCGAACGTCAAAAGTCCAGTGTATGTATGCTGGCAACTTGGTTGTAATGGACGCGATGTGTGTGCTTTAAGTAATATAATTAGTGATGTTGTGTTAATTGGGATGACTTATTGTGCCCCTGTTTTATTGTATAAATTTGTTCTCTCCAGTGAATTCAGTTCGGCATAATTTTTCCTTCGGTTGTAATTTCTACAACATCACCTAATAATTACTGTTGCTGAAACATGCAGATGCCGAACACTCGCCGTACCGTGTATGGTGCCGCCGAGGCTGGTGGCAGTGCAGCTGCTAATGATGACCGTGATCCACCGCCGCCTCCTCCACCCTACACGGCAGAACAGTTTTTCGCCCAATTCCTGGGAAGCCAACGCAACATGGAAAGTATGCAACAGAATATGGAAGCTGCGCTACGCAGTATCGCAGATAATACCCGACGGGGGATAAACCAGGGTGGCCACGAAGCAAACCAGTACAGCAGTTTTAAGGACTTCATGGATACTCGCCCACCGATCTTCAAGGAAGCCGCAGAACCGTTAGATGCAGAAGAATGGATTAATACGATGGAAGATAAGTTTCGTGTCCTGAGGATGACTGAAGTGTTGAAGACTGAGTACGCAGCTCATCAGCTTCAAGGTCCGGCAGGAATGTGGTGGAAGCATCACCGCACCACTTTTGCTCCCCACGCCCATATCACTTGGAAGGAGTTCACTGACGCCTTCCGTGGAACATACATTCCACCAGGTCTGACCGAGATGAAGCTTGGGGAATTTCTGGCGTTAAATCAAGGCACGAAGACTGTGACTCAATATCTGGATGCATTCAATAACCTGAGCCGTTATGCCCCTGATATGGTAAATACTGATGCCAAGAAGATCGCTAGTTTCAAGAGAGGCCTGAGTCCCAAGATGATGAAGCATGTGGGTACAAACATGAGAACTAATTTCAATGACTTCGTTAGTGACTGTCTGAAGCAAGAGAAGAACAACAATGTTTATGCCGCTTCCAAGATCCGTAAGAGGGCTTTTGAGTCGGGTTCATCTCAGTCCAGGGCCCCAGTAAACAACCGCCCGGCCTATCGCTCGCCCGTCCCCGGTGCAAGGTTTAGGCCACCGCAGCGGAAGAATCAGAATGCTCAGCCATCCCAGAGAAACCAGAAGCCGTTCAAGATGGCGTTGCCTCAAACAAAGACAGGACAAGGCAGTTCATCGGGAACTGTGGCTCAAGTGAAGGGACCGTGCTTCAACTGCAACCAACCTGGACACTTTGCAAAGTATTGTCCCTATCCCAAGAAACAGCAAACGCAGTATCAAGCTCGTGTGCACCACACCACTGTGGATGATATCCCTGAAGGAGAACCGGTGACAGCTGGTATGTTTTCTATCAACAATCATCCTGCAGTAGTCTTGTTTGATTCCGGATCGTCTCATTCCTTTGTAAGTCAAGCATTTGTTAAAAGGCATGAGCAAAAGATAGTTGAATTGGAATGTGCATATAAAATTAGTTCAGCTGGGGCTGATCTGTTGACTAATCAGATAGTTCAGGGAGTAACCCTAAACATATCAAACCGGCAATATAAGCTTAATCTGATAGTCATGCCAGGGTTAGTTTTGGATGTGATCATGGGTATGAACTGGATGAATCGCATGAGAGTTGTAATTGATGTTGGAGGAAGGAGTATCTCTCTTAAGGAACCCAATGGGGAAGGCACCTTTCGGGTGGTCCTACCTAGAAGGGTAGACCTAGCTAGCACATCTTGTGCGGTCCAAACTACTTTGCTAGCCCAGATTCCAGTGGTCTGTGAGTTTCCAGATGTGTTTCCAGAGGAGTTATCGGGACTGCCGCCAGACCGAGATGTCGAGTTTGCCATTGAGTTAATTCCAGGAACAGCACCGATCTCGAGAAGGCCTTATCGGATGCCTCCCAATGAGTTGGCAGAATTGAAGAAACAACTTCAGGACTTGTTAAAGAAAGGGTTGATTCGTCCCAGCTCGTCCGAATGGGGATGCCCTGCTCTGTTTGTGAAAAAGAAGAAGGATAACTCCTTACGCATGTGCGTGGACTATCGGCCACTGAATGCAGTGACAATTAAAAACAAGTATCCTCTTCCTCGGATTGATATCTTGTTTGACCAATTGTCTAAAGCCAAAGTGTTCTCTAAGATAGATTTGAGATTAGGGTACCATCAGATAAAGATTAGGCCGCAAGATGTGCCTAAGACTGCATTCTCGACCAGGTATGGTTTGTACGAGTATCTTGTCATGTCTTTCGGACTGACAAATGCTCCTGCATACTTTATGTACCTGATGAATTCGGTTTTCATGCCCGAATTGGACAAGTTTGTGATAGTGTTCATTGATGACATACTAATATACTCAGAAAATGAGGAAGAACACGCAGAACACCTCCGGATAGTCTTGACTAGACTCAGAGAACATCGACTATATGCTAAGTTCAGCAAGTGTGAGTTCTGGCTCAGGACAGTTCCTTTTCTCGGCCATGTGTTGTCTGAAAATGGCATTTCTGTAGACCCTAGTAAAGTTCAAGAGGTTATGGACTGGAAGTCACCAACTTCAGTTCACGAAGTTCGCAGTTTCCTTGGTTTAGCCGGTTATTACCGTCGCTTCATACCAGAATTCTCGAAGATTGCCAAACCAATGACCAGTCTGTTACAGAAGGATCACAAGTTTGTATGGACGGAGGAGTGCGAAGCAGCTTTCTGTACTTTGCGGAAGTTGTTGACCACTGCTCCCGTTCTGGCCCAACCAGACATAGAAAAGCCGTTTGATGTATTCTGTGACGCATCCAAAAATGGGTTAGGATGTGTGCTGATGCAAAATGGAAGAGTCATTGCTTACGCATCACGACAGCTGAGGAAGCATGAAGTTAACTATCCTACCCATGATTTAGAGCTTGCAGCAGTGGTGCATGCTCTAAAGATTTGGAGGCACTACCTGTTGGGTAATGTGTGTAATATCTTCACGGATCATAAGAGTCTCAAATACATCTTTACCCAATCCGAGTTGAACATGAGACAGAGGAGATGGTTAGAGTTGATAAAGGACTACAATCTGAACATGCACTATCACCCTGGAAAGGCTAATGTAGTAGCAGATGCACTGAGCAGAAAATCTCATGCAATTGATGTGCAACCGTTGTTTGAAGAAGGGTTCAATTTGTTACATCCAGCTGTGTTGCATAATATTCAGATCAGCTGCACTCTGGAGAGCCAGATCATGGAGGGTCAGAAAACAGATAAGGGAATCTTTCACATCAAAGAAAAGATGAAGAGAGAACCCACCAAACACTTTCAATTGGATGAACAAGGAGTGTTATGGTTTAAGGATCGACTGGTAGTACCTAAGGATAGAGAGCTCAAAAACAAGCTGATGGATGAGGCCCATCGTTCGAAGCTATCTATTCACCCCGGAAGTAGCAAGATGTACCAAGATTTACGACCCCGTTATTGGTGGACTAAGATGAAAAAGGAGATTGCAGCATACGTTGCTCGATGCGACATGTGTTGTAGAGTTAAAGCTCTTCACATGAGACCTGCAGGACTCCTACAACCTTTGTCGGTACCTGATTGGAAGTGGGATGATATAAGTATGGACTTTATCACTGGTCTCCCCACCACACAGAAAGGCCATGATTCCATTTGGGTAATAGTCGATCGCCTTACCAAGTCGGCTCACTTTCTGCCAGTCAAAACAAGTTTCCGACCACCTCAATATGCAGAAAAGTATATTGCTGAGATTGTCCGATTGCATGGAATACCAAAAACAATAGTGTCTGATCGAGGTTCACAGTTTACCGCTCACTTTTGGGAACATCTTCATCAAGGTTTGGGCACTAGTTTGATTCGTAGCACGGCTTACCACCCACAGACTGATGGGCAGACAGAAAGAGTTAATGCAGTATTGGAAGATATGCTTAGAGCTTGTGTGTTATCATCCAGAGGTTCATGGGAATCCTGGTTACCGTTGGCAGAATTTGCTTATAATAACAGTTACCAAGAGAGTATCAAGATGGCACCATTTGAAGCTTTGTATGGCCGGAAGTGCAGAACACCGTTAAATTGGGTAGAGCCCGGAGAAAGAAGGTTTTACGGGATTGATTTTGTAGATGAGGCAGAGAAGAAGGTCCGTGTTATTCAACAAAACATGCAAGCAGCGCAGTCTCGTCAGAAAAGTTATGCGGATAAGAGGAGAAGACCATTGGAATTCCAAGTAGGTGACTATGTCTATTTAAAGGTTACCCCAATGAAGAAGAAACGGTTTGGAATCAAGAAGAAACTATCTGCTAGATACATAGGGCCATACCAGATCTTGGAGAAAAAGGGCCCCGTGGCATATAAGTTACAGTTGCCAGAAGAGATGAGTTCGATCTTTCCCGTCTTCCACGTATCCCAATTGAAGAAGTGTCTACGTGTTCCAGAGGAGAGAATACAACCTCAGGGTATTCGGATCAAGGCAGATTTGGAATATCGCGAGCAACCAGTCCGAGTCCTGGATACCAAGGACCGAGTCACTCGGAACAAAGTGGTCACAACCTACAAGGTTCAGTGGAGTCATCATGATGAGAGCGATGCTTCTTGGGAAACGGGAGAATATCTTCAAACTGCTTATAAAGATTTTTACGATAAATGGTTCGTAACTCAAAATCTCGGGACGAGATTCTTATAAGGGGGGAGGGCTGTAACACCCCTGGGTGTTAAGCATGCATTATCATTTCAAAACATAAGCATTCAACATCATTGCATGTTTAACATTGTTTGGATTTTAGCACTTTTCAAATTAACTTGAAAAACAAATCAATGGAAACCCTAAGTTTAAAATAAATGTTAAAAAGTTAGTGTACTTTTTAGAAGTAGCAATTTTAAATAAGGTAGAATAAATCAACTTGATTTTTGGAGCAAGAAATTTGGATTCAAATCCTCCTCAAATTCTGTTTTAAAAATTTTTCTAAGTAAATGAGTTTTGAGTTTAAATTAGCTTTAAATCTCAAATTTAAAATCTATTGGGAATTTGGAAAAATGTTCTATATGAAAGTTGTAGAGAATAAAATTTTGAACAACTTTTGTTTTGGGACAAATTTCTGAAAACTTCGTTTTCATCTCCAAATTTGAATTTCAAACAGAAAATTTAAATCTGGAAAATATTTGGAAAAAGAAAAAAAATCGAAATTCGTTACTGGGCTCCGGCTCCACTTCTCGGCCCACGGCCGAAGCCGGCCCAGCCCGCGCCCGCGTCGTCCCCTCCCGCTCGCCCGCGCGCGCGCGCCCGCGCATGGCGTCGTGGCGCCGCGGCAACGTTCGGCCGCCGCGTGGCCGTACGCCGTCGAGCCGAGTGACACGCGCCCTGTGGCCCCCGCAGCGTCCGCGCCCGCCTACACCCCCTCCGCGCGCTCGTCCGCCTCGCTGCTCCCTCCATTCTCGCCCGCAGCATCAGCCGCAGAGCTCCGCCATCGCCATTGCCGGCTCCCGAGCTCCGCCACCGCCCTAGCCTCCGCTCCGACTCACCGCCTCCGCCTCCGTCTTCGCCATCGCTGCGCCTCGTCATCGCGCATCCGGTGCTCGCCTCGGCCCGCGCTGATTCGGCCTCCACCCGCGGTAATGCCTCGCCGGAGTTCCGGCCAAGCTCACCGGAGTAACCCGCTCCATGGACCGCACCCCTCCGCACCACTTCTCGCCCTTTTCTCGAGCGCACGAGCACCGCACTTACATCGCGACTCTCACCGACCTCACCGCACGGCCTATCTCGGTCGGAGCTGGCCGGCCGACGGCGTCCCGTGCCGCCGAGCCGCCATGCTCGCCGGCGAGCTCTATGCCGAGCTCGTCTGGCCACCCACTAGGCACCACTGTGTTCGCGTCGGTGTGAGGATCACATTGGTGACCTCCCCGTCGTCGGAGGACTCGCCGGCGGCGAGATCACGGCCGTCAGCGCCGCCTCTGGCCGACACCGGCTGACGGGTGGGCCCGTCTGACGCATGGGTCCCGCCTGTCTGTCTCAGTGTTTCGGTCTCGGGTGTCACAGCGGGGTGCGCGTAGCATTTAAGTCCGGTTTTGAATTTCGGTTTTAAAGAAATGGATTTCCAGAAATTCTGAGAAAGCTTCCAAAAATTCTATCTCAATAATTATAGCTCCAAAAATCATGAAACAAATTTTGAAATGTTCCTTGTGAATAGATCTACAGTTTAAAAATACCCCATGTTATTTTTGTGACACTTTGCTGTACATTTTTATTTAATTGTTATATATGCTGTTATCTTAGAAAAATTGTAGTAAATAAAATATTAAAGGGAAAAATGTGATTCTTGTTGCATTAATCTTATTTAGTGATGTACTTTCTAGGAAAAATGCTAGTGAAGTATGTTCTGTGGGAAATTTTTGATGTGTAGTTCAAATGCCTTTAGTTGATAATATTTGTTATTTTTAGTAGAAATCAATATTTGTATATAACATACTTATGATAATTTTTGTAGTATGTTAGTTTATGGTTGGTAACCTAGGAAAAATGTGAAATCTGTTGTTTGATACTTTCTTAGTATAAAACAATTTCATGCTCACATTTAAGCCATACCTTGTTTATTTTGTACAAGTAGTTTTACAGTTCCTTTTACCATGAAAATTTAGTGGTAGCTTAGTTAGAGTAAGGATACTCTACTGTAATTTTTGTAGATTTTTATCTATACCAGAGATAGGTGTTGCAGTACAACCCTAGCTAAATAAGGAATAAATGATTATTCTTTATGAGAATTTAAGAAGAATAAAATGTGTTTGGTGTATCTTTGAAGCATCACTATGTATTGCTGATGTTGTGAATGAGTTAGGTTGGTAAGGTTTGGTTAGTTAGGGTTACTTGCTTGTGTCAGGTGTATGTTAGTTAGTGTAATCAAATTAAGTAAACCTTGGGGTACATGTTCTTGGATGACGTGGACTACCTTGTAGAAGATGAAGTTTTGTACTAACTGCTCATTCCATGTGCTCGTCTGCATCTCATGTCACTTCATCATTCCATCATAATCCGATGCATCATTCGCATGTACTTATGCACTTGCATCATACAGGATCGCAGGAGGAGTCGCAGGCAGCAGTAACCGAGGAGCAGGCTTGGACAGACCAGCAGGAGCCCCAGGCACAGGAGGTGCCCGAGGAGGAAGAGCCAAGCGAGGAGCTGCCAGAGTGCGTCGACCACCATCCTAGCTCGTTCGAAAGAGGCAAGCCCCGGAGCATTATAAGTCTCCTATTTTATAAAAGTTATTCTTACTTACCTGAATTATAATTATATATTGTTGCATTAAGTTATAGGAGTTGAGTGAAACCGTTGTTGCATTACTATCCTTGTCCACCAGAATTACTGTTACCTTATTAGGTCAGGATCGAGTGAATTGCTTAGCCATGCTTAGATCGGTAGAAGTCGGGTGATTTCCTGTCACCTGCGAGTATAGGCGACTACCTGGCTATGGTTAGCAGTATTTATGAATCTTGAAAAGTAACCAAGTGTTGAGGTATAAATGGAGACCGGGCGGAGTCTTATGGGGTTTTGGACTATAGTGATTCCGTCTGTGTCGATTAAGGACCGATCGTTGCTCGTCCCTCTTGTCATGTTGAACGCATGCCTCACATTTAGCTGGCCGAATAAAGTACCTTTCGACCGCGAAGCTAGCGACACTTTTCGAGCCGGGATAAACTCGGGTTGGCAGACTGGTGTTGAAGGGGGTGTACGGGGACGCGAAGAGTAAGCCCAAGGTGCGTCCTGGCAGTCGGGCGGTCCCTGGGTAGTGCGATCCATGATTGTTATCCCGCGGCTTCTTGGAAAGTGTCCTTGGTCATCTACGCGACCCTGACGGGGGAAGCATGGTTTGTGTGAGGAATAAATCTCCAGCTGGATAGGAATTCGATTCGAATCGCCGTCGCTCCCGGTTAGTGAGCACTTGACTCGAGCTACGGCATCGTAGTGTTAATGATGGAACACGTGTGGTTATGTGGTTAATGTTGGAAATGCTAAACCTGAGATGGTAACCTTTGATGCTAATGTGTAATCAAGTGATTGATGTAGTAATAGGTGCTTACCTAGCATGAATAGGTTATCATAAAATGATGCTAAAAGTACTTATTTTTAGTTATTCCTAAATAACTTATGCCTTTCGCAAATGAGTCAAGCCACTACACTACATAAAGCCTTGCATGCTCCTTGGTGTCATGTTATTTCTGGTTTTTGACGGGTAAGTCTAGCTGAGTACATTCTCGTACCCAGGGCGTTGTTCCCATTGTTGTTGCAGATGGTCAGATGTACTACGGGTACTGCTCCAACTGTCTGTATCCGGCGATGGGTGACAACTAGGACCTTGGGCAGAGGTCGTTCTGATTATCTTATCTACTGCTTTTGTGGACCATGACTATTTACTGGCACTGTAATTGAACTAAGTGTGTGTGCGTAAAAACTATTCGCTTCCGCTACCTTATGTTGAACTATGTTGTAATAACCTTATTTCCGAACTCCGATGTATCCTACTTTTATGATCAACTTTATGTATCGTATGAACTGTGGCTGCTAAATCAGTACGATCTTGGTTGTATGTTGGTTGGTTTGAAATCCTTCGTGATTTCACAGAATCTCGAGTTATACGGGCTTAAGTTCGTTAAATTAACCGCCTCGGTGGTAGATTTTCGTACTTAATCTCGTATAATTACGTTGATCCGTTACAACTTTCACCAATGGAATAGGGCGGCCCCTGTCCCTGAGCACGTCGCCGATGACCGTGAACCTTGAGATACCCGTGGCAACATCGTCGAGCGCGGCACGCGCAAAAACGGTGACGATGTGGCTCGAGGCTACCACATGCACAGAGGCGGGTGCTACGACAGCTCAGAAGATCGAAGCCCTTCACCCGAGCCACCGGGACCTCGGGTCTTTAGCAAGGCCATTCATGAAACAATACTCCCGCCTCGGTTTCCCCCCCCCACGACTCTTACCAAGTATAACGGCGAGACCAAACCCGAACTTTGGCTCGCTGACTTCCGCTTGGCATGTTAGTTGGGTGGGGCCACCAATGACCGGGTCATCATCCGGCAACTCTCCCTGTTCCTATCGGACACCGCTCGAGCCTGGCTCGAGGATCTCCCACGTTAACAAATCCACGACTGGGATGACCTTGTGAGAGTGTTCGAGGGGAACTTCAAGGGAACCTACGTGCGCCCCGGCAACTCGTGGGACCTCTGAACCTGCAAGCAGAAGCCGGGTGAATCCCTCCAGGATTACATCCGGTGTTTCTCCAAGCAACGCACCGAGCTCCCCAACATCACCGACTCCGACATAATCATGGCCTTCCTCTCTCGCACCATCTGCAAAGAGTTGGTCCGAGAGCTGGGCCGTAACACCCCCGTCACTGCCAACGGTTTGATGGACATCATCACCAACTTCGCCGCCGACGAGGAGGCGGTTGGTGCCATCTTTGGTGGTGATCAGGACAAGGGGAAGCACAAGGTGGACAATCCCGCGAGCTCCAGCCGGGGCTCAAAGAGGAACAACAGGAAAAAGAAGAAGAACTAGCAGGGCAAGCTTGAGGCCCCGGCGACGACCTTGTCGCTGCTACTGATCGCAAGAAACCTCGAGGGCCCCACGGCGGGGGCGTCTTCGATAAAATGCTCAAAGAACCGTGTCCCTACCACAAAGGACCCACGAACCACAACCTCGAGGACTGCCACATGCTCCGAAGATATTTTAAAGGCATAGGCGTCAAGAAGGATGACAAGAAGGAAGATCCCAAGGGCGACGACAAGGACGAGGGGTTCCCCGAGATCCATGACCGCTTCATGATATACGAAGGACCCTTGACACGCCTCTCGGTGTGCCAGCGCAAGTGAGAACGTCGAGAGGTCTTCTCCGTGCAGCCGGCGACCCACCTCTTCCTTGACTGGTCTGAGGTAGCCATCACTTTTGACCGTGATGATCACCCAGACTACGTCCCCAACCCCGGGGTCTACCCACTTGTCGTCGATCCCATTATCGCCAACACACGCCTCACCAAGGTGCTCATGGATGGCGGTAGCAGCCATAACATCATCTATGCTCAGACCCTCGACCTCCTGGGGATCAAGAGGACGCGCCTCCAACCTAGCATTGGGGGCTTCCATGGAGTCGTGCCAGGAAAGCGGGCAGAACCCATCGGCCGGGTCGACCTGCCTGTCTGTTTTGGCACTCCCACCAACTTCAGAAAGGAAACTCTCACTTTCGAAGTGGTCAAATTCCGTGGAACGTACCACGCCATCCTTGGGTGCCCATGCTATGCCCGGTTCATGGTGGTCCCAAACTACACCTACCTCCAGCTCAAGATGCCAGGCCCCAACGGTGTCATAACTGTCAGGCCCTCATACGAGCACGCCTACGAGTGCGATGTTGAGTGCGTCGAGCACGGAGAAGCCATCTTGGAGTCAGTGACCTTGGCGGCGGACCTCGATGGTCTGGCCAATGAGATCCCCAACCCCAAGCGCCACGCCGGCAGCTTCGAGCCCGCAGAAGACGTCAAGCTCGTGCCCCTCGACCCCGCCGACCCAAAGGGAAAGGCGCTGAGCATCAGCGCCACCCTCGATCCCAAATAGGAAACAGTGCTCGTCGACTTTCTCCGCGCAAACGTCGAATTCTTTGCGTGGAGTCCCTCGGATATGCCGGGCATACCCAGGGAAGTCGCCGAGCACGCCTTGGAGATCTGAGCCGGCTCCAAACCGGTGAAGCAACGCTTGCGCCGCTTCGACGAGGAGAAGCGCAAGGTCATCGGTGAGGAGATACACAAACTGCTGGAGGCCGGATTCATCAAGGAGGTCCATCATCCCGAGTGGCTAGCTAATCCTGTATTAGTTAAGAAAAAGAGTGGGAAGTGGAGGATGTGTGTAGACTACACTAGTTTAAATAAAGCATGTCCGAAAGTTTCTTTTCCTTTGCCACGCATTGATCAAATCATTGATTCCACTGCGGGATGTGAAACTCTTTCGTTCTTATATGCATATTCCGGCTACCACCAGATCAAAATGAAGGAGTCCGACCAGCTCACGACTTCGTTCATCACCCCGTTCGGCATGTATTGCTACGTCACTATGCCCTTTGGTCTCCAGAACGCAGGGGCTACGTACCAGCGGTGCATGCAACACGTTTTTGGGGAACACATCGGACCAACCGTCGAGGCTTACATCGATGATATCGTTGTCAAAACCAAAAAGGTCGATAATCTGATAAACGACCTCGACGTTGCGCTCAAGTGCCTCCGGGCAAAGAACATCAAGCTCAACCCCGAGAAATGTGTTTTCAGCGTTCCTCGAGGCATGCTTCTAGGGTTCATCGTTTTCGAGCGTGGCATCGAGGCCAACCCAGAAAAGATCATCGCAATAACCAAGATGGGCCCTATTCGAGATCTGAAGGGCATGCAGAGGGTCATGGGCTGCCTAGCAGCCCTCAGTCGCTTCATTTCGTGCCTCGGCGAAAAAGCACTCCCACTGTATCGTCTCCTAAAGAAATCAGAACACTTCTCGTGGACCCTCGAAGCCGAGGAAGCCCTTGCAAAGCTCAAAGCTACACTCTCTAACTCACCGATCCTCGTCCCTCCGACCCTGGGGGAACCGCTCCTACTTTATGTCGCCGTGACGACACAAGTAGTCAGCACGGTCTTGGTTGTCGAGAGGACAGAGGAAGGACATACCTTGCTCGTCCAGAGACCAGTCTACTTTATTAGCGAGGTGCTCTCGGAAACCAAGGTTCGCTACCCGCAGATTCAAAAGTTGTTGTACGCCATCGTCTTAACGCGGCGCAAACTCCATCACTATTTCGAGGGTCACCCGGTGACTGTGATTTCTTCTTTCCCTCTAGAGAGATAGCCTAGAACCGGGAAGCCTCAGGTAGGATAGCCAAGTGGGCAGTCGAGCTCATGGGCGAGACCCTCTCTTATGCGTCGCGCAAGGCCATCAAATCCCAAGTACTAGCAGATTTCCTAGCGGAGTGGACCGACACACAACTTCCTCCGGTTCAGCTCCAGGCTGAGTTTTGGACCATGTACTTCGACGGGTCACTGATGAAAATAGGGGCAGGCGCAGGTTTGCTCTTCATCTCACCCCTCGGAGTCCACATGCGCTATATCATCCGGCTTCATTTTCCTGCCTCCAACAACGTCGCCGAATACGAGGCGCTCGTCACGGGCTTGCGAATCGCCGTCGAACTAGGGGTCTGACACCTCGATGTTCGAGGTGACTCTCAGCTCGTGATCGACCAGGTTATGAAGAACTCGAGCTGCCATGATCCCAAGATGGAGGCCTACTGTGAAGAGGTACGGCGCCTTGAGGACAAGTTTCACGGCCTCGAACTCAACCACATCGCGCGCAGGTATAATGAGGCTGCCGATGAACTCGCAAAAATCGCATCCAGTCGAACTACGATTCCACCAGACGTTTTCGCTAGGGTTCTCCACCAACCGTCCGTCAACATCGGGGTGGATGGAGGGGTCGACGGGCCGTCACTCGACCCCCCACCTGAGGCAGAGGCCCCCTCGACCGGGGCTGAGGCTATGCAGGTGGAAGGCTCGACCCCACCGTCCGACCCCAAGCCTGACTGGCGTATTCCATACCTCGACCATCTCACTCGAGGGGACCTCCCCTCGGATAAGATCGATGCTCGACGGATCGCTCGCCGGGCCAAATCCTTTGTGATATTTGATGACAGTAGAGAGTTGTATCGCCTCAGCCCTACTGGTGTCCTCCAACGCTGTATCACAAATGAGGAAGGCAGAAACCTGCTCAATGATCTGCACTCGGGGGCTTGTGGTCATCACGCAGCACCTCAAACCCTCATCAGAAACGCTTTCCGACAAGGTTTCTATTGGCCGACCGCGGTCTCTGACGCTGTCAAGCTAGTACGCTCCTACAAAGGCTGCGAGTACTATGCGAGACAGACCCATTCACGCCCTGCAAACTATCCCCATCACGTGGCCATTCCTATTTGGGGGCTTGACCTAGTCGGACCCCTGAAAAGGACAAATGGGGGCTTCACCCACTTGCTCGTCGCCATTGACAAATTTTCCAAGTGGATCGAGGCCTGTCCTATCATCAGCATCAGGTCCGAGCAATTTTGTGCTCTTTTTTATCGACATCGTCCACCGCTTTGGGGTTCCCAACTGCATCATCACGGACAATGGCACCCAGTTCACTGGTAAAAAGTTTTTGGATTTCTGCGACAACCACCATATCCGTGTGCTCTGGTCGGCCGTAGCTCATCCAAAAACAAATGGCCAAGTAGAACGTGCCAACGACATGGTCCTACAAGGCCTAAAACTCAGAATCTTTGACAAGCTAAACAGACACGGCAAGAAATGGGCCGCCGAGTTACCCTCGGTCCTGTGGAGCCTAAGAACAACACCGAGTCAAGCCACGGGGTTCACTCTATTCTTCTTAGTCTACGGATCCGAGGCTATGCTCCCAACTGATGTAGAATAGGGATCCCCGAGGCTGAAGGCCTACAATGAAAAAATAATGATGCCACGAGAGAGGACGCCCTTGACCAGCTCGAGGAAGCCCGCGATGTGGCTCTATTGCATTCTGCCAGGTATCAACAGAGTCTCCGACGGTACCACGATAGACACGTCCGCAGGCGCGACCTCAACGTTGGTGACCTGGTGCTACGGCGAAGCCAGAACACCAAGGGACGACACAAGCTCACGCCGCCGTGGGAAGGGCCATACATCATCGCAGAAATATTAAAGCCTGGCACCTACAAGCTATTGAACAAGAAGGGCGAAATCTTGACCAACGCTTGGAACATTGAACAGCTACGTCGCTTTTTCCATTAAAAGGCCTCGAGACTCTGTAAATTTCTTTTCAATCTCATCAATAAAGAATACAGCAGTGTTCAAAGCTTTGTTTTCATAACAACCAGGAAGGATCAACTCTATTTTCTCAGAATCGACCCTCCCTCGGGGGCTGCAAGGGGGGAACCCCTTGTCCAAAAACTCGTATTCTTTTTTCAAAAAAGAGGGTTGTCACTTAAGTCAACAACGCCACGGGAACACCCTAAGGCTCAAAGGGCCGTTGAGCCGTGAGATCACTTACGCCTCCAGGGCTACGGTACCTCCACTCACCCCTCACGCCTAGGGGTGCGACCACGCGCTAAGTAGACCTAGGCAGCTGCCTCCCGCTGCTTCAGTCGCTCCGTTGCAGCCTGGAGTCTCACGACCCAGGCGACGTCGTCAGCTGCCGTCCGCATTATTATGGTGGCGCCCGACCGGAGCGCCTTCATGGGGGTCGGACCCGCGAGCTCCGCCTTGCGCTTGTGCCTGAGGAACAAATAAATGTGTCAAAGTAAAAAATAGGACCACTGATCACAAAAAATAGGGCAGAATAGCTTACCCAGATATGGGAACCAAGGGCCTAGGCCCCGGCGGGCCAGAGACACCCGACGGCGCCTGCGACGGCCCTACCGTTGAACCTCCTACTGGACGGGCGCTCCTCGGGGCCCTAGTCGGCAGAGCGTCCTGGGTCCTCTGCGCCGCCGAGGCTAGCTAGCCTCGGGTCCTCACGCCCGTAGACGGTGCCTCGGATGCAGACGCTGACGCCGCTGCCCCGGCCACCGTCTGAGCCCGCGGTACTTGGGCTCGTGGGGGCGGCGCCATTGACCCTTCTTGCTGAGCCCCCGATGAGGCGGCTCCTCCCATTGAGGGACCTGCTCCGGCCCCTATCTCTTCTGGCTCTTCCTCCCCCTCGACGGGCGCTGAGGCCGCCCTCGACGCCTGGGAGGTCGACCCCCCCAATGGGCTCCAAGAAGGGGCGCACATCAGGGAGGTCCGCCAGACCAGTCGCGGCGTCGTACCGCGGCAAGGCGTCGTCGTCGTCGTCATCATCGTTCTCCCCCGAGACCGTCTCAGAGGGAGACTCCTCGAGCGGGAGCCCGTCGAGGCTCTGCTGGTGTCAACGCTTCTTCAGCGCCTCCTGCTCTTGGGCCTTGTAGACTTGACGCTTCTTGGCGGCGTCCTTCTCCTCTTTTTGCTGGGCCGCCAAGAGGCGTCGAGCCTCTCGAGCAACCCGATCTTCCAGAAGCGGCGGTCGCGTTTCCTTAATCGCCGATAGATCCTATACACAGACCTCGACCAAGTTAGTAGAAAGAATCCAGAAACAAAAAATCTCAAGAACACCAAAAACAACACTCACCAAAGGCTCAAAGCCTTTAGTGGGGCGCATCGGGACCCTGTCGACGTCCTCCTGCTTGAAACTCCCCACCATCCGTCGCGCGCGCCGAGCTACCTCGTCGAGGGGGAGGGACTCGTGCGACATCCTGCTCCCCTCCAACGGCGCCTCTGGCGTCATCTGGTCAAGGTGGAGCCGACGCTGCATCAGCGGCATCACCCTCTGACAATGAAACGCCGCGGCCACCATCCCCGCCGTCAGTCCGCGCTGGCGGAGCCTCCACGGCGCTTCGAGCAGCGGTTCCAGCTTCGGCTTCTCGTCTTCCACGACGCCGTTCCCCCAGTTCTCCTCTCGAGCGACCAGCACCCGGCCGGAGTACCTCGGTAGCTGGTTGCCGTCGTTGCGGAGGTAGAACCAGCCGTCGTGCCAGCCACTGTTCGAGGAGATCAACTGTGTCGGGATGTACTAGTCGCCTCGACCAGACCAGACTTGGAGGACACAGCTCCCCGCGTGCACCGCGCGCCGCGCCCCTCGCTCTCCCGCCTTCTTGGCAAAAAGCTCCGCCCTGAAGAGATGGAGCCACATATTCCACTGCGGCTCCATCCCTAAGTACCCCTCGCAGACCGCCGTGAAAATAGTGGCCTGCGAGATGGCGTTGGGGGCGAGGTGGTGCTGCTCCACCTTGTAGTAGTGGAGGAGCGCTCGCATGAAGGGCTGGCCGGCACGCCGAACCCCCTCTCGTGGAAGCATATGAAGCTCACCACGTAGCCTTCTGGGGGCGCCGGTTCCCGGTGATCAGACGGCAGCGCTCTCCACTCCGGCTGGGTCTGGTTCATCTTCGGCCGCAAAAGCCCATCGCGGACCAGCTCTTCCAGCCTCCTCTCCGTTACCGAGGAGTTGGCCCAAGCGTCGGCGAGGAGGAGCTGGCTCTTGCCTGCCATTGTCGTCGGAAAACTACGCAGGCGAGAAAAAGCGGCGGCAGCGCTGAACGACGGCTGAAGGGCGTAGGATGACGAAGAGGGCGATGTAGGGCAGGGAAGGCAAGAATGCAAAGGGCATGTAAGGGAAAACGGAACCCCGGGTCTTGCTCTTATACCCCGATGGAAGTCCAACGGGCGCACGAAAAGGTAGGAGCAGTTTTTGCATTCAATGACCTTACCTAACTGCTCCCTCAAAACCCATAGATATGGGCACATGGCCGCTATACACGCCGTACTACCGCACCACGCCACCCACTACCGCACCGATCTCGCTTCCCCTGCTGAAAAGACGCGCCCGAAACGGGTAGGAGAGGGATCCGCGGACGGATATTCCCAGACGCCTGGGTGACGGGCTCCGAGCCCGGTATGAATCTCAAGGGATCGAAAGCTGGCCCTCGACCAGGGTTCGACAACTGCCCTCGAGTGACCGAGTCAAGGATGACTAGGGATGCGCTCATACAAGGCCAGGGCTCGAGCCGCGCTCTCGAGGCACCCCAAGACGTATTCGAGGCTAAAAGAGAAGGTCGACGAAGGAATCCCCTCGGAGGGAGGCATCGAGCCCTCGAGTCCCATCGCAAGGAATCGAGACCCACACGACTACTCTTTGGCATTCTTGAGAGCGCCTCCGTGGCCGCTAGCCGACTCCTACCGAATGGAGCACGGGCTCACACTCGAATCCCCCCGTTAGTAGCTCACCGGAGACCATCGGAACTCGCCCAAATGAGGGTAGTACGACGTTCCCCACCTCTCCTCCTTTTTTCTAAAAAAGGGAGTGTGAGGGTCGAACGATAAAAGACGGCCAAGACTCTGATCGACCTCACGCACACGAGGCTCGGGGGCTCGGCCGCAAAAAACCAAACCTCGAACGAAAAAATATAGAACACGCCACGATACGAGACCGTTCCTCAATAGAGCGTGTAAAAGATCTCGGAGGAGTCCAAATAATCCACCGAGGCCTCGGGGGCTACACCCGGCGGGTGCACTCGCGTGCCCCCACCGGAAAAAGTTACGACGCTACAACTCCAGTTCATGAACCGCTGAGCCTCTGAGAGAGTGACCCACACTCACCCAAAGGCTCGGAGGCTACTGTCGGTACCTACAAACTAGGGGTACCCACAATCAACGATTAAGAAAAACAAAACACTATCCACAAACACAGCAAAGCCAAAGATAGCGGATGAGACACCTCAACTGCGTTCTGACTCGCACGAGGCCAGCTCGACGGGACGCCTCGACTACTTTCTAAATCGTACGAGGCACCCTCGACGGGACGCCTCGACTGCGTCCCGACTCGTACAAGGCCCGTTCGACAAGGCATCTCGACTATCGGCAAACCTCCGACTCGCACGACCCCGGGTCGGATCACTCGACCCATCTTATTCACCTACTCTGAGGCAAAAGTCAGAGCATTTAATGCGACTGCCTACTACCTCCTACCGTCATGGCTACAACTGTGACTGACGTGGAAGCAATGCCGGTGTCAGGTCTCACTTTTTACTGCCCATCCCAGAATGGGAAGTGAAAACCTGTCACTATACACTCCATACCGCACACTGTTTTGCCACCGATCACCCTCGAGGGAGGATACGACATGGTCCGTACCCCGTGATCTCGGGGACTCGGCCTTATCCGCCCGTCCACGACCCATCCTCGACCCAGCCTCGACCCAGCGCCGGTCAGCAGGGAGGAAAGGCCGACGTGGTACGGGACTCAGGGTCTTTTCACCGTCTCGTCCCCGACGTCATCATGGTGTCCAGGGATGGTCGGCCATTCCTGGGGGCATGTCGCTACAGCCACCCCCACAGGGATCGATAAAACTTCACCTCAAGGCACCCCGGCGTTCCGACCTCCTCTTATCCTATAAAAGGGCAGACCAGGGCTCTACAAGGGGCAGCGAACGAAGCAAGCCACAAGCCAGAAGCCACGCATAAACGAGCAAAGGCACACCACCCATCGATCAATATCTCAAGCAATCACCCTTGTACTCTGACTTTTCCTTTGAGACTTGGGCTCGGTTCCCTCTCTCACAGCTTGTAACCCTTACGCAAGCATTTCGGTGTAAGGAAATACAATACTTCTCCCTCCTCGCTGGACGTAGGGTCTTCTTTTGCCCGAACCAGGATAAATCCCCGTGTATTCTCCTTTCATCACCACCTAAATTAAGGACATGCAGCATTCACTCGTTGGCTTAGGATCCCTACGGGACCGAACGCCGACAGTTCTTGTCTCAATGCTGAGCCGGCTAGGCAATTAAACAAATATTTTTGTACAACAGCAGCACTCGAGGAAGAAAGGAAATGTTCTGGCTTACTGGGTCCTACTTGTACTACCGGCATCGATGCAGACAGCTGTTCGGCTGCCCTCATTCACAGCTGCAGCAACTGCGAGCCAGAGAGCAAAACATGTAGAAAAAACAAAAGAAACAGCTGCAGCGCTGAAAAAAAACAGCAGGCTGGCATCGATGACGACGCTGTGGCTAGTCTTTGTTCTCTCGCTCCGTCCTTCGTCTTCTTGGGAGGTCCGTCCGGGGACAGGGACGACCGCCTTCGTAGAATACTCCGTCTCTAAATATGTCGTTTTCACTTGGCGAGAAACAATTTTGACTAAATATATATTAAAAAATTAATATTTATGGTACATAATTAGTATCATTGAAAAGAATTTTGAATCGAGTTTTTTAATAAATTTATTTAAAGATACAAATATTGCATGTATTTTCTACAAATCAAATCAAACTTGTCGCACGTACACCAACGACGATAGATATTCTGAGACGGAGAGAGTAGCTTTCTCCCAGCATTCTTAGCAGCAAATCCGATGGATCCGCCCGTTGGGTAGCATGATAGTTTTTTTTGTTAAGGGCATGTTTAGATGTGAAAAAAGTTTGGGTAAAATTCTTGTAGCACTTTTCGTTGTTATTTGGCAAAATTTATCTAATCATGGACTAACTAGGCTCAAAGGATTCGTCTCGACATTTACAGACAAACTGTGCAATTAGTTATTTTTTTACCTATATTTAATGTTCCATACATGCATCTAAAGATTCGATGTGACAGTTACTGTGCAAACTTTTTTGGCACTTTTTTTCCAACTAAACAGGCCCTAAGAGTATATATATGCTCACTCTTAGTCAAGTGATTGCCAAACTTCTTCACGCTTGATCACAACAAATCTGCTCAGCTCAGTGTTCTTCAACATACTAACTTCCACAAGATAAGAAGCAATGGCGCCTTCACAAATGAATCTCTCTGCCGTCCTACTAGTCGTCGTCCTCCTACCTGTCGTTATAGCAGCTCGTGGTATGTACACATGCACATGCATGAACTACATGTTGCAGCAAGAGGCAATGTCATTTGATTAATCTTTTGCTAAAAGTTGTTTGATGCGTCTTCGACATTTGTTGCTTAAATATCCATGTTTGGATCTGAACCATGCAGAGTTGGCTTCCTTTGGGAATTATTCTTGTGTGAGGGGTGATCACCTAAGCGGCAATTATAAAGGGATATGCATTGGATTGATAAACGACGACAAGTGCAATAATGTATGCATATATGAAAGCGGCTACAACTCTAATGGCTTCTGTAACTTGTTTCAATGCTGGTGCCACAGCCATTGCACCTCTGAGACTGAGGTTGTTGCTAGCGCTCCGATCCGGTAATGATACAATGGTCCCTGTCTGAACAGTGATACGATCCTCCCAGCCATCGTCTATAATAATAATATATAGAGCAAAGTACATTGATGGTCTCCAAACTTGTATTGTTGTCATTTCGGTCACCAAACTCTCAAAACAGTTGTTTAGGTTCTTAAATTCTATTCGGGGTGTCGAAATAGTCCAAACGGGTCTAGACCGTGAGTTACGGGGCTTGCTGGCATACGAGGCCCACCTGTCAGCCCCATCTTCCACCTCTCTCTCTCCATCTCAGGGGCTAAGGGCGTCGCCCCTGGCCGTGCCGTCCTGGAGGTAGGCGACTATGTCGGCCAGCCACTGCGCGGTGAGGCCGCAATTGTCGGACAGTAGCCAGAGCGCGTCCTCGAGCTGCACGACCGCCACCGCACCGCATCCCTCCGAGCCCCATCGTCCCTGCTCCTAGCCCCACCGCCGCTGCGGCGAACCCCGTCGTCCCTGTGCCCACCTCGTGAGGGAGATTGATGGCCATGACCGCAACAGGAGGAGGAACTCGGCCCTGACCTCGAGCGGCCGCCTTCATGTCGTGGGCGCCATTCAAGAGAGATTCAACGCGGTTACAATTGTTGCAAGCAATCCAGGCACGACATCTTTGTTTTTTGACAAAGGAAATGAGGCGGGCAGGAGTCCATGGAGGCGGAGCCAGCCGGAGGAGTTCTCCCAAGTCCTAACCGCCCCAACTGATGCTGCTGGAGAAGCGGTCGGCTCTGGGCCGAGATCTCCGCTCCCCATCCTCTTCCTCACACTCTGCATCAGCTCCATCATGCAGCAGCATGCTACCGCCGCCGCTGAACATCTCTGTCTGGCAGTCGTCGTCGTCTGCGTCGTCTTCTCCATCACGGTGTTCTTCTGTTGGCTTCGCCTAGGAACACACGCGCACGGCAACGCTCTTGACGAGAGGTAGAACAAGCACAATAGACGTACTATTTTCCGGCAATGAACACGCGACGATAAACTGAAACTAGGAGTGGCATATTTAACCAGCCAGGGACGCACCATGCATTGCATGGAGCTCTCCTCCACTCACCTGGACTTCACGGCCATGATCGGCAGTTCGGCACGACTCGCTCAGCAACACCTTGAGAGCCATTCGCTCATCCCAGACGTTGTGGCCTACTCCGTGCTAACCAGTTACATGCAACCACGAATTCCTAAACGGCCATGCACACCACCGACTCCTAAGAACCAACCGTTGAAACAGTCCTGGCAACCTCCATGCACAGCCACTGGTTCCATCTTGACCACAGCGTGCCCGACCGCGACGCAACACGCACAGGACACAGCCTTGCACCGCAGCTCGCCTGCAATGTCGCGGACACGGACACAACACACGCGACACCACCACGGCGCGGCACACTGATGCACACACCATGGCACTGTGTCGGGGTTTGTTCTAACATCTTCAACCTGGCCATCTTCTCGCTCGACTTTCTGGTCGCACACGGGAGAGCTGCCGGGGGATCAGGGCTGCTGCTCCGCCCAACCGCGAGAGCCAGAAGCCCGGAACAGTGCCTGCTCTGCATCTTGAAATCTCTACTTGCCCCTTTCAACGGGCTCTGCCTCGTCATGGGAGCGGCCGTCGTCGTATGCGTCGTACTCGCTGGCGTCACGCTCTTCCACTTAACGATCCTATCCTTTCACAAGACCCTGGCGAGCCATCGGGTCGAGGACGAGCCCATGCAGCTGCCGCGCTCGCGAAGACTCCCTCTGCTCCCGTTCATCGTCCTCGCGCTTGCCATCTCTGCGGCGTCGGCCTTGGAGACCGTCATTGGCGGATGGTGCGCCCAATCTCCCTCAGGACGCCTCCGTTTGGGCCACGCTGGCCCTCACATGTCATTCAATATCGCACGTAAGGTCGGGGAGCCAGGCTTCGACGACGGTGCCGGCGACGACCACGTGCGAAAGTTGAAGCTCAATCGACTAGTGTATGTTCACGACAGCCAACTCGCCGCGCCACCATCTGCGCTGGCTGCGCACACTCGCGTCGTTGCCCTCCACGCTGGCCATGCACGCTCACCACATCCTGAGGCCCGTGCCATCCTGCACGCCAGAAGCGTGCTTGCCACCATGCCGTCCTTGACAATGGAGCACCGCACATCACGGAAGAGCGCCGCCGCGCGCATGAATAGAGCGGAGCGAAGAAAAATCAGTGATGAAAGCTATCAAGTCACTCAAAGTGGCCCCCTAAGCTGAGAGGAAGATAACCTTTGGATCTAATTTAGACGGCTGAGATAGAGAGAAAGTTACGTTGTAACTTTATTGAGCAAAGTCACGGAATCTTAGTCCGCAAATCCGAGGAGGCACCGCCCGGTGCTGCCCTACGCCCCCGTGCCACAAGGTATGTCGGAGCGGCACTACCGCTGCGGAGGAGGGAGGCACTGGTGGTGGCGGCGGCGCGGCCGCGCGTCCCAGGTTGTGCGTCGCGCACCCCTCGTCTGCGTCGATCCCGCATGGCTCCCTCTGCACGCCACGGCCACCGGTTGCGCGCGCCCCATTCGCGCCACCCATCTGCGCGGCCCGATGCTGGTCGCCCGCGCCAAACCCGCGCGCCAGCAGGCCGCCATGGCGCGGCCCCGCACAACCCTGTCGCCCACCGTGTTCGTGCAGCCCAGCAGCACCGCACGTCACCCGCCCGCGCTTTGTGATTGCCTGCATCGCCAGCGCCTCCACATTCCAGCTGCGCTGCCCCTCACCCCACCGCCCCTGCCCCGTGAGCTTAGGAGAGAGAGAGAGAGGGACTTTGAGGTAGCTCAGGGGAGAGAGGAGGGAGATGGAACTGATATGTGGCCCCCGCATATTGGTATGGGTCCAGACCCGTTTGGACTATTTTGACATCCGAACATAGTTTAAGGACCTAAACGACCGTTTTAAGAGTTTAAGGACCGGAATGATATAGGAGCACAAGTTTGAGGACCACCAATGTACTTTACTCTAATATATATCATTGTATACTCGGTGTACCTACCGGCTGTTTACTTATGTTGTGTCGTGGACTTGCGGATCAAAATAAATTTGTATTTTCTTGTGCAAATATTGTTGACGATCAAAATTGGCATGTCAGGAAAAAAGAAAGCACATCTCAAACTTGAATTCTTCATGGGGCAGGACCTTCTGGATATTCCGGAACGGTTTTTATTTTTTAGAATCGGATCTGAGCCGATTCTGAGCACATCTCTTGATGTATTTGAATTCTTCATGAGGCAAGACCTTCCCACCCTAAAAACACTAACGGCCACAACTGATTGAGGGTATCCAATCGATCAAAATCACATCTACATTATCCTTTTACCTTTCCTTTGCCCTACTTTTTCAAACCATAAATTATGTTCTCCATTCGTCTCGACGGCATTTGAAGGTGCTCTAGGTGGCCTACCAATCCTAGAGCAATCCAAGGTATGCTTGCCAATATGGGGCCCCTCCTTGGTGAGCGTTCGTTGGCCATTTACTACCGGAAACAGTATCTTTGCCGAGTGTCATATACTTTGCCGAATGCCAAATATCGGGCACTCGGCAAAGAGGCTCTTTGCCGAGTGCCGCTCTCGGCAAAGATTTACACTCGGCAAAGATCGCTTTGCCGAGTGCCAGACATTCGGCAAAGAAATACACTCGGCAAAGAAATTCTTGCCGAGTGTCCAGCTCTTGGCAAAGGTTTACACTCGGCAAAGACGTACGCATAGACGGTGAGCCCGAACGGTGATCATTTGCCGAGTGCCTGCTGTTAGACACTCGGCAAAGTTTTTTTTATTACTTTGCCGAGTGCCAGAAGTCTGACACTCGGCAAAGAATTTCTTTGCCGAGTGTCAGAATCTTGGCACTCGGCAAAGAATTTAATTTTTTTTCTTTTTGCAACCAAATTTTTTGTGAAGCCCTACTATAGTATTAGGAGCTATATTTTAAAATTTGGTACATTTTTTATGTTTTTTCGCTGCACTTAGTTAATTTATATCATTTACTTGAATTTTTTCGTAAAAAGCAAATTTGAACTGTAGGTGCATGGAATAATGGAATTTAGCCATTCAAAAAATTATATTCATGCTTTTGAGTGTATTATGAGGCGCTATCTAGGAGCACACCCGAAATTTTAAACATCATGTTCACGAAACATGGGCACCGACTTGCGGGCGATTTGTTTTTAAATTCTATTAAATACAAACGAAGTCCGAAAATCATAAAAATTACCGAGATGTCATGATATCACATATAGAGGCTATGATAAAAAATTAAGAATGTTTTGAGGAAGTTGTGACGTACGTTGCTTGAAACCCAGACAAACCACATGTGATATTGTGAAAACACATGTGGAGATATCTGGGTTTCAAGCAACGTACGTCACACTTCCTCGAAACATTCTTAATTTTTTATCATAGCATCTACATGCGATATCATGACATCTTAGCAATTTTTGTGATTTTCGGACTTCGTTTGTATTTAATAGAATTAAAAACAAATCGCCCGCAAGTCGGTGCCCATGTTTCGTGAACATGATGTTCGAAATTTCGGGTGTATTCCTAGATAGCGCCTCATAATACACTCAAAAGCATGAATATTATTTTTTTAATGGCTAAATTTCATTATTACATGCACCTGCAGTTAAAATTTGCTTTTTACGAAAAAATTCAAGTAAATGATACAAATTAACTAAGTGCAGCAAAAAACACAAAAAATATATCAAAATTTAAAATGTAGCTCCTAATATTATATTAGGGCTGTAAAAAAATTTGGGTGCAAAAAAAAAAATCTTTGCCGAGTGCCAGCATCCTAGCACTCGGCAAAGATATTTTAAAGAAAAAAATCAAAAAATCTGAGAAATTTTAAAAAAATTTG
>CM039617.1:49804567-49836463 GCA_022457205.1 Saccharum spontaneum
ATCTTCATATTCCCCCGTCCTCTGATTTTGCACTACGGCCTTCGACTTATCTTCATAGTGTCCCGGCCTCTGATTTTGCACCAAGGCCTTAGACATATCTTCATAGTGCCCCGGCCTCTGATTTTGCACCATGGCCTTCAACCGGGGCGGCACTCGAACACGAGGCGGGGCAGAGCCGGGGTCACCGTGGCTAGCACGGCCCGACATCGTGGCTGGCGTGCCCGGTGATGGCCATGGCCGGCTAGTCTTAGCACGACCTTGAGTGCACAGGGACAGGGTCAGCGAGGCGTAAGAGGAAAAAGAAACAAAATGAACCGTTAATTTTCCACTAATCAGTGGCATGATGGGTAATTTTTGTCAACTCCACAGGTCCATGAGGTTTTGGAGCACCCTTGAGGTGCTACAGAAAATCTATGGATTTGCCCCCATGATCTGGATTTTTGGGCGCTTCAGATTTCATGGAGTTGAGGTGTGGCTAGAAAAATGAGATCTGGAGTTGTTTTTACAGGATCTGGAATACTTGGAGCTATCCCAAACAAGCCCTTAAATATGGTGCCATGTAAGCAAAAGAGACAAAGGAGAAAAATATAGAAATAATTTCTCATGCATGAAACGGTGTTGATGCGTGCACCAAGCGAGGAAATGAGTAAAAATGTGTTGGTGGCGAGGGGAGTTTCTTCTATTTGATTATATTCGTTGCTCTGGATTCTGATTTTTTAATAATTTTGGACTTTTTGGAGAAGTTATGAAAATCCATACAAATTTCTCTATGCATCCATCCATTTTTATCAAATTATTATGCTAGAAAATATGTCATGTAATATGTTGTTTAATCCCCACTAGTAGAAAAACTGCTTTTGATCTCCCTCTCATTAGTATCGGTTGTTAAAGACCCAGTGCTAGCGCTAGGTCTAAATTTGTAGCCTCCCAGAGGACCTTTGGTACCAGTTGATAACACCAACCGGTACCAAAACTGGTACCTATAGCGGTTGGAATCGGTAGCAATCAATGACGAGTTTTCCAGTATCTCATGCATGTATACTTTAGCAGGAGTAATTAACTTGTTGATCCGGATTTTGTTTTTTATGATATTGAACACTTAGAAAGCTTATAAAAAGCTCTACAAGATGGTTCAAAAGTCCATTTTAATTTTATTTCTGCAAAATTAATAGGACAGGTTCGATTGTTTCTCTATTTGTGCTAGCTTAATTTTGGTCCTTATAGTACGCAATAAACCTTAAAAAAGTCATTTCTTGAAAATACATCACATCCAAATGTTATGTTGTCACTCAACCACCGAAACGAAACAACACAGTGCGCCATTTTTCATTATCACTACTGAAACACCATTTTTCCAGTGTGCCAAAAACCGTCAAGGAAACATGAAAAACCGTCAGAAAAATTAATTCTGTCAGGAGCTTGATAGGCATATCCCGTCAAGAATACGTTGACAGAGAAATAGAATTTACCTGTGAGCCTCCCGACAGAAATATTTTCCTAATGGTATTTCTTTGATGGATGCCTGACAAAAAAATGTACATCAGTAAGTCCAGTACGTTGTCAGCAACCGTCATGTTAATTGATTTCCCTGTAGGTTTACTGTCAGGAATATTGCTAATTTATTTGTGGGTTTTAGTAATTTTTCTGTTAGTCAACTCTCAGGGAAATAAAGATAATTCTATGGATGGGAAGCTATTTTCTGTCGGTTTTCCATCAATGAAATACTGAATTTCTGTCAGTTCAACCTAATTTTCCAAATGGTTTCCCTTTCTGTCAGTTCAACCTAATTTTCCAAATGGTTTCCCCCTCAAGGAAATCCTCAAATCACCACCAGAGAAATTAGTAGATGAAAGAAAAATATCACAATTACATGTTATCTTCCAGATGCACCAAACCAACACATTATATGCATAGCACAATAATCAAGCATATATATTAGAAGTTCCATAAAAGCTTACAAAGCATTCAACATGGGCCAACATACCAAAGGTTCTGCCCTCACAAATTACATATAAAATTCTACTACTAGCACTATATGCTGCTCCTAGTTTTATACATGTACAGCCATGTCACCTACCACAACATCCTAGTTTTAGCCAAGTCCATCTAACATTCAATTACTACTAAGTTAACCATCCACGGCCATACATGTTCAAAAGAAAAAAGACAGCCACCGGCTTATGTTGTTCAATGGACAAAAGACTCTTTGACAACCCATGTGCTATTTCTACCAATAGCAACCTTACCATATATACCCAAATCACAGGAGTCATCGATGTTTGATCCAGCATTGTTGCCCCCCATTGTTGTCGTCGATGTCCTCTTCATCCCTGTCCTCTTCGTCCTCTTCGTCCCCTTCGTCCTCTTCATACATGTCCTCCTCCGTGTCCTCTCCTTCCATGTAGCTGCCATCCATGTCCTCTTCGTCCTCTCCATCCATGTCCTCACCATCCAACTCCTCACCAACATGGGATGAACTAGTGGGCCAGCTGCAAAATGATAATACCATTTAAATATCAATTGGATTTTAGGACTGATAAACATTAATTAATTGTCTTCTTCATGATTTCCTTTTACACCAGCACCATACATGAAGCATATACAAGTGAATAGTGGCCCTAACGAGAAATAAAATGAATTAGCATTCCATGAAATTTTAGAGCTGAAAGGAATTATTTAGACATGCACAAGATTTCAGTAGCATTAAGGCTTTGGGAAGGAGGATCAGACCTTGGTCTTTGAGAGGCACCATCACTTGAGTTTGAAACACAAGAAGCACTCCCTTTTGCACGACTATTACGGCTGTGACGAATGCTACTCACCATCTACAATGGAAAATTATAAGTGAGATTTACCATGCAGATTTAAAATACAAATATAACATTTTGTACAACATAATTTTCACAAGTTTGGAGCCATGACTTGAATGTAGCGAAGTACACAGTACATAGGCAATAGCATATACATTAATAAAAGTTCAATACATTAGATCCTAGGCATGGAGAACACAAAGTTCACAAAATAGAGAGTACAATACACAAAATACTACAGGAAACATTGCAACTTTATCACCACAAATTCAGAAATCATTTCAATCGTAAGCTTCATCTGAATCTTCATTCTCTTCATCTATAGACTCTGTCTCTTCATCTGAAGCTTCATTTTCTTCCTCAATCTCAGTTGGATTTTTCTCTAGATCTTCCAAGTCTTTAGGATCAGTAATCTCATCTGAGACCAATGATGTTACAGAGTCCAATGCAGCCCCCAAGTCAATAACGAAGGTCCCATCTAATCCGTCCTCTTGGAAGAATTCAACATCATGAGTTGGCCCTTCACCAAGACTAGAATCAGATTGCTATTAATTGGAGGTATGTGTCCATGTGGTGCAACTTTATACACTACTGACCAATCCATGAGATCTTCTCTATTTTTACATGGATAAGGTAGATAGTAAACTTGACTAACTTGAGCAGCCATGACAAATGGGTCAAAATTTGATAATCTTGATGTGTGCTTAATCTCTACCAAACCCAAGTTCTCAGTGCACCTGAGTCCATCGGGTGTTGGATCAAACCAACGGCAATAAAATAAAATCAACTCAAGGGGCATGCTCCCTTCCCAAACAATTTTGATGAAATCTTCTATGACACCATAATAATCAAGAACATTGCCACTTTCATCATAAGAGGACACAAACACCAGTATTGCAAGTGGTTAGTCCAGATCTTTCATTGTCATACTGCTCAGAACGAAATCTATAACCGTTGACATCATAACAACCATAACAATGAACTCGAGTACAAAAACCATATCACATTTGAAACAAAGCTTTGTGAACAATAGATGATTGCATGCACTGCAAAATATAGTTTATATGTTAGGGGTGTATGCTGTGAAACTATAACACAAATGCAGTCTCATATGCACAGGGACATTACTTGGTCCTTGAACCATTCAAAAAAAAATCCAGCCCTTGTTTTATGGAACGGCCATAATTCCAGCCATTAAGTCTCAAGTCATGTTTCTGTTGTTCAGTTGGAATAATAAGACTCTTCCACTGCTCCTTGTCAAATTTTCTACATTAATAGAATTACTATTATGCGCGCAAATCATAACTGAATTGAAATAAATGAGTGATTGTGATTTGAAGAACGTACTCAAAGACATCATCCATCTCAGGTATGTTAGTTAGTATGTACAGAAAGGCAACCTTGTACTCTTCTCTAGAGAGCTCACGGGTACCTCTTGGGCTGATGCATATACCCAAGTATTGGAAAATTTTGAGGTCACATACACTTTCAAACATAGAGGCATCATCATCATATCGGGGCATCTTGTTTTTAGTAGATCGAGCGCTTGCTCTAAAATACAAGGACAGAAAATTTGTAGCCTTTTCAACTAGAGAAGCCACAACAATGCAACCCTCAACACGTGCTTTATTTCTTACTTTCTTCTTAAGTTTTTTGATAAACCTACACATTGATACGAAGATATCGTGGACAAAATTCTAAATAAATTATTTTTTATGTCACAGAACTGATTCTGAGATTTACTTCTCATACAGGTACATCCAACGGGCTTGGATAGGCCTTCCTAATCGTGCCTTATAAGGTAAATGTATGATTAAGTGTTGCATTGGGTTGAAAAAAATAGGAGGAAATATCTTCTCCAGTTTGCACAGCAGCACAGGAACATTCTCTTCTAGAGAACGAACAATGTCTTTACTAAGCTCTTTAGCACACAACTGCATGTAGAAAAAGCTAAGCTCAGCCAAACAATGCCATACATCCTCTGAAAGAAATCCCCGGAATGCAACTGGGAGAAGGTGCTCAACAAAGATGTGGAAGTCATGACTTTTGAGGCCTAAAATCCTTTTTTGAACCAGGTTAACACCGCGCTTGATGTTGGCTGCATATGGATCAGGAAAGTTTAGATCTTGGAACCACCAAAGAATGGTTACCTTGTCATCTTTGTCAATGCCGAATGGAGCCCTTGGCATTTTTGACTTTCCCTTGTTATTTCTCACTAAATTCAGCGAAGGCCGAACACATATATCAGCTTGATCTAGTCTAGCTTTCACATTATCTTTGGTCTTGCCATCTATATCAAAGCAAGTGTTTCAAATAGCTTCACCTACATTTCGCTCATTATGCATTAAGTCAATGTTGTGTGGGAGCTTTAACTTAGAAAAGTATGGAAGTTGCCTAAAGCAGCTCACAAAAGTCCAATTGTGTAGTTTTCCATAGTTTTGTGTGTCATCTACAAACTTCTGTAGATGGTCTTCCACTTCCTACCGTGTTAAGCGCCTAGGTTGTTCCTCAAGCACCGTTGTGTTCTTATGAAATGCATTAGCTTGCATTCAAAATGGATGATCAATAGGAAGGAAGCGTCTATGACAATCAAACCAACAAGCCTTATGTCCATGACGGAGTTGAAATCCTTGGCAACCATATCCACATGGACATGTTAATTTGCCATTGGTGCTCCATCCAGCAAAGTCTCTATAAGCACAAAAATCATGCACTGACCAAAGGTAACTTGCCCTCATTGTAAAGCTATGCTTGAGTGAAGAATCCTTTGTTTCGACCCCCACCCACAATTTTTTTAGTTCATCAACCAATGGCTACATCAGAATATTCAATTTCCTTCCAGGATGCTCAGGGCCAGGGACTACAAGGGCAAGAAAAATATACTCTGGTCTTAGGAGTATGCCGGGGGGCAGATTTAGTGGAGCAATGAACACCAGCCAACATGAGTATGCAGCAGCATTCAAGCTGGATGGTGTGAAACCATCACTGCAAACAGCAAGTCGCACATTTCTAGGCTCTCTTCCAAAATCTAGAAAGTCCACATCAAATTGATGTCATGCTTCTCCATCACAAGGGTGCACTATTTTATCAGACGTGGAGTGATTGTGCGATCGCATTAGATTGGTTGTTTCTTCATGTGCATACAACCTTTGTAGTCTATCCGTTATTGGAAGATAACGCAAAACTTTGCGTGCAACTTTGTTTTGGCCTTCTTCATATCGATTGGCATTACAGAAGTCACATTTATCTTTGTTCTTGTTATCTCCATAGAAAAGCATGCAATTGTTATAACACACATCAATTTTAACATATGGCATACCTAGGCCATCTAGCATTTTTTTTGACTCATAAAAGTTCTTTGGCAACTTAGAATCCGGAGGCAGGAGTTCATGGATTATTTCTAAGAAATCATCATAGTGGTCAATTGACATATTGTACATTGACTTCACAACAAGCAAACGAGCTACAGTAGAAAGTGATGAGTGGGTAGTTTTATCATGCACCAATTCATCAGCATTAGCAACCATTCTATAAAAGGCTTGGGTAGAGGATGTTGGCGTATCATCTATAGGTGGTGGATGTCTGCCAACCAGATCAAATAGAATATCATCCATATTGTCAGCTTCATTGCAACCCTCCTCAGTACCTACTGTGCTACATTCATCATGACTAACAAGACTCACCATGTTCTGTCCATGTTTCATAGCCTTCTCTAAAACCAAATTTAAGCAAATGAAGCTCTATAGTTTCAATTTCTGCCTAAAGTAGTTCTGGCACATGGCACAAGGACACTTGATGGTATCATTTTCAACCACATTCGATAAAGAGAATGCATGATTCAAGAATTCGGTGGTTTCATCAACCCATTCATTAGAGGGTAGTTTACCATGTTGCCAACCATTATACATCAACGAGCGTGACATTTGAACTATCTCTGTATTGCAAACATGAAATTCTAATTGTTAATTTAGACCATGCATATAGGCATACAACATATCTAGGAATGTGGCATATCTATCATTCCATAATAGAAGACATGTGTATAAACCAAATTAACAAATGTACACCGGTGGCAATCACAAGATAGCAGCAGTGTGTAATAAAAGCATACCAATCAAATTAACTAGTGATAATCGATGGCAATCACAAGATAATAGTAGTGTGTAATAAAAGATAATAAGCATCACAATATAGCAGAGTACATTCATAAACACAAAAAATGTAAGAACTTTACCTTTAACCAGAAAGCCAATTCACACCACTTTGTTATGGGTTGTAGTGATGATGAAGTATTTTTTGACTACTACACAAATCGCAGACGCTTATTTGAACCTATGTCAAACAAATAGAAGTAGTGCATTTGTTAGATGCCTTCAATTTGCCGCTCAACATACATCCACAGAAGAGAAACATATATTATGTCAAACTCGAGCAAAGCAACAGACATAAAACTAGCCCACTGTATGAATGAAACAAAACCCCTAATCTATCAATGAAACAAACCCCGAGATGGCACCACTGCTCTCTCTATGCTTCCATAACCATTGCTATCCCTTTCCTCCAAGAATCACTTATTTACTCCCTACATTAATCATGTTCTATGAATGAAACCAAAAAAAAGATCTACTACTTGGCAGATCTAGAAAATGCCTTAGCAGCTTGGATTGAGGTTGTCTCAACTGTGAATCTTGTCCTCCCCAGCAAAATGGATCTTCAGGGGAGAGGGAGGGGTCGGGCTCAATGGAGGAGACGCCAGACGCCGGCTGCTTACTGATGGCGTGGAGATGGTACGAGCTGTGGGGAGATCAGGAGTGGGATGTGGGCGCCGACCCGCAGGGTGAGGTGGGCGGCTCCCCGCATCTACCAGCCGTAGGAGACATCGGTTGGCGCAAGGAGAAGCCAAGCAGCGTGGGGTCTCCAACTCCACCTGGTGGTGGCAGCAGCTGAGAGCGTGGGGCGGCGACTGAGAAGTGGGTGGCGGCTGAGAAGGGGGCGGCAGCATTTTTTCTACGAGCGAACAAAGGCATGTGCAATGGGTGTGGGAGGAACCGCGTGTGGGAGAAGGGGGAGGTCGGGAGGATAAGGTGGGTTTTTTTAATTTTTTTTATTTCCTTTCCAAAGTGTGGCGCCAGAACTCGTGGCACGTGCAGGAATGAATTTTTTCCGTGCCAAAACGCCTGGGCAACTGCGCTTTCGCCGCACCAAAAGGACAAGCCAATTAACCTATGTGTGATCCGACAGAAAAACATATAAAGCACACAAGGATATTAATTTAATTACCCTGTGAGCCGAATTTTTTTTGTGTGTTCCATAAAAACCGACAAGTTAAATCTAATTTTTTTGTGTGCCAAGGGAACCCACAGGTTTAATCAAAATTTTCTGTGAGTACTTTTGTGCCTGTCAAAAAAAATTACATGGCATCAGGAATAATGGTGTTTCCAGCAGTGTATGGGTGGAGACGCAGCCACAATATCATGAGGACATCTTGTTTGTGTGTCAAGCTCTAGCGACGCCCGGGCGAGCTAGCAATTGGTAATGCAGTGGCAACGAAAAGGGAAGTCATCGCACTCGCCCCCAATGTTGTCCCTGCGGGCCGGGCTTTCGGCTAGGTAGGCAGATACGCAGTAGCTTTCGGCCCCGCACATTCCTTCGAAGGTACTGCTGAGGTGCCTGCATTTTGCTGGGCCAACGGAGGCCATCTCTAACGGAAATGCAAGAACATTGTTCATTAGCCAAAAGAATAATCGATCAAAGGACATCGCGTCATGCGACTTGTTATGCATGTGCATATACATATATAGCTTGTGCACGTACCGGCTGTCACGATGACAAGTAGGAGGACGACGGCGGCGGCCGCCGCCGCAGAGAGATTCCTCCGTGAATGCGGCTCCATTGGTTGCTCCTTGGTGGAATGAAGTCCGTACGTTGAAGAAGAGTGAGCTAGCAGATGATCACAGATGAGTGACAAGTTTGGGCGGTCCGTACATATGTAGCTTAGGTCTTTAAGAGAGGTGAGGTGGAGTGGTTTAAAACTCTGTTTTTCTGTCAGGTGTGACGTTTAGAACTTCATTGTAAGCTGGTCTTCTCAGCAGTGACTTTTGGCTATCAATATAAGGCGGGTCAATGTGCCTTTGGTCTAAAAAAATAGAGGGAGATGACAATGAGAAATTTTGGCTCCTCCAAAATGCCTTAACATGCAATACCAATCTACCAGAACAGACCGCCGGTGGATGTATCGGACATACAATAAGAATATACAGAGAAACCGAGAAAGCAATATTTTATTCCCCTTGAATCCTCCGTCGGGGGCAGGCATCTGTTTATTTTCTATTCTATATTATTAGGCTTGTGTTTTCCACCGCAGAAGCTAGTCAACTAGTCAGAACCTGTTTGACAGAGATTCACCACTGGAAAAGTGAATCTGGATCTGAGATTCACCATGGATCAGATCCACCCTGGATCTACCAAAGAACTGTTTGGCAAAACAGCAAACTCAGATCTACGAATCGTCTGTTTTGGTATGAATGGTCTATTTTGTCCTTGGGCCATGCAATGTATTCCCTTCTCAACTTGTCCCATTTGTTTTTTAGTTGCTGCTTAGACAACATTATTCCGGTGGACTGACAAAACCTATCTGATACCTCGGTAAAGCCTACATTGTTCAAATGAGTGTTTGGCCGATTCCCTTTTCAACCCAGTCCATAGCATCACCCTGACATCATTTCCCACAATTCTTTCATCACCCAAATCAAGATTTCCCCAAAACGGTATTATTGCTGTAAAAAAATTGGAGGAGAAATGTATACCTCATCATCTCTTTCCCTCTTCTTGGTCGACGGAGCACGTTTCCTCGCTTGCTGCTGTGACGAAGAACCACCAGTGGCCATGGCAGCCTACTAGCCGGTCAGGGTCGATCTGGTGGGCGGCGACCATGGCGGGCTGGTGGCTGACCGTGGCGGCCTAGAGGCCGGCCGTGGTGACCTGTGCACGGCTCGTAGCGGGGTCGACGCCTGCCTGGACTCCCTATACGCCGGCCGGGCCAAGGCTGGCTGCGGCTGCCTGAGTGGGCATGCCACCGGCCGCGCCTCCAGCCATGCCGGTCGAAGGGGGAATGCCGCTGGGATCGACGCCGGGAGGAGGAGCTCCAGTGGTTGCGCTCCATAGATGACGAGACATCCCAACCCTAGGACCGGCCTTCACCATGGTTGAGGATGAAGAAGGGGGTGCAAGAGGTCGAGGAGGACCGGATCTACCAGATCCAGCCGTGGGGAGCTCGCCGGAGGGGAGGGATGGAGGGAGGGGATGGGCAGCGCAGCCACCGTATGGGATGGGCCGCGACGGGAGGACCGTATGGGCAACTCCACGGGTGGAGAAGGGGCGGGGTCGGGTGGCGAAAGGAAAGGAATCGAACCAGTTTGTGGGAAGGAGTGTGTAAGCAGTGGCAAAGGTGGGTAATTTCCATCCAAATTCATGAAAAGGTATGAAACGTTCATTCGTGGAGCACCCCTTGAGAAGATCCACCAAAATGGTGAATCTAGCCCTGAGATCCACCATTTTGGTGAATTTGAATTTTGTGCATCTAGACTGGGAAATATTTTGGTGGATCCAAGCTAATGAATCTGAATTTGGTGAATCCGAATCCCCGCCAAACAGGCCCTAATAAAGTACATGCTGCTGCATTGGATCCAACCGTGCCGTCTAGAGCGCGGTGGCCACAGACGGTAACAGATTAAACTAGAAACATACCGGCAAAGGCGGCAAAAGTTCATAAGACTCATTGTATGACATCGAGGGGAGCATGATTTTTCTTTGCACAATGCATAAACCATTGCAAATTCATAATTGAAAACCTCTCTCAATCCTTGCATCGAAGGTGTCTAGAATTGAAGATGAAGTTGTTGTGGGTGATCTAAATACTACGGCGCATCAAGATGATGATCTCCACAAAGAAAGGCACAAAGGTTGGCTCTGGACAATTCTAGCATCGGCTAATGTTCCAAATTAACCAAGCTATTAAAACGAAGAGTGCCTACACTCAGCAGCAAGATCACATTTCATGAAAAGATGCTCGAGCATAATTTTAGATTTTTCCTAGTGAGGTGGGTTTCTTCGTTCCTAATGATTTAGCATTCAAAATTTAATATAAATTTTCTGTACTAAATGCTTCTTAGCAGCGACGAAGCCAGGAATGGCATTAGGGAGGGCTGGCTTCCTCTTCTTCCTCCTCCAGCCCTTCCTTTCCTTCTTCTTCCTTCTCATGGTGGTAGGGGGGCTTAGCCCGGGCTCCATGGAAATCATGGCCGTAGGGGGGGCTGGAGCCCGGGTTGCCCCCCCGCTGGCTTCATCGCTGCTTCTTAGTGATATTTTTATGTGCTATAACTAGTGGTAGTGTTTTATTACTACTTAAAAACACTAGAAGTCCACCATTTTGGTAGAGCTCTAGTGGTACCTTTGAGTTTGCTTGGCATACAGCATAATTTTAATCCAGAAGTTCCATATATTTCTTGTTCTGAGCAGCTCCCTGGTGCTCAACCTATCTTTCATGACCAGCCCAAAAAATATTTTATGTATCGGACTTCTTAGGATTGCATTCCCCCAGCATTTCATTCATGACAAGTCCAACATAATGGATCCATTGTTTTGGAGCAGCTAATGAAATGGAAATTTGTCCTCTTGGACATGTGATTAGTATATATTGCCGAACTTCTCCAAACTCGATCATCCAAGCAAATTTTTGTGTACTTGCTTTCTTCTTCAACGTATACTTCCACTCAGTGTTCACCTGCATGGTCGTGGTCGTTTACACACCGTATAAACGTTATGCGATGCCTACTGTGAAGTTAAGGGCCTAAACGGTTATTACATGGTTCCACCGTTTACACGGTTAAAAAATGGTTCTACACGGACTAAACATTGTACACAAAACGACGATTACACAGTGAGTATACTGTTTGAAACAACGTTTAGGCGATATGGAAGTATCAACTACATCTAATTGTGTATTAGTGTGAAATTTGTTATTTGCGACGCTGCCCTAGGGGTCAAAAGAGTTGTATATGGACGCTCGGCCCCTCCCTAGTATACTGAAAGCTACGGTGTTACATTGGACACCGATCAACCCAAATTGCGGCTAGCTAGAAGGCCTATGCTTGGGCTACCGAGCAGCGGCGGCGCTGCTTGCGTGCGCCCACCTCGCCATCCGCAAGGAACAACTCACGCATCGCCTGCATATTAGTGTTGTCACTGCTGAAGATTTCTTCATACGCCTTCAAGGCCAACGTTGACGGAGACAGCATCCACTGGCTAGTCCTAGGCGCTTCATGACAAGGTACTCACCTCGCTTGGATGTCGGGATATGAGATATGCTCTACGCCGCTATATATCCGCTTGCTCCTCGTGGGGATCATTGGTGGTGCATGTCCACCGTGGACATCATCTATGGGTAGCTCCAGGATTGGCGGCTGCCTCATCTTTGTGATTCGCTCGGTGAAGCGCTTGAGGCGTCTGTCGGTAGAGGTTGTCTGAGGAGGTGGAGTGTGGTTGACGGTGACCGTGGGAGCCACGACCGTCGTGTCTCCTTGGGTGACCACCCTGACCAGCACTGGGTTAGGGTGCGCCTCAGCATTCACGACGCTAGGCTATCCCCTGTGGCAGCATGACCTGTGGTGACCCCTGCACGGGTGACAATGGAGGCGAGTCGGTTGTCCACTGGGTAGTCTTCGCCGGAGAACAGGCGTCCATCGACAGCATGTCCACTTCCTGAGAGGCCGCTACCAAAGCAGGCGAGCACCGAGGCGCTGGTGCTCCTGCTTGATGGCTCACTACAAGCAAGGCGACGAGCTCCTCCAGCATTGGATCGACCCTTGTGGGAGGCTCCGCACATGCGCACCACTAGTAGAGAAAGGACTTTCTGTTCAGCACATTAGTCTCGATTAGAATTGGACCCAGGACTAATGTGAGCATTAATCCCGAGTTTAAAATTCTTGTACATCACATGACCTTTAATCCCGGTTGGTATTACCATCTCAGACTAAAGGGTCTACATTAGTCCCGGTTGGTGTTTTCAACCCGGACTAAAGAGCCTTGACCCTTTAGTCTCGGTTGATAACACCAACCCAGACTAAAGGGTGATCTTTTAGTCCTGGTTGGTGTCACCAACCTGGACAAAAGGTCTCTCACCCGGGACTAAAGGTTCCTCACGAGTGAATTCAAAAGTAGAGCGCCCAAGACTGTGTCACATGTGTTGTGTAGTTGAGTTAGTAAGCGAGCTACGCGTGAGGCGAGAGGTCCTGGGTTCGAATCTCATGCAACGCAAGGGAGATTTCTAGGGTTTAAATAATTTTTTTGTCTTGAGGATGGGCTTTAGTCCCGGTTGCGTGATCCAGGACTAAAGGCCGGGACTAAAGGTTGGGACCTTTAGTCCCGGATTGGCAATCCCGGTTGGAAAAACTAGGATTAAAGGGGTTTTCCAACCAGGATTGAAACACATCTGTCTACCACAACTCCAACGCCAACATATCTAGCTCGGGGAAGTAGTGTGCAGAAGCAGTGGCAGCGGCGTTGTCGTCGTAGTCGGCAGGCATGCCCAAGTTCATGACCCTCCCCGGCATACTCCAGCATCACCACCGTCATCATTAGGTTCCACTAGCGTCCCTGCGACACCCTGCACGGCCCCATCCAAGCTCAGTGGACCGTTGCGCGGGGTGCTTGTTGGGAGGCTGGTGGCATGCCTCCATGAGCAGAGTGTCGTGGCCGGTCGCCGCCCTTCGCCGCTGACGTCGTAGCATGCCTGAGCCGCTTGCAGTCCCTGGTGAGGTGGCAGAAGCCGTGGCAACACAAGCAACACCGTGGCAACCGGCAAGTCGCTACTTGGTGCGAGGGGGAAGGTAGTTGAAACATCTGCCTGCAGGACCTTCTAGGTCTGCAGAAGCTGTTTTGCGCCGTGGCGAGGCTCAGCCGAGTTGGCCACAGATCGCGTCTCCTACCGGGGGAGGATCTCCTGCCACCCATCGATGTTGGGGCGGAGACCCGTCCATGGTAGCCGAGGCATCAGCGGACAGGGATGCAACCATCCACTGGCCGAGTAGGCAGATCGCACACCAGTTGTGTGTGCGGCCGACTGCATTTCCTCCGCCTCCGCCCAGGTCCCTGTCGGACAGCCTCCACTGCACCACGGCCCAGAATTACCATTGAAAGTGTCTAGGCACGTGGCAGGGATGCATTGACTGACTTCACCAGGCGACGAGCGGCATCTAGGTAGGTGGTGGCGTGATCATCGTCGCACTCCTCGCCGTCAGCGTCCGCCCACTGGTGTTGCTTTGTGCGCCCTCCCACAGGGCCATAGGGTAGAATAGAGCCGCGTTCGGTGAGAGGGAGGGCAAGCTAGGGTTCCAGGTGGCACCATGACGGCCTGACTTGGGTGATGGGTGCCCACGGACCTAGAAGGCCCAGACTTGGGCCTAGATAGCGTGGAGTGGTCGTCATCGGTGCAGTGGGGGCAGCACTTCCTACGCCTTTTGGCAGCATTGACAGTTAGCGGGGCAGCCAGGCCCCGTGCTTGGTGGTCGCGTCGGCTGTGGCCCTGAGATTGATGGACGCGGGGCAGTGCTGAGGGGGTGTTTAGTTCCTCCCCAAAAGTTTTTCACCCCGTCACATCAAATGTTTGGACACATGCATGGAAAAAAATAACTAATTACACAGATTGCGATAAATTTGCGAGACGAATTTTTAAGCCTAATTAATCCATAATTTGACAATGGCATGCTACATTAAACATGTGCTAATGACGGATTAATTAGGCTTAATAAATTTATCTCCGGTTTCTAGACGAGTTATGTAATTAGTTTTTTTATTAGTATCCGAATACCCCTTCCGATATCTCATGAAACATCTGATGTGACACTCTAAAATTTTTCAACCCAGAAACTAAACACCCCTGAGTTAAAAAAAAACTTCTACTCGAGAAAAGTTCATGTTGGTACCTACAAACTAGGGGTACCCACAATCAACGATTAAGAAAAAAAAACACTATCCACAAACACAGCAAAGCCAAAGATAGCGGAAGAGACACCTCGACTGCGTTCCGACTCGCACGAGGCCAGCTCGACGGGACACCTCGACTACGTTCCGACTTGTACGAGGCACCCTCGACGGGACGCCTCGACTGCGTCCCGACTCGTACGAGGCCCGTTCGACAAGGCATCTCGACTATCGGCAAACCTCCGACTCGCACGACCCCGGGTCGGATCACTCGACCCATCTTATTCACCTACTCTGAGGCAAAAGTCAAAGCATTTAATGTGACTACCTACTACCTCCTACCGTCATGGCTACAGCTGTGACCGACGTGGAAGCAATACCGGTGTCAGGTCTCACTTTTTACTGCCCATCCCGGGATGGGAGGTGAAAACCTGTCACCATACCGCACACTGTTTTGCCACCGATCACCCTCGAGGGAGGATACGACAAGGTCCGTACCCCACAATCTCAGGGACTCGGCCTTATCCGCCTGTCCACGACCCATCCTCGACCCGGCCTCGATCCAGCCTCGACCCAGCACCGGTCAGCAGGGAGGAAAGGGCGATGTGGCACAGGACTCAGGGTCTTTTCACCGTCTCGTCCCCGACGTCATCATGGTGTCCAGGGATGGCCGGCCATTCCTAGGGCACGTCGCTACAGCCACCCCCACAGGGATCGACAAAACTTCACCTCAAGGCACCCTGGCGTCCCGACCTCCTCTTACCCTATAAAAGGGCAGGCCAGGGCTCTACAAGGGGCAGCGAACGAAGCAAGCCACAAGCCAGAAGCCATGCACAAACGAGCAAAGGCACACCACCCATCGATCAATATCTCAAGCAATCACCCTTGTACTCTAACTTTTCCTTTGAGACTTGGGCTCGGTTCCCTCTCTCACAGCTTGTAACCCCTACGCAAGCACTTCGGTGCAAGGAAATACAATACTCCTCCCTCCCCGCTGGATGTAGGGCCTTCTTTTACCCGAACCAGGATAAATCCCCGTGTATTCTACTTGCATCACCATCCAGATTAGGGACACGCAGCACTCACTCGTTGGGTTAGGACCCCCACGGGAACGAACGCCGACAGTTGGCACGCCAGGTAGGGGAAGCTACGTGCCAACATCATTTTCCCGCCATTTTTCTGGATGGCTGACCCCGAACGCCCGCTCCCGTTGGCCACGGTGATCTGGTTTGGGAGTTTGGAGTTCATGTCGCTTGGCCACGGCTACGACATGGTCCTCCTCCCGCCCAGGCACCCGACCGACGAGGACCACGAGCTCTCCCAGCCCAGGGGAGCGCTGCGCTGGTACCGTCGCTCTCGTCAAGCACGAGCCGCCAGACGACGATGAGCCTGGCGCAACCACCGTCATCGCCTTGCGGAGGACGGTGGGATTCCCCGATCCGGCGCCTCTCAGCCAGACGCCAACATGGAATTCCTCACTGAGGGTCTGTGTTGGACGAGCTTGGCTAAGGGTAAGATGCCGACAGGGAGTTCCACCGCTCTATCGCCCAGTGTGATGCCACCACCACCCAGTCCGACTACACCGGCACAAGGAACGACGCCTTCATCAGCATTTCCATTTGGACTAGGCTCGGTTGCCAGGGCGTACACTTCCTCCATAAGCACAAGCATGAGCGCTTACGAGGAACTCCTCGGACACCATCTACGCTCCACTCTCGACCTTGTTGCATCCACGCCGGCTTCCGAGTACCTGGACTCTACAGAGACCCCAGAAACGGAGCCCCGTGCAACTGCTTCTCGACGTTACGACCCTAGAGACAGATGACCTCACATGCACCCATCATACTACTACTTTGGTGCTCCTGACTCTGACTCTGTTGATGACACCAACGACCCGACCCGCGAGTGCTTCCACATCGATGGAATTAGCACGTCGGATTCGGAGGATGAGGCACCCGTTGAAGGAAGGAACACGCCACCTCATGTCAAGCTCCCTGTCGAGCGGGATGAGGCTCAATTCCTTGCGGATCAAGGAATGCAGCTCGAGCAAATCCGCGAGTTGCAGGACAGGCTCGACGAGGAACGATAAAACCTACGTCTACTACAGCGAACCCTCGAGCAAGAGCGCATGGCATGCGCACATGGCGGAGGAGCTCGAGAAAGAGCTCGCGACATCAATCATCGCATCGCCGAGGATCGGGCGGTTGACCTCCCGGTTTTCAGTTGAGCCAGCCAGAACGTGGTCGCCGCCGCCATGCTCCTTCGTAACATGCCCGAGCCATCAAACCCTGACGCTCGTCGAGCCCGAGATGAAATCCGAGGACTCCTTGAGACCGCTGCCATGCAGCAGGCTGAGAGTTCTGCCTCGAGGCGATGTGGGCTTGCCTCGGAGCAGCCTGCCGAGCCCTCTCGACAGGAGAGAGAGGCCTCGGTTCATCCCGAGCACGCCCAATTGAAAGGTCTCGATGGCTAGAGGGGGGTGAATAGCCTTTTAAAACAAATAGCGAGATGCGAGTTTTGCTTAGCCTACGGGGTGTTTGCAAGCCACCTATCCAATTCACAATTCTAGTATAATGGCACTCAACCGCACAAGTCAAACCGAGAAGGTAAATACAACTACAACTAGTAAGCTACACAAAAGAGCTACTCTAGCAAAGCTAACTAGCTAGCAAAGATAACTAAGAAAGTAATACGGAGTTGAGTTAGGAGAGTTTCACCGAGGGGCGAAGTATTGAGCCAACCAATATATTCAACAATGAATACCAAGACAACCGAACACCGGGATCAATCAATCACAATATGAAAGTGATGACACGAAGATTTATCCTGAGGTTCACGTGCTTGCCGGCACGCTAGTCCCCGTTGTGTCCCTCTTCACCACGTGGTTCGGTGGCTAATCGGTCTCACACCGAGCCTCTCAAAAGGCGCCACAAGAACCTACCAAATGGCAAAAGGTTGCAATGACACGAGCAATTTACTAATGTTGCCTTTGGCGCTTCGCCGAGGTAGGCACAAACCCCTCACAATCACCGGAGGTGGCCAAGAACAATCACCAACTCTTGCCAACGCCTCCAAGCTGCTCCAAGCCGTCTAGGTGGCGGCAACCACCAAGAGAAACAAGAATCCCACAGCAAATCAACCACCAAGTGCCAACTAGATGCAATCTCACAATGCAAATGCACTTGGATCACTCAATCTCACTTCGAATATGCAAACAAGCAAGAGAGATGAGTGGGAGGGGAGTTGCTTAGCTCAAAGTGCTCACAAGTATGTCAAATGTTCAAGAGAGGGAGCCTTGAGCCGGCCAACGAGTATTTATAGACGTACCCCTTCGAATATAGCCGTTAGAAACTTGATTCAGCAGCAGTCGTGCTGACCGGACGCGCCGGTCACGCAACGGCTAGTTTTCGAACCACTGACCGGACGCGCCGGTCGCAACGACCGGACGCGCTGGTCACGACCGGACGCTCCGGTCCCGTAACTGACCGGACGCGCTGGTCAACCCTGAGCCGCGTACAACAAAACAGTGACCGGACGCGCTGGTGAACTGACCGGACGCCACAGTGCCCGCGTCCGGTTGGAGTCCAGTAAGCTCCCTGGACGACCGGACGCGTCCGGTCGACAGTGACCGGACGCACTGCGCGTCCGATCGTCAAACTAAAACTCGCGCAGACGTTGAACGCTGACCGGACGCGTCCGGTCAATCAGTGACCGCGTCCGGTCCAGCGTCCGGTCACCACTGTGACCTCCGTTCGCCTCCGTTTCTTTTTCCGACTTCCGGCGTAGTGGAAAATAGGCGTTTCAATTCCTTGAAAACGCCTGAAAACCATTAAGCATATACCTTTGCCTTGATCATGTAGGGTTGCGTCCAAATCCAAGTGTGGCCATCATGATCATCATGTCCATCTTGCCACCAACCTTGGAATGTACTAATCCTCATATGCTACATACAACTTAGGCATAGGATTAGTACTTAGGCATTGTCACTAATTACCAACACCAAACATAGGACTTTTGTAACACCCCTGGGTGTTAAGCATGCATTATCATTTCAAAACATAAGCATTCAACATCATTGCATGTTTAACATTGTTTGGATTTTAGCACTTTTCAAATTAACTTGAAAAACAAATCAATGGAAACCCTAAGTTTAAAATAAATGTTAAAAAGTTAGTGTACTTTTTAGAAGTAGCAATTTTAAATAAGGTAGAATAAATCAACTTGATTTTTGGAGCAAGAAATTTGGATTCAAATCCTCCTCAAATTCTGTTTTAAAAATTTTTCTAAGTAAATGAGTTTTGAGTTTAAATTAGCTTTAAATCTCAAATTTAAAATCTATTGGGAATTTGGAAAAATGTTCTATATGAAAGTTGTAGAGAATAAAATTTTGAACAACTTTTGTTTTGGGACAAATTTCTGAAAACTTCGTTTTCATCTCCAAATTTGAATTTCAAACAGAAAATTTAAATCTGGAAAATATTTGGAAAAAGAAAAAAAATCGAAATTCGTTACTGGGCTCCGGCTCCACTTCTCGGCCCACGGCCGAAGCCGGCCCAGCACGCGCCCGCGTCGTCCCCTCCCGCTCGCCCGCGCGCGCGCGCCCGCGCATGGCGTCGTGGCGCCGCGGCAGCGTTCGGCCGCCGCGTGGCCGTACGCCGTCGAGCCGAGTGACACGCGCCCTGTGGCCCCCGCAGCGTCCGCGCCCGCCTACTCCCCCTCCGCGCGCTCGTCCGCCTCGCTGCTCCCTCCATTCTCGCCCGCAGCATCAGCCGCAGAGCTCCGCCATCGCCATTGCCGGCTCCCGAGCTCCGCCACCGCCCTAGCCTCCGCTCCGACTCACCGCCTCCGCCTCCGTCTTCGCCATCGCTGCGCCTCATCATCGCGCATCCGGTGCTCGCCTCGGCCCGCGCTGATTCGGCCTCCACCCGCGGTAATGCCTCGCCGGAGTTCCGGCCAAGCTCACCGGAGTAACCCGCTCCGTGGACCGCACCCCTCCGCACCACTTCTCGCCCTTTTCTCGAGCGCACGAGCACCGCACTTACATCGCGACTCTCACCGACCTCACCGCACGGCCTATCTCGGTCGGAGCTGGCCGGCCGACGGCGTCCCGTGCCGCCGAGCCGCCATGCTCGCCGGCGAGCTCTATGCCGAGCTCGTCTGGCCACCCACTAGGCACCACTGTGTTCGCGTCGGTGTGAGGATCACATTGGTGACCTCCCCGTCGTCGGAGGACTCGCCGGCGGCGAGATCACGGCCGTCAGCGCCGCCTCTGGCCGACACCGGCTGACGGGTGGGCCCGTCTGACGCATGGGTCCCGCCTGTCTGTCTCAGTGTTTCGGTCTCGGGTGTCACAGCGGGGTGCGCGTAGCATTTAAGTCCGGTTTTGAATTTCGGTTTTAAAGAAATGGATTTCCAGAAATTCTGAGAAAGCTTCCAAAAATTCTATCTCAATAATTATAGCTCCAAAAATCATGAAACAAATTTTGAAATGTTCCTTGTGAATAGATCTACAGTTTAAAAATACCCCATGTTATTTTTGTGACACTTTGCTGTACATTTTTATTTAATTGTTATATATGCTGTTATCTTAGAAAAATTGTAGTAAATAAAATATTAAAGGGAAAAATGTGATTCTTGTTGCATTAATCTTATTTAGTGATGTACTTTCTAGGAAAAATGCTAGTGAAGTATGTTCTGTGGGAAATTTTTGATGTGTAGTTCAAATGCCTTTAGTTGATAATATTTGTTATTTTTAGTAGAAATCAATATTTGTATATAACATACTTATGATAATTTTTGTAGTATGTTAGTTTATGGTTGGTAACCTAGGAAAAATGTGAAATCTGTTGTTTGATACTTTCTTAGTATAAAACAATTTCATGCTCACATTTAAGCCATACCTTGTTTATTTTGTACAAGTAGTTTTACAGTTCCTTTTACCATGAAAATTTAGTGGTAGCTTAGTTAGAGTAAGGATACTCTACTGTAATTTTTGTAGATTTTTATCTATACCAGAGATAGGTGTTGCAGTACAACCCTAGCTAAATAAGGAATAAATGATTATTCTTTATGAGAATTTAAGAAGAATAAAATGTGTTTGGTGTATCTTTGAAGCATCACTATGTATTGCTGATGTTGTGAATGAGTTAGGTTGGTAAGGTTTGGTTAGTTAGGGTTACTTGCTTGTGTCAGGTGTATGTTAGTTAGTGTAATCAAATTAAGTAAACCTTGGGGTACATGTTCTTGGATGACGTGGACTACCTTGTAGAAGATGAAGTTTTGTACTAACTGCTCATTCCATGTGCTCGTCTGCATCTCATGTCACTTCATCATTCCATCATAATCCGATGCATCATTCGCATGTACTTATGCACTTGCATCATACAGGATCGCAGGAGGAGTCGCAGGCAGCAGTAACCGAGGAGCAGGCTTGGACGGACTAGCAGGAGCCCCAGGCACAGGAGGTGCCCGAGGAGGAAGAGCCAAGCGAGGAGCTGCCAGAGTGCGTCGACCACCATCCTAGCTCGTTCGAAAGAGGCAAGCCCCGGAGCATTATAAGTCTCCTATTTTATAAAAGTTATTCTTACTTACCTGAATTATAATTATATATTGTTGCATTAAGTTATAGGAGTTGAGTGAAACCGTTGTTGCATTACTATCCTTGTCCACCAGAATTACTGTTACCTTATTAGGTCAGGATCGAGTGAATTGCTTAGCCATGCTTAGATCGGTAGAAGTCGGGTGATTTCCTGTCACCTGCGAGTATAGGCGACTACCTGGCTATGGTTAGCAGTATTTATGAATCTTGAAAAGTAACCAAGTGTTGAGGTATAAATGGAGACCGGGCGGAGTCTTATGGGGTTTGGACTATAGTGATTCCGTCTGTGTCGATTAAGGACCGATCGTTGCTCGTCCCTCTTGTCATGTTGAACGCATGCCTCACATTTAGCTGGCCGAATAAAGTACCTTTCGACCGCGAAGCTAGCGACACTTTTCGAGCCGGGATAAACTCGGGTTGGCAGACTGGTGTTGAAGGGGGTGTACGGGGACGCGAAGAGTAAGCCCAAGGTGCGTCCTGGCAGTCGGGCGGTCCCTGGGTAGTGCGATCCATGATTGTTATCCCGCGGCTTCTTGGAAAGTGTCCTTGGTGATCTACGCGACCCTGACGGGGGAAGCATGGTTTGTGTGAGGAATAAATCTTCAGCTGGATAGGAATTCGATTCGAATCGCCGTCGCTCCCGGTTAGTGAGCACTTGACTCGAGCTACGTCATCGTAGTGTTAATGATGGAACACGGGTGGTTATGTGGTTAATGTTGGAAATGCTAAACCTGAGATGGTAACCTTTGATGCTAATGTGTAATCAAGTGATTGATGTAGTAATAGGTGCTTACCTAGCATGAATAGGTTATCATAAAATGATGCTAAAAGTACTTATTTTTAGTTATTCCTAAATAACTTATGCCTTTCGCAAATGAGTCAAGCCAGTACACTACATAAAGCCTTGCATGCTCCTTGGTGTCATGTTATTTCTGGTTTTTGACGGGTAAGTCTAGCTGAGTACATTCTCGTACTCAGGGCGTTGTTCCCATTGTTGTTGCAGATGGTCAGATGTACTACGGGTACTGCTCCAACTGTCTGTATCCGGCGATGGGTGACAACTAGGACCTTGGGCAGAGGTCGTTCTGATTATCTTATCTACTGCTTTTGTGGACCATGACTATTTACTGGCACTGTAATTGAACTAAGTGTGTGTGCGTAAAAACTATTCGCTTCCGCTACCTTATGTTGAACTATGTTGTAATAACCTTATTTCCGAACTCCGATGTATCCTACTTTTATGATCAACTTTATGTATCGTGTTAACTGTGGCTGCTAAATCAGTACGATCTTGGTTGTATGTTGGTTGGTTTGAAATCCTTCGTGATTTCACGGAATCTCGAGTTATACGGGCTTAAGTTAGTTAAATTAACCGCCTCGGTGGTAGATTTTCGTACTTAATCTCGTATAATTACGTTGATCCGTTACAGCTGGTATCGGAGCATGGTTTAGCATGTTACTGTTCACATGAGTATTTAAAAACAAAACTGTGTTTTCAAATGAGCTTTTGAACTTAAAAGTGTGCCAGTGGTCATATCCTTTATGCCCGATAAGGACTCTAGGTGGCTTATTTAAGTACTAACTTGGGGGTTTGCATCATATTTAAAATTTCGTCGCTCATACGGCGTGCTATTGTATGAGTGCCATTCACTTGAGTGGTAATGTATGGATCAATTACCTCTACGCCTTGGTAAGTGAGAGTTGTGAGTGCATGGTCGGATACACTGCCGATCTAGGGGAGTGCTTAAGTGATTCCGAAGTACTCACGTGCCATGCGCATGTTTGTATGAGGGTATCATTGGTGGGAAATTCCGTCATGCAGTGACGATGCCGTCAATAGGACGATGATTCGGGTAGTGGTTACCGTTATACTCGTATCTGGGGATGCGTGTAGAGCGAGTAACTTACTTTACTGCTTTCTTGCATAATTTCATACTGTGAGGTTTGGGCTGAAGTGGTTTTTCTGCAGGTACATAACAGCGCTTTCGAGTAGCACGTATTAGTTACGTTACAAGAGATCGTTGTATGCCACCGTTTATTCCGATAGTAGTATTAATTTCCTAAGTTTGTGAGGACGTACGGAACGTGCATGCATCATGTTATGCATTTCATTCATGGCATTGTTCCTCCCCTTATAAGTTGCTTATCTCATTTCGATAAAAATTGCCAACTTAAAAATTGGTTCTCACCCATGTAATAAAATTTTGCTACAGATGGCCCGTACCAAGCAGACCGCCCGCAAGTCCACCGGCAGAGCTCCCCGTCATCAGCTTGCTCCGCGCACTCGCCAGCGCCACACTTTTCTTGGAGAGTTTGGGATGCCTACGCTCTTGTGGAGAGTGCTCAGTTATGTAGGCTATCCTGATGGTATGGAGCCCCGCTACTTTTGGTCAAATGAGCGGATGGGCGAAGGACTTTTGGTGACTGTGGAAGCAGTAGTTCGTCCCCGTGGTGATGGTTCTGAGTGGACCGGTTGGCGTTTTGAGTCAACTGGCAGGACCCCTGAAGAAGCCGCTGAGAGGGCAGCCTTTGGGATCCTGAGGGATATCATGGATCGCTTTCCTCAGGAGTTGGCAGCAGCTATAGTTGGAGTCTTTCCGAGGGGCAACCCCTCCACTGACTCGTGGCAGCAGGCAAGGGGCAGATCTTTGGAGATTAGCGCAGCAGAGGCACAAAACAGTGACAACCCTGCTATGAGTGCCATGTTTGCAGTGATGAGAGCCTTCGATGGAGTGGAAGGTAGTCTGAGACGTGTTTCCAGTGCTCTGGGTCAGGCTCGTGATGACCGCCGTCAGCTTCAGAGAGATCACGACGCCGAGATTGAGAGGCTCACTGCTGAGATGGCCCAGTTGACTCGTCAGAGAGATCAGGCTACTCAGAGGACTGTGGTCTTTGAGGGAGATGTACGTGCACTGAGAGAGCAGCTTGAGCGACTGACCACCGCCCACAGGAATGCTGAGAGCATGTTGGCTCATGTGCTCCATCAGAGGAATGAAGCCTGGTCCGCAGAGAATGTGTTGAGAGCTAGGCAGTTTGAGCTAGAGCAGCGGTTGGTCGATGCAGAGGAGTACAATGATAACTTGCATGAAGAGGTCCATAGGCTGAACAATCAGCTTAATCCTTATGACCTCCCTGGCGCAGCCGAGATGGATTTGGACGTAGACGAGGATCCTGCAGAGCCCGTGGCGCCAGCTGAGGAGCACGACGACGCTGTAGTTGGCGGCAACGCCAACGTCTCTGACCTAGACAGCGACCACGATGAGTAGGCTAGTAGTTGTTGCGCTAGCTACTAGGTCCCGCTTGCATGATCTTTTGCGTTGTTGGCACTTGAGCATGTAATAAGGAGTAGAAGACTAGAGCTTGATGTAATGTTGGAAAGCTTGGATGTGTTTGTGACGATATCCGAACGTCAAAAGTCCAGTGTATGTATGCTGGCAACTTGGTTGTAATGGACGCGATGTGTGTGCTTTAAGTAATATAATTAGTGATGTTGTGTTAATTGGGATGACTTATTGTGCCCCTGTTTTATTGTATAAATTTGTTCTCTCCAGTGAATTCAGTTCGGCATAATTTTTCCTTCGGTTGTAATTTCTACAACATCACCTAATAATTACTGTTGCTGAAACATGCAGATGCCGAACACTCGCCGTACCGTGTATGGTGCCGCCGAGGCTGGTGGCAGTGCAGCTGCTAATGATGACCGTGATCCACCGCCGCCTCCTCCACCCTACACGGCAGAACAGTTTTTCGCCCAATTCCTGGGAAGCCAACGCAACATGGAAAGTATGCAACAGAATATGGAAGCTGCGCTACGCAGTATCGCAGATAATACCCGACGGGGGATAAACCAGGGTGGCCACGAAGCAAACCAGTACAGCAGTTTTAAGGACTTCATGGATACTCGCCCACCGATCTTCAAGGAAGCCGCAGAACCGTTAGATGCAGAAGAATGGATTAATACGATGGAAGATAAGTTTCGTGTCCTGAGGATGACTGAAGTGTTGAAGACTGAGTACGCAGCTCATCAGCTTCAAGGTCCGGCAGGAATGTGGTGGAAGCATCACCGCACCACTTTTGCTCCCCACGCCCATATCACTTGGAAGGAGTTCACTGACGCCTTCCGTGGAACATACATTCCACCAGGTCTGACCGAGATGAAGCTTGGGGAATTTCTGGCGTTAAATCAAGGCACGAAGACTGTGACTCAATATCTGGATGCATTCAATAACCTGAGCCGTTATGCCCCTGATATGGTAAATACTGATGCCAAGAAGATCGCTAGTTTCAAGAGAGGCCTGAGTCCCAAGATGATGAAGCATGTGGGTACAAACATGAGAACTAATTTCAATGACTTCGTTAGTGACTGTCTGAAGCAAGAGAAGAACAACAATGTTTATGCCGCTTCCAAGATCCGTAAGAGGGCTTTTGAGTCGGGTTCATCTCAGTCCAGGGCCCCAGTAAACAACCGCCCGGCCTATCGCTCGCCCGTCCCCGGTGCAAGGTTTAGGCCACCGCAGCGGAAGAATCAGAATGCTCAGCCATCCCAGAGAAACCAGAAGCCGTTCAAGATGGCGTTGCCTCAAACAAAGACAGGACAAGGCAGTTCATCGGGAACTGTGGCTCAAGTGAAGGGACCGTGCTTCAACTGCAACCAACCTGGACACTTTGCAAAGTATTGTCCCTATCCCAAGAAACAGCAAACGCAGTATCAAGCTCGTGTGCACCACACCACTGTGGATGATATCCCTGAAGGAGAACCGGTGACAGCTGGTATGTTTTCTATCAACAATCATCCTGCAGTAGTCTTGTTTGATTCCGGATCGTCTCATTCCTTTGTAAGTCAAGCATTTGTTAAAAGGCATGAGCAAAAGATAGTTGAATTGGAATGTGCATATAAAATTAGTTCAGCTGGGGCTGATCTGTTGACTAATCAGATAGTTCAGGGAGTAACCCTAAACATATCAAACCGGCAATATAAGCTTAATCTGATAGTCATGCCAGGGTTAGTTTTGGATGTGATCATGGGTATGAACTGGATGAATCGCATGAGAGTTGTAATTGATGTTGGAGGAAGGAGTATCTCTCTTAAGGAACCCAATGGGGAAGGCACCTTTCGGGTGGTCCTACCTAGAAGGGTAGACCTAGCTAGCACATCTTGTGCGGTCCAAACTACTTTGCTAGCCCAGATTCCAGTGGTCTGTGAGTTTCCAGATGTGTTTCCAGAGGAGTTATCGGGACTGCCGCCAGACCGAGATGTCGAGTTTGCCATTGAGTTAATTCCAGGAACAGCACCGATCTCGAGAAGGCCTTATCGGATGCCTCCCAATGAGTTGGCAGAATTGAAGAAACAACTTCAGGACTTGTTAAAGAAAGGGTTGATTCGTCCCAGCTCGTCCGAATGGGGATGCCCTGCTCTGTTTGTGAAAAAGAAGAAGGATAACTCCTTACGCATGTGCGTGGACTATCGGCCACTGAATGCAGTGACAATTAAAAACAAGTATCCTCTTCCTCGGATTGATATCTTGTTTGACCAATTGTCTAAAGCCAAAGTGTTCTCTAAGATAGATTTGAGATTAGGGTACCATCAGATAAAGATTAGGCCGCAAGATGTGCCTAAGACTGCATTCTCGACCAGGTATGGTTTGTACGAGTATCTTGTCATGTCTTTCGGACTGACAAATGCTCCTGCATACTTTATGTACCTGATGAATTCGGTTTTCATGCCCGAATTGGACAAGTTTGTGATAGTGTTCATTGATGACATACTAATATACTCAGAAAATGAGGAAGAACACGCAGAACACCTCCGGATAGTCTTGACTAGACTCAGAGAACATCGACTATATGCTAAGTTCAGCAAGTGTGAGTTCTGGCTCAGGACAGTTCCTTTTCTCGGCCATGTGTTGTCTGAAAATGGCATTTCTGTAGACCCTAGTAAAGTTCAAGAGGTTATGGACTGGAAGTCACCAACTTCAGTTCACGAAGTTCGCAGTTTCCTTGGTTTAGCCGGTTATTACCGTCGCTTCATACCAGAATTCTCGAAGATTGCCAAACCAATGACCAGTCTGTTACAGAAGGATCACAAGTTTGTATGGACGGAGGAGTGCGAAGCAGCTTTCTGTACTTTGCGGAAGTTGTTGACCACTGCTCCCGTTCTGGCCCAACCAGACATAGAAAAGCCGTTTGATGTATTCTGTGACGCATCCAAAAATGGGTTAGGATGTGTGCTGATGCAAAATGGAAGAGTCATTGCTTACGCATCACGACAGCTGAGGAAGCATGAAGTTAACTATCCTACCCATGATTTAGAGCTTGCAGCAGTGGTGCATGCTCTAAAGATTTGGAGGCACTACCTGTTGGGTAATGTGTGTAATATCTTCACGGATCATAAGAGTCTCAAATACATCTTTACCCAATCCGAGTTGAACATGAGACAGAGGAGATGGTTAGAGTTGATAAAGGACTACAATCTGAACATGCACTATCACCCTGGAAAGGCTAATGTAGTAGCAGATGCACTGAGCAGAAAATCTCATGCAATTGATGTGCAACCGTTGTTTGAAGAAGGGTTCAATTTGTTACATCCAGCTGTGTTGCATAATATTCAGATCAGCTGCACTCTGGAGAGCCAGATCATGGAGGGTCAGAAAACAGATAAGGGAATCTTTCACATCAAAGAAAAGATGAAGAGAGAACCCACCAAACACTTTCAATTGGATGAACAAGGAGTGTTATGGTTTAAGGATCGACTGGTAGTACCTAAGGATAGAGAGCTCAAAAACAAGCTGATGGATGAGGCCCATCGTTCGAAGCTATCTATTCACCCCGGAAGTAGCAAGATGTACCAAGATTTACGACCCCGTTATTGGTGGACTAAGATGAAAAAGGAGATTGCAGCATACGTTGCTCGATGCGACATGTGTTGTAGAGTTAAAGCTCTTCACATGAGACCTGCAGGACTCCTACAACCTTTGTCGGTACCTGATTGGAAGTGGGATGATATAAGTATGGACTTTATCACTGGTCTCCCCACCACACAGAAAGGCCATGATTCCATTTTGGGTAATAGTCGATCGCCTTACCAAGTCGGCTCACTTTCTGCCAGTCAAAACAAGTTTCCGACCACCTCAATATGCAGAAAAGTATATTGCTGAGATTGTCCGATTGCATGGAATACCAAAAACAATAGTGTCTGATCGAGGTTCACAGTTTACCGCTCACTTTTGGGAACATCTTCATCAAGGTTTGGGCACTAGTTTGATTCGTAGCACGGCTTACCACCCACAGACTGATGGGCAGACAGAAAGAGTTAATGCAGTATTGGAAGATATGCTTAGAGCTTGTGTGTTATCATCCAGAGGTTCATGGGAATCCTGGTTACCGTTGGCAGAATTTGCTTATAATAACAGTTACCAAGAGAGTATCAAGATGGCACCATTTGAAGCTTTGTATGGCCGGAAGTGCAGAACACCGTTAAATTGGGTAGAGCCCGGAGAAAGAAGGTTTTACGGGATTGATTTTGTAGATGAGGCAGAGAAGAAGGTCCGTGTTATTCAACAAAACATGCAAGCAGCGCAGTCTCGTCAGAAAAGTTATGCGGATAAGAGGAGAAGACCATTGGAATTCCAAGTAGGTGACTATGTCTATTTAAAGGTTACCCCAATGAAGAAGAAACGGTTTGGAATCAAGAAGAAACTATCTGCTAGATACATAGGGCCATACCAGATCTTGGAGAAAAAGGGCCCCGTGGCATATAAGTTACAGTTGCCAGAAGAGATGAGTTCGATCTTTCCCGTCTTCCACGTATCCCAATTGAAGAAGTGTCTACGTGTTCCAGAGGAGAGAATACAACCTCAGGGTATTCGGATCAAGGCAGATTTGGAATATCGCGAGCAACCAGTCCGAGTCCTGGATACCAAGGACCGAGTCACTCGGAACAAAGTGGTCACAACCTACAAGGTTCAGTGGAGTCATCATGATGAGAGCGATGCTTCTTGGGAAACGGGAGAATATCTTCAAACTGCTTATAAAGATTTTTACGATAAATGGTTCGTAACTCAAAATCTCGGGACGAGATTCTTATAAGGGGGGAGGGCTGTAACACCCCTGGGTGTTAAGCATGCATTATCATTTCAAAACATAAGCATTCACATCATTGCATGTTAACATTGTTTGGATTTTAGCACTTTTCAAATTAACTTGAAAAACAAATCAATGGAAACCCTAAGTTTAAAATAAATGTTAAAAAGTTAGTGTACTTTTTAGAAGTAGCAATTTTAAATAAGGTAGAATAAATCAACTTGATTTTTGGAGCAAGAAATTTGGATTCAAATCCTCCTCAAATTCTGTTTTAAAATTTTTCTAAGTAAATGAGTTTTGAGTTTAAATTAGCTTTAAATCTCAAATTTAAAATCTATTGGGAATTTGGAAAAATGTTCTATATGAAAGTTGTAGAGAATAAAATTTTGAACAACTTTTGTTTTGGGACAAATTTTGAAAACTTCGTTTTCATCTCCAAATTTGAATTTCAAACAGAAAATTTAAATCTGGAAAATATTTGGAAAAAGAAAAAAAATCGAAATTCGTTACTGGGCTCCGGCTCCACTTCTCGGCCCACGGCCGAAGCCGGCCCAGCCCGCGCCCGCGTCGTCCCCTCCCGCTCGCCCGCGCGCGCGCGCCCGCGCATGGCGTCGTGGCGCCGCGGCAACGTTCGGCCGCCGCGTGGCCGTACGCCGTCGAGCCGAGTGACACGCGCCCTGTGGCCCCGCAGCGTCCGCGCCCGCCTACACCCCCTCCGCGCGCTCGTCCGCCTCGCTGCTCCCTCCATTCTCGCCCGCAGCATCAGCCGCAGAGCTCCGCCATCGCCATTGCCGGCTCCCGAGCTCCGCCACCGCCCTAGCCTCCGCTCCGACTCACCGCCTCCGCCTCCGTCTTCGCCATCGCTGCGCCTCGTCATCGCGCATCCGGTGCTCGCCTCGGCCCGCGCTGATTCGGCCTCCACCCGCGGTAATGCCTCGCCGGAGTTCCGGCCAAGCTCACCGGAGTAACCCGCTCCATGGACCGCACCCCTCCGCACCACTTCTCGCCCTTTTCTCGAGCGCACGAGCACCGCACTTACATCGCGACTCTCACCGACCTCACCGCACGGCCTATCTCGGTCGGAGCTGGCCGGCCGACGGCGTCCCGTGCCGCCGAGCCGCCATGCTCGCCGGCGAGCTCTATGCCGAGCTCGTCTGGCCACCCACTAGGCACCACTGTGTTCGCGTCGGTGTGAGGATCACATTGGTGACCTCCCCGTCGTCGGAGGACTCGCCGGCGGCGAGATCACGGCCGTCAGCGCCGCCTCTGGCCGACACCGGCTGACGGGTGGGCCCGTCTGACGCATGGGTCCCGCCTGTCTGTCTCAGTGTTTCGGTCTCGGGTGTCACAGCGGGGTGCGCGTAGCATTTAAGTCCGGTTTTGAATTTCGGTTTTAAAGAAATGGATTTCCAGAAATTCTGAGAAAGCTTCCAAAAATTCTATCTCAATAATTATAGCTCCAAAAATCATGAAACAATTTTGAAATGTTCCTTGTGAATAGATCTACAGTTTAAAAATACCCCATGTTATTTTTGTGACACTTTGCTGTACATTTTTATTTAATTGTTATATATGCTGTTATCTTAGAAAAATTGTAGTAAATAAAATATTAAAGGGAAAAATGTGATTCTTGTTGCATTAATCTTATTTAGTGATGTACTTTCTAGGAAAAATGCTAGTGAAGTATGTTCTGTGGGAAATTTTTGATGTGTAGTTCAAATGCCTTTAGTTGATAATATTTGTTATTTTTAGTAGAAATCAATATTTGTATATAACATACTTATGATAATTTTTGTAGTATGTTAGTTTATGGTTGGTAACCTAGGAAAAATGTGAAATCTGTTGTTTGATACTTTCTTAGTATAAAACAATTTCATGCTCACATTTAAGCCATACCTTGTTTATTTTGTACAAGTAGTTTTACAGTTCCTTTTACCATGAAAATTTAGTGGTAGCTTAGTTAGAGTAAGGATACTCTACTGTAATTTTTGTAGATTTTATCTATACCAGAGATAGGTGTTGCAGTACAACCCTAGCTAAATAAGGAATAAATGATTATTCTTTATGAGAATTTAAGAAGAATAAAATGTGTTTGGTGTATCTTTGAAGCATCACTATGTATTGCTGATGTTGTGAATGAGTTAGGTTGGTAAGGTTTGGTTAGTTAGGGTTACTTGCTTGTGTCAGGTGTATGTTAGTTAGTGTAATCAAATTAAGTAAACCTTGGGGTACATGTTCTTGGATGACGTGGACTACCTTGTAGAAGATGAAGTTTTGTACTAACTGCTCATTCCATGTGCTCGTCTGCATCTCATGTCACTTCATCATTCCATCATAATCCGATGCATCATTCGCATGTACTTATGCACTTGCATCATACAGGATCGCAGGAGGAGTCGCAGGCAGCAGTAACCGAGGAGCAGGCTTTAA
>CM039617.1:49836563-49857925 GCA_022457205.1 Saccharum spontaneum
GGGCACACGCACACGGCCATCTTGAGGAGAGTGACAGCAGCTTGTTTCTGAATTTTCTGTTAACCCATGCAAAGTAGGAGCTGCACTAACTAATGCAAAACTTGTATTGCTTTCTGCAATGGATGTGTGCTCCATGATACTAATGATGGCGATGATCTTGTACTATGCAATGCAATGTAATATACTTCCTCTGTCTGTGAATAACTCTGTCTGTGAATAAATCAATTGCTCAAGTTTGACCAAATATTATAAAAAAATCATAATAATATTTATGATACAAATAAATAAAAATATAAAAATATGTTTCGTAACCTATCCAATGATATTAATTTAGTGTCATAAATGGGAACGAGTCAAAGACTCGATTGGTCAGTAGCTTGAGCCAAAGGCCAACATTGCCACCCCAAGTTCGAATCCGGTGGCCCAGTATTTCTGTGCGCACTGTGCATAGAAATGGGGAGAAAACTCCTCGGTTCAAAAAAAAATTTAGTGCCATAATTCTTAATGCTCTTTCCTATGAAATCAGTTAATTTTTTTAAATTTTTTTTTGACTCAGGATAGTTTCAAGAATTAATTTGTTTATAGGCGGATGGAGCATTGAATTAATTTGACTCAGGATAGTTTCCTATGAAATCAATCATCATGCAAGGTTACCATTGTCCGACTTAGATCTCCTAGTCCTACTCTTACCTTGACCAACCGAATTCACAGGTGGAGCGAGCACAAACGTCCCTGATCGCACGCAACTCCGCGGCCGCTTCATATCACAGTGGATGATGGATGGCACGGAGTTTGCGTGGAGATAGCTTAGCGTGTCGGCGATGTCCACGGCGATGTTGGGGCTCTGTATCACACTCAGGCTCTTCATGTCCTTGAGCTCTTCAGACCTTCTACATGTCCTCGCCGAGGAGAACTTTGCTCGGCTTCATATCACTGTGGTGTAGAATATTATTCTACACCACAAGCCAAAACTGACTAGAAAAAATTAGCACGTGGGTGCAGCCACCTGTCTAGGCTGTAATTGGCATGAACTCGAACACCAGAGCTCTGAAGTCGTCCCCCCTTGCGTCCACGCTGGCGCAGCAGGTGACGACCCTGATCAGGTTCCGGTGCCGGATGTTCCGCAGCGCCTCGCACTCCGACAGCAATGTCTTGGAGGCGCCGACCTGGCTGAGGTCGAACACCTTCACCGCCATAGCGACGTTCTCGAGTTCTGAATCTAAAGCGCCACCGCTCTTTGTTGTCAGGGGCAGGGTGCCCAGGTACATGGACCTAAACTTCCCTGCGCCGATCAGGTTGGTGTACGCCAAGTCGTCCGTGGCTTTGGCCAGTTCAGCGTACGATACTCTCTGATAATTCTTGCCCTCGAGAACATCCAGCGCTACGGGCATGGACTGGTTGGAGGCTCGTAGCCCGATGAGAGTCCTCTGGCTTCGGAGTGGCCGTCAGTTACTTATCAGTAGTTAACCGTCTTGGTGTATGGGATTGATGCATCGGTGCCCGTTGGATCGGTGGTACACATTTCAGCAATTATGGATTCATTGACACAGGCTGTTTCTGAACCACTAAAACTCCGATTGCAGCAGCTGCTTTCAGAGTTTCAGTCTGCGTTCGTTGTGCCCACGGGGTTGCCACCACCTCGACTTTGTGATCATACAATTCCCTTGCTGCCGGGCGCATTCCGGTGAACATTTGGCTCTATCGCTATCCACCGGTGATTAAAGATGAAATTGAGCGGTAAATTCAGGAGATGTTGCGATCGGGTATTATTCAACCCATTGTCATTCTCTTCTCCTCTTCTATAATGCTGGTAAAGAAGAAAGACAGCACACATCGATTCTGTGTCGATTTTCAGCACCTCAACGCCATTACTGTCAATACTAAGTATCCAGTGCCCGTGATTGAAGAACTATTTGATGAATTATTGCGCACAATAAGTGGTTTACTTGCCTGGAATTAACTACGGGGTACCATCGAATTCGGTTACAGTCTAGTGAGGAGCACAAGACTGCCTTTCAAACACATTCTGGGCACTATGAGTTCTGTGTGATGGCATTCGGGTTGTCAGAGCACCAACAACGTGTGAAGGGTCGCTATGCGAGGAATGACGAGACTCACGCAGAGGCTGATGACGAGCGCGAGGCATCCAACAACGGCTACAGGTACGACTGCAACAACAATGGACTCAACAACGGCACCATCGTCATCGTAGCAAGAATAATGATGGTGCATGTACCCTCGCTTTATTTCCTAATGATACATTATCAACGTGGTTTATAAGGATTGGTTGATAAATAGCAAGTAACAATATAATACCTATCAATCTAAAAATGTTTTCTATCACCTAAAAATCTAAAATCTTTTGTATTTGGGTATAATTTTTGAATGCTTGTATTCATTATATCATGAGGTGTAGGAAGTATCCAACAATAGTTTCCCGACTTTTAAGGTTTGTTTCTTGCTTCGAATAGAAATGATCTTTTAAAAAGAAGGGAAACTCATTCATTATAGTAAGCAAAGTACAGAAACAGGGCAGAACAAATCTCATTCAAAATTTTGTAAAGCTGTTTAAACAATATAATTATTATTAGAATATGCTAAAGCTAGATAAGAATAAAGGCAATCTACTGTAATTGATGCATGTCTTGTCTGCTTTGCTAACTTTTCTGCAGGTTTATTCATCTCTCTTCTGATCTTGAGTATTAAGCAGTTCCTTCCTCATGTAGCATCTATCAGTGCCGCATGGATTGGTCTGAGCCTCTGAGGGAGAGGGACTAATGGCCTGGATTGTGAAGCACTGAGCCAGAGCTAGCACTGGTAGCATCGGCTAACACCTGATTATATGTGAGAAGGTTAGTCACATACAAGTTTAAAGCTGATGCTACTTTGGAATCTAGCAGTAAAACCTACTCCCTCCATCTTAAATTATAAGTCATTTTAATTTTTTTTAAAAATCAAATATCTTAAGTCTGACCAAATTATATAATAAAATAATAACATTTATGATATCAAATAAGTATAATTAGATTATTTATTAATTATATTTTTATAGTATACCTATTTATTGTCATAAATTTTTATAATTTTGGTCAAACTTGAGATATTTTGACTCTCCAAAAAATATTAAAATAACTTATAATTTAAAATGGAGGAAGTACCTTTCTACCTCCAATTAGTCCATGAGTAGGTATGGCTAACTTATTCCACGAAACAAACATGTCTCGGAGTGCCTTGCCTTGCAAGTATCCTTTCAAATTTTCTTCCTCAACGTAAGACCAACAAAAAAAAAGAATCATCCACATGTAGACGACTTTAATGTGCACTATATCCATTACTAATATAATTTGATCCTCGTACTATACGGAAATGTTTTGAGACCAGTGTTAGTGTAGCAGTGTCCTCCAGCATTCTTTTACTACGGCTGTGTTCAGTTGGTGAAAAGTGGGTGAAAAGCTATTGTATCATCTTTCGTTATTATTTGGCAAAATTTGTCTGACCATCGACTAACTAGGCTCAAAAGATTCGTCTCGACATTTACAGACAAACTATGCAATTAGTTATCTTTTTTACCTACATTTAATGCTCCATGCATGCGTTCAAAGATTCGACGTGATGAATAGAAGAGGAAATATTTTAGGTTTGCATGAGAAGTGAACACACCCTACGTAAACGGTGTGAATTTTGGTGCGTAAGACGGTGCGAAATAAGGGATTGTTCCTCGGTCAAACTTAGGTCTTTGTCATAAGAAAATACCAAGATCTCGTCAAATGTCAATGGCGGTTGGAGATATTTATTGTGCACGCGTTTCGGCCATATGTTCAACACGTTGCGTTTTTGACCGAAGAAACTCTTATGAGCGTGTTTAGTTCCTCCCCAACCCAAAAAAGTTTGCGCAGTACCCGTCACATCGAATCTTTGGACGTATGCATAGAATATTAAATGTAGGTAAAAAAATAACTAATTGTACAGTTTGTCTGTAAATGTCGAAACGAATCTTTTAAGCCTAGTTAGTCCATAATTAGATAAATTTTGTCAAATAAAACGAAAAGTGCTACCGTAGCTGAACCCAAACTTTTTCACCAACTAAACAACCCCTATATCATCCTTCTTGTGCAAGATGTGTCTGCTGCCCTGCTATATATACACGCACAAATACCCAAGGAAGCCTACCTGCGCGCCTGAACCAGCCAACCAGGCGTTCTCACTATCCTGTCCTGTGACACAATAAGGCCGGTAGCTATTCGCAACTTCGCCTGCCGTAACCCGTAAGGAGGACGTCCACGACTCGACGCTGCAAGTTTTCCGGTCAGCAGCGCATGGAGCGAGGCGGCGCCGATGTGGTCCTCGCCTTCACGGGCCTGACCGCCGTAACCCTGAAGTCCGGCGTGTCCGCTTACAGAGCCGCAGCTGCAGGGGACATCGGCTCCGCGGCGTTCGTGGGCGCCAGCTACACCACGCTGCTGCTTCTCTTCCGCAGCCTCCGCGCCTACGAGGGGTTGCCGGCGCCGCCCGGGGCGGCCAACGACGTCGATGGTGGCGTCGACGGAAGGAGGCGTCGGCTAAAACGCGAGGTCTGGGTGCTCTGCACGCTGCTCACCATGATGTTCGCGTGGAAGGTGGCCGCGGCGATGCCCTCTCGTCCCGTCGCCGCCGCGGTGTGGGCGATGGCGGTGGCCACTGCGGTAGGCGGTTTTCTTGCCTTGTTTCCTCATCCGTGACGTCGGCGAACGTAAAGCGATGGGCACCGCCATGGATGACGTAAGTTTAGCTGCTTGGTGACTGATGAGTCTTGTGAGCTAATTATGCTTGAAACTCTGGGTGGTAAGACCGTAAGAGATCAAGTTACCTTATTGCCCCTCGTCTTAATTTATTTCGGCTTATATTTTGATCAGATTTTGCTAAGTAGCAAACCCTAACATCATATATATACTCAAAGCAGCTATGGCGATGTTTACTTTCTTGCTGGTTAACGGGTAAGTGATGATATGATTACTTGGGCCATTTTGGTATGCCAGAGAGCTTATAATTTTGAATTTACAGCAAAAGTCTTGCCTGTTCTTTCAAACAAACCACACTAATTTAAAGTGCATAAATCCTGCAGGGTCACAAAAAAAAACTTCAAAGGGTTTCAAACGATGGGGAGGCCGATCATCATACATGATACATGCGACCTTGAAGAATTATTCTGTCGTCGTTTCTCGTTTGTCGTGGCACTGTTTGCTTGGGAGGTCATATCATAATTCAAGCCATGTAAGATGTGGGTGTGATGGAGTGGATTGCAGGGTTTGTCTTGTGGAAAATAAAGCCATACGAATGAATCGTGTGATTTAGACCATATATACTGTAAACACATTATCATAAATCGTGTGTCTTGTATATTTTTGTAAGTGTTCGAATAGCAAGTACGAATTGGGTCGGAAACCTAAGAAAATGTCACTACTACACAAAACTTAACCGAGACGGTTTTTCCGCCGAAAGGTCACGGTTAATCGTGTCTTAACGGAGGCGGTTCGCCAACTGCGACTTAGAACGCTCGCCTCGGTTAATCGATAAAAAAACAAAAAAAATCCTCGAGCCCACCGGCGAGCCCATTCCTGAGCCCGCTCGTGAGCCCGTTCCCAGCCCGCTAGCCGGATATGCCCCGCCGTCATCTGCTGTGCTGCACGCCGCCGTCGCAGATCCAGGTGCGCCCGGCCTCCTCCTCGCTGGATCTGGGTGCGCCCGGCTGAAAGGTCTTGATGGCTAGAGGGGGGTGAATAGCCTTTTAAAAAATTCTACAAAGACAAGCTAAACAAGTTTATCAATACAACAAATAGCGAGATGCGAGTTTTGCTTAGCCTACGGGGTGTTTGCAAGCCACCTATCCAATTCACAATTCTAGTATATTGGCACTCAACCGCTCAAGTTAAACCGAGAAGGAAACTACAACTACAACTAGCAAGCTACACAAAGGAGCTACTCTAGCAAAGCAAACTAGCTAGCAAAGATAACTAAGAAAGTAATGCGGAGTTGAGTTAGGAGGGTTTCACCGAGGGGCGAAGTATTGAGCCAACCAATATGATCAACAATGAATACGAAAACAACCGAACACCGGGATCAATCAATCACAATATGAAAGTGATGACACGAAGATTTATCCCGAGGTTCACGTGCTTGCCGGCACGCTAGTCCCCGTTGTGTCCCTCTTTACCACGTGGTTCGGTGGCTAATCAGTCTCACACCGAGCCTCTCAAAAGGCGCCACAAGAACCTACCAAATGGCAAAAGGTTGCAATGACACGAGCAATTTACTAATGTTGCCTTTGGCGCTTCGCCGAGGTAGGCACAAACCCCTCACAATCACCGGAGGTGGCCAAGAACAATCACCAACTCTTGCCAACGCCTCCAAGCTGCTCCAAGCCGTCTAGGTGGTGGCAACCACCAAGAGAAACAAGAATCCCGCAGCAAATCAACCACCAAGTGCCAACTAGATGCTATCTCACAATGCAAATGCACTTGGATCACTCAATCTCACTTCGAATATGCAAACAAGCAAGAGAGATGAGTGGGAGGGGAGTTGCTTAGCTCAAAGTGCTCACAAGTATGTCAAATGTCCAAGAGAGGGAGCTTTGAGCCGGCCAACGAGTATATATAGACGTACCCCTTCGAATATAGCCGTTAGAAACTTGATTCAGCAGCAGTCGCGCTGACCGGACGCGCTGGTCCAACTGACCGGACGCGCCGGTCACGCAACGGCTCTTTTTCGAAACACTGACCGGACGCGCTGGTCGCAGCGACCGGACGCGCCGGTCCCGTGACTGACCGGACGCGCTGGTCAACTCTGAGCCGCGCACAACGAAACATCGACCGGACGCGCTGGAGAACTGACCGGACGCCACAGTGCCTGCGTCCGGTTGGAGTCCAGTAAGCTCCCTGGACGACCGGACGCGTCCGATCGACTATGACCGGACGCGCCTCGCGTCCGATCAAACAACTGAAACACGCGTAGACACTGGACACTGACCGGACGCGTCCGGTCAAACAGTGACCGCGTCCGGTCCAGCGTCCGGTCACCACTGTGACCTCCGTTCGCTTTCCGTTCGCTTTCCGTTCGATTTCCGACTTCCGGCGTAGTGGACCCCAAACCCTCTCTACCACTCAAACTCCACCGCCTTCGCAAACGTGCTAACATCACCAAGTGATCATCACTATGTGCATGTGTGTTAGCATTTTCACAATCATTTTTCGAGGCGTTATTAGTTCTATCCACATGCATATGATTATGAAATGCACACCTAGAGGCACTTAGGAGTTCAATAGCCGCGGCATTCCCCTCTTTATAGTACGGCTATCTATCCTATAATGTAACCACACCCACTAGGTGTCTTGGTTACTAAAAACACAACCCTTAAGCATATACCTTTGCCTTGATCACGTAGGGTTGCGTCCAAACCCAAGTGTGGCCAACATGATCACCATGTCCATCTTGCCACCAACCTTGGAATGTACTAATCCTCATATGCTACATACAACTTAGGCATAGGATTAGTACTTAGGCATTGTCACTAATTACCAACACCAAACATAGGACTTTCACCGGCGTCCTCCTCGCCAGATTTGGGAGAAGAAGGGAGGGAGCTGCCGCTGAGGTGGAGCACGCCGCCGCCGCCGACTCATTGGATCCAGCTCTGCTGGTGTGGGGAAGAAGGGGAAGGAGGCGTTGGATCCTCCGGTGCTAGAGGTGCTCCGACGCTCGACCGTCTCCGTCTCTGCCTCCCCCCGCCGCCGTCGCCGTTCATCCACCGCGATGCGCGCAGGGCCGCCAGCCAGGGGATCCACCATGAGGCGCGCCGCCGCCGGCCAGGGGCGCCATCGCCACCACTTGCGGAGGGAGCCCGCGATATAGGAGGGGGAGGGAGGGAGACGGCACAGGAGAGAGGGAGAGGGAGCGAGGGAGACAGCACGGGAGAGAGGGAGGGAGACCGCGCGGCTGCGGGAGTGAGAGAGAAACGCGCGGCTGTTAGGGTGAGAATGAAACCCTAAGTGCGGTACATATACAATGAGCGGATAACAGGCCTAGATGGGCTGCCTGCTGGGCCGCTATTTTTTTGAGGCAAGCCTTATAGCGTGCCCGCCTCCATTAATAGAATAACAGAGGCGGGCAATGTTGAGTGCTCGTCTCGGTTAATATCGATTAACCGAGGCAGTTGTTTTAAGGCGACCACCTCGGTTAATGTATTAATCGAGGCGGTTGCGTTAGGACAACCACCTCGGTTAATAAGCATTAATCGAGGCGGTTATATTACAGTGCCCGCCTTGGTTCTTAACCGAGGCGATTGCTGACCCGGCTACCCTGCCTCGAATAACCGAGGCGGGTAACGAGGCCGCCCGCCTCCGAGGACATTTTGGAAACGCTGCGCAAAAGATTTTGTGTAGTAGTGTGTTCTTTTAATTTATTGCAATCCTGTTGTAGTTTTGCACATATTTTTGTGCCAAAACAAACAAAACAGTTAGGGCACGTACAACACCCATTTTCTTCTGGACTCTTCGACACCAGTTTTGCAAAAACCACCTCGACTTAGCTGAGAGACGAGTGCTCCGTTGCCTCAGCCATGCCCCGTGATCTGAGGTGGAATAGATGCCGCAGCAGCGATGTACGGCCTCGTCTCCAAGAGTCCAGAGTTGTATAACTCACAAATTAGTATATTACAAAATTTGGATTTTCCTTTTGGCCACCACCGAAATTCGTGAATTTTTGGCAAAAATTTTGCCTAAATTTTGAACCCTGGTCACAAAAAACATTTTTGATTTTCAATATTTAAAATTCAAAATTTAGAATTTTCAAACAACCCGAATGTTGACATGATCTATACCAAAATTATAGTTCTCAATACGATCAGTTGACAATTACTGAAGTTATTTAGATTTCTTAGATATTTGTTTTATGTTCTCATATTTCAAAGTTTAGAATTATCAAATGACTTCGGACGTTGACATGATGTCTACCAAAGTTTTAGTTGTCAATCCAATCTACAACTTTTTAGTAAACAAGTTTTTTATTTAAAAATTTTAGAGCTCTAATATTCATTTAAAAATCTTAGATTTTGATATTCAAATTTTCAAATGATCTCGGATGGAGACACATCCTATACTAAATTATAGGGCTTACCGAGATCTAAATTTTTTTTCATTAAAATCTTTTTGAGGCTGAAATATCACATACAATATTCTTAAAAGTTTGGTTACTTGAATTTGTTCACTAGAAATTTTAAATTAGAAAATGGCAGAACCACCTTAAAACAACTTTTGACCTGAGGAAGGAGATAATTTAAACTGTTTTGAAAGTTAAAGGAGGCAATTCTTTTGCAAATGGAGGACAAAATTTGGAGTAAGACAACAATTCAAGAAAGTAAAAAGGATTTCTTTTCATGGTCAAATCCAGCATCAATCTTTCGTCCAACTAGTCGGACCAGAGCACAGTACACCCCTGATCACCTAAAACTACTACACGTATAACAGTTGTATAAGTTTTTTTTATATTTTTCAATCATTGGACTTAAGACAGCAACAAACAATTCCGCAATCGGCTTAATGACAATTAAGAGCATCTCCAACAGTACATATAGAAAATAATAATTGTAATAATCTAATTTTGCAATCTTTCCGACAATTATTCGAATATCGTCATCAATGGTTTTCAAGAATTTCCTCTAAAATATCAAAAACAGGTCCACTTCAAGATTTTCTATCATTGTTCGTGCCACACCGACATTGCCACCAGCTATCTCAAGCAAGGATCTGGGATTCGGCCCGAATCGACCGAATTTCAGCGAAATTCGCCCAATTCGGCCTGGCCCGAAATAAACCTAAACCGGCCAAATATTTCAGTCCGATTCAAATTTCTTAGCCCATTCAATGGCCCAGTGACGAGCCCACGAGCTCTCCATCGTGAATACATCGCAGAAACAGTCTTCTTCTTCGTAGAAACCCGACATTTGGTTCTCCGCCGCCAGCAACGCAAAGTCTCGGCTCTTCGCCACCTGCTCCAGCGTGGTTGCCGCTGCTGTGAGAGCCATAGCCACTTCTCGACGCCTGCCCCTGCGCCAATGGTGGCTCCCCGACGCCCCTCCCAGCGCCATGGCGGCTCCTCGACGGCCACCCCGTGCTGTCACCGGATCTGCCGCGCCGACACTGCCCCCTGCTGCCACCACACACACGCCGCCCCCTCCTCGCTGCCTGCACGTTCCACGGTGAGCCGCACATACCCTCTCCATGTCTGGTGCCATGTCTGACTGTTTGGGGAATTTTTGTTTAAATTTGCTTAAATTTCATTCAAATTTATGGTGGATACCGATCCGAATTTTTCGAATTTTCCGAAATTCGTCCAATTCGGTGAGCTCCGAAATTTTTCAAGAAACGAATCCCAGAACCTTGATCTCAAGGCTGACAATCTCAGGCACCTAACTCATACCTAAAATCTCCAAAACAGTTTTCGTTGCTTGCTCTACCAGACCTTAAAATAATAATTGAATATCCAATTCTGGTGAACCTCCAAGGCAGTGGCAGCGGACAACCCCGCATCAACGGACCGTTGCCGGCCTATCTTGGCCCCCCTAACTCATAGTCAAAACCTACAAAACGGAATCTCTATTGCCTGCTCTACTTCTAAATATCCTCGGAAATAAACAGGTGGTTGAAGGATGGTTGTCTTAGGCAATCTCCCTCTTATTTATAAGGGCTATTACATATTCCAAAAATATCCTTAGGATCAAATAATATGAACCACTTAGATATCAAGAGCAAAATGGTCCAAGTTGTTTTCTATGCATCAGATGATCACAGACCCTTCATAAAGTCACTTCGCCTCGATGCAAGCTCTGCATTAATGCCATGTGGCACCCTGTCACCCCTCGCATTTGAAGGGTCCAAACCCGAGAACTACTCCTCCCACGGTTTTGGCAACTCTACAAGGTCGTGTTAGCCAAAACTCATCTCCTCAAATATCGACATGTGTCCTCTATGTCCTCGGCCTGATGACCCACCAAGTGTCTGACGTCTCGCCTTGACTTGCATGTCCAACCTCAACCTTGATTTCAGTTAACTTTGTCTTCATCTGTCTCGCATGTGGTCTTGCTCGTCGCCATGCCACATGCTAAGCATCCTTGGTCTGTCATTCGGCCTCTTGGTCCCATAGTCAAGTTTTCATATTCGGTCTCCTCTAGCTGCTCGGCGTGTTGTCCTCGTGCCAGTGGCAGCAGGACGGTTCCTGCAAGCCGCATTGGCCATCGCCATCCTAAAGCACTTCCTTACTCTGTGCAACTAGCTCCACCATGCAGTGCAAGGAGAGATCCCGCCAGGTTTCTTCAACCTGTCGCACTCGCACTCGCTGCAAGGGAATGGCCTTGTCCTGCTATTATGCATCGATTTTGCATCATATGACAGGAGCTGCGTTCGAGATTCAGACAGTGGCAGCCAACCTGAATGAACCTGCTAGGATTCCATTAGAATTCCCTGATTGCAACCGGAGGATCAGACGGCACTGGGTGACAGAAATATTTTTATTGTTAAGAAATAGAACATGGGAAGACAGATCTTCTGTTAAGAAATAGAACATACATGACCGGGGGATACGTGGCACCTGTCTGACATAGGAGCACTCTGCTTCGTTTGGTTTACGCCGGACAGCATAGCAGTATAGCACAATACAGATGGTTTCACTCCAGAACACAGCTTCTTCTACCACGGCCAACACAGAGCATATAACAGGACCAGACTCGCGTAAGGAAGAAACCGAAGCGCGGGAGCAAAGAAAGAAAAAGTTCATCATCCTTATTGACTTAGAAAATGCCAATTGCAAAAACCACACCACAGAGCAAACTAGCAACGAGTGGCCCTGCTGCACCATGCAACTCCGAGGACCGAGGCCGTCGAGCTAGTTGCACAAAGTGAACGAGTGCTTCAAGTTCAGGATGGCAACGGCAGCCAGTGCGACTCGCGGGAAACGTCCAGCCGCTGGCACCACCAGGGCCAGTAGGCACACGCCGAGCAGCCAAAGGAGGAGGCTCAGGAACGCCTGCGTAGGGTCGGCGGAGGCGGTTCCGATGTTGGCGACGGCGCCGAAAAGCATCAGCGCGCGAGCTGCGTTGAGGAAGAGTTCCTGGTTCTGGAGACGCTCGCGGTCTCCTTCGGGAACGACGACGGCCTCTCCTTGGCCGGCCATTGGTGCGCGGGGGAAATTGGTCACCTTCCGGTTGGGTGCGTTTGTGGGGAAGGGCCGGGGGTCCTTAATCCTTATATAGAAGTGATCACTAACGTCTCCCCCCTGGCCGTGATGGCCTGATGGGTGGTGCTTGGCACGGAGATGCCGCTCCCTAACGCGGAGAAAGGGATCACTAACGTCCATAGTGCCCTCAATCTTGGATAAGATGTAACTTAGACGCACCCAATGCTTTTGTTTTTCACGTTTCCTATAGTCCAGATGCCTGAAATCAAGGACCAAGAGAGATAACAGAGGAAGAGAAAGAACATGTATAGTGCTGGTTTCCTGCATGGTTAGATTAAGATCTAATGGATACTGTTCATTATATGAAAAAACTTATATTTCAGGCACTTCAGAAATAGCAGCCCCCTTTGTTTTCTAGTTATAGAAAAACGTTTTATTTTCTCCTTGCAAATGGCCGACGTGGATGGTGTAACCGGCGAACTCCGTTTACCGACATTGGCTTGCCCGAAATCTGGAGTAATGTATCAGGTGTTGACTTTTTGTCCCCGTCGTTCCAAATAAAAAATTAGAAACGAGAGCCAACATTTATGAAACCAAGTTATTATCATTAGATCCGATCAAAAAAAGTTATTATCATTAGATATATTAAATGTATTTTTATAATAAAATACTTATTTGGTTTCATAAACATTTATGCTCTTTTCTATAAACTTGACTTGACTAAATATAAAAAATTAATTACTCTTGAACTCTAGAATTGATTTATTCAGGTACAGCCTTTCACGTTGGAATTGCATTTTCCAACTCAGATGGAGCACTCTCCCTCGATACTAGTAATTCATGAACAAGTCTTGGGTCATAATAGGAATATAAATTATGAATAACGTTTAAGCTATTGAGTTTGGAAATGTGAAAACCATATGAATAAATTTGTCTTGACATGTACTTCCATAAAAATATACATATATCACTTTCTAATAAATATTTTTATAAAAATAAGAAGTCAAAGTTATACTAAAATGACTTGAAGTACCAATATAGAGGGAATATAATTTTCTTGTAGGTCTAGGTCCGATCCCATCAGCCTCTTGTTGTTCCGTATCTCTCCATTCAAGGGCCACATAGTCAATGACAATCCACCGTGTGGTAGTAATTAACGTCACAGACAGCACATGTAAAAAGTGAGGTAAGAAGGACAATACCCTAACAACAAGCAGAGCTTTTGGTTACCATGTTAGTGTATTCAGCAAAACCTACCACTAGCTTAACCGATTCGGAGGGACGAGCTATAATACAACAATTAATTCATTATCCTTGTGGCAGTTCGCACGAACTAGCCAAGGGGGAAGCACGACAAAATCTTATTGGAGAGACCTCTAAAGACAAATCCAACTTGCTAAAAACTTAAACCTGCTAGGTGGAAATGTTGTCTCTTTTGCCCACCTCCCTGGCCCGGCCCCCGTGCGAACCTGGTGTGGGTCTGTTAAGTAAAGACGCTGTTGCGGATCTCTGATCTAGTTCCCTTTCCTCCCCGCAGCAGTTGAGATGTGAGGAAATTGTAGATGATCTCTCGTATCCCTTCCCAATACACATCAGATGAACACACACGAGAGCGAATATTGTGGAACTCGTATCTCTTCTTCATTATAGATGGGTACAGGTTCCTTTATATAGTCTTAACCCTTCAGGGGTATATTTGGTATGAGCCCACAATTATCTTAGGGTTATGTTTCCCGACACTTCCCCTTGAGTGAATACCGCGATCAACTCATGCCTCGTTAAAACTCCTAAAAACCCATTGGAAAAAATATGAAGAAAGAGTACATAGTGTCACTAGATGTATTGCACTTGTTGCCCTGTTAAAAACCATTATGAGAAACTTCTAGAAAACTCATTTACGGGAAAAAGAGTACAACAGTTGTCTTCAGGACATTTTATAATCTTCAGGATTATAAATTTCAGGATCTTCTAGACCCAATAATAAGGGCAATTCAGGGGCGATCTCCCCCTGAACTCTGCAAGTCTCTCAGTTGTCTTAGACCAATATCATGGATATATTTTCTAAATGTAGTAGCCGGTAAAGAATTAGTGAACAAATCTGCTACATTGTCACATGACTGGACTTTTAAGATGTTCACCTCACCCTGCTTCTGGAGTTCGTGAGTACAAAAAAATAGAAGAATTATGTTTGGTCAAATTATTCTTAATATAGCCCGTTTGCATTTGTGTAATACATGCTGCATTATCCTCATAGATATTATTGAGGGTATCAGCGGTACTAAGACCACATGACTTCTGGATATGGTTAGTCATCCATCGTAGCCAAGCACATTCACGCGTGGCTTCATATAGCGCAATAATCTCTGAGTGGTTTGTAGACGTTGGTACCAAGGTTTGTTTGCAAGATGTCCAGGATTATGCAGATCAGATAGATATCTAGCATCTGCATAGCCAACCAATCTTAGATCTTCAGGAAATACAAGGCAAGATCTTGGGTACCATTCAGGTATCTAAGTATTGTCTTAACGTCTACCCAATGTCTTTTGGTCGGGTTTGCACTGCGACGAGCTAGTAAATTCACCGCGAATACAATATCAGGTCTAGTACAATTTGCGAGGTACATCAGTGCTCCAATAGCACTCAAATAGGGAACTTCAGGTCCTAAAGGCTTCTCGTCATCACTTCTCGGTCTAAATGGGACTTTGTCCACCTCAAGTGATCTGACAACCATCAGGGTGTTTACAGATGAGCCTTTGACATATTAAATCTTTCTTAAACCTTTTTTGTGTAGGTAGATTGGTATACAAAAATTCCTCTAGGGAGATGCTCGATCTGCAGGCCCAAGCAAAACTTGGTTCTACCCAAGTCTTTCATTTCAAACTCCACCTTGAGGTAGACGCTTGCCTCCTCAATGTCATCTTTACAGCCTATGATATTTAAGTCATCAACATAGACTGAAATAATACAAAAATCCTTCTGGGATTTTCTGATAAATACACATGGAGAATCAGTATCATTAACGTATCCCTTCTTCAGGAGGAAGTCACTTAGCCGATTGTACCACATCTGGCCAGACTGTTTAAGACCCTACAGTGCCCTCTGCAACTTAACATTGTACATGTTACGACTTGTTTTAGAATCCGGAATTTTCAGTCCATCTGGGACTTTCATATATATATATATATATATATATATATATATATATATATATATATATATATATATATATATATATATATATATATCCGAATCTAGCGACCCATACAGATATGCGGTCACTACGTCCATCATCTGCATTTTCAAGTTTAAGCCTACTACCAGAGATATTAAATATCGAAACATTATGCCACTCATAACTGGAGAATATGTTTCATCATAATCTATGTTAGGTCTCTGTGTGAACCCCTGTGCTACGAGCCTCACTTTGTATCTCACCACCACATTGTTCTCATCTCTTTTTTGAACAAACACCAATTTGCATCCTACAGGGAATACTTTGGGGGCGTACTGGCGACGGGCCCGAATACTTGCCTCTTAGAAAGTGAGCGCAATTCCGTCTATATTGCTTCTTTCCATTTGACCCAATCTAAGCGCTTCCTGCATTATGACATGGACTTTGGTTCAGGATCCTCATTAATCGCTTCTACGATCTTAGAGACGAAATTAATGTCGACATCTGTATTCTTTCTGTTATATAGTTCTCCAGATTCAGCATAATTATGGCAATTTCTTCAATTGAATCATCCAGTTCATCATGGTTTCCCAAATTACTCGAGCCTAGTTGTTCCGTTGTCCTTGTGCTATTATTTGTATTTGTGCGCACATTTGCACTAGGACTTTCACCTTCAGGATGTGTCCTGCTGGGACGACTGAATGGGAGCGTAATGCGTTCTCTCTAACAACTTGCCTTTGTGGGCGTCCCCGGTTGGCTCGTGCCGAGTCATCCGGATCTCTCCCCCTTTTCCTAGGATTGGGGATTTGGGTAGAGTTCATGCCCTCCAGGGGTATCTCCACTCTCTCCGATGCATTAGCCAGAGGAATATATGACTCCAACACTCCTCTTATATCAGTAAACGCGTCTGGTAGATTATTCGCTAATTGTTGCAGGTTTATTATTATTTGAACTTCAAGTTTAGTATCTTTAGTGTGTGGATCAAGTGATTGAATGCTGCTAGCAGTCCAATCTATTTCTCGGCATTCTTTATTATTAAGGTACAATCCTCCCCCTAATGCCGGGAAATGCTCTTCATCGAAGATGCTATCAGCGTACCGAGCCGTAAATAGATCTTCGATTTTAAGCTCCAAATATTTGATTATGGACGGAGAATCATAACCTACATATATCCCCAACTTCTGGTGAGGTCCCATAGTTGTACGCTGGGTGGTGATATTGGCGCATATACATCACAGCCGAATTTTTGCAGATGAGAAATCATTGGTTGTTGTCCACGCGCTAACTGGTGGGGGGAAGCAGAGTGAGATGCAGATGGCCTATATTGGATTAAGGTGGCAGCGTGCAGCATCGTGTGTCCCGAACAACTGGTGGGAAGTCTGCTATCTTGTAGAAGCGGTCTGGCAATTAATTTTATTCTTTTTATCAAAGATTCAGCAAGTCCATTTTGTGTGTGCACATGGGGCACCGAATGCTCTACATTTATACCCAAAGCAAGACAATAATCATTAAATGCTGTTGAGGTGAACTCTCCAGCATTATCCATCCTGATTGCTTTTATGCGGTTCTCCAGAAAGCTAGCATGCAATCGAATGATTTGGACAATAAGTTTTGCAAAAGCATGGTTCTGTGTAGACAACAGGCATACGTGGCTTCATCAAGTAGAAGCATCTATAAGCACCATTAAAAGGCCCGGACAGGGGGTGAATAGGATCATAAATGACACCTTGGATTCTCTCTAGAAAGCCTAGGGACTTGACATTTAACTTCAAGTAAGAGGGTTTAGTTATTAATTTTCCTTTAGCACAAGACATGCATAAAAAGTCTTTAGGAATTTATGTGGTTTTAATGCCATGACCAACAGATCCTTTTATGATGTTCTGCATTATCCTTAATCTAGGATTTTCGAGTCTTTCATGCCAGACTGTAAAAGACTCCGGATTTTTAAATATGGTGGACATCGCAATATATTCTTGAGGTGGCTTAATTTTTGTGTAGTAAATTTCAGAGGAGGTGCCCGGCACTTTCTCTAGCACTTTTGTCCCACATTCGTCTACTGCCGTGATATAGAGGTATTCAGCACCATTTTCACACTACGGCGTATATCTTTGAATGTGAGGAGAGTATGTATAGCTCCAGGTTAAAAAAAATGTTTCTTCTATGAAGATGCTGGTATTATTAGAGAGTATGACCACGGCTGTACCTGAGCCTACAATATGGCCGTTGTGACCAACAATGGTGGTAATATTTTCAGTCTTTTTCTGTAGTGTCTGAAAATATTTTGTCTCTCGAAGTATTGTATTTGTGGCAGCGCTATCAACTAGGCAAAATTCATCTTTAGCCTCCATGGAATGTACGACTCTTGTTCTATTAAATATAGTACTAATTTAATCTGTCATGTATAATCAATATAGCAAGACGATTAAAAGATAGCACACGTAACCGAACAAGAGATAAACTGATTAAAATAATGCTATGCACCAAGACATTCATATCAAGAGTTAATGCTAATAAAATAATAAAGTTGCTCAACGGGAGCACTATTAATTGATTAAAATAATGCTATGAACCAAACCATTCATGCCAAGAGTTTATCCTAATAAAATAATGAAGTTGCTCAACCAGAGCATTATTACATCACACGGGACTTTAATTGTTTTGCTAAAAATAAATCACACTGACTAACAAAATAAACAATTGGCTGATAACTTGGTCTACTCCTCGTCAAGGTTGGGCGTTTGGGTTACCCGAAAAATTTGGGTCAGGTAATTTGGGTAGTTGGAAATTTGATTTTGGCCCGAAAAAACATTACACGATAATTCGGGTTCGGGTTCGGGTTTTACCCGATATACCCAGAATTGACAAAACCAACCATTTTGGAAGACTTCAAGTATCATTTTAAAGCAATAAACAATAGTCCTTTAAATCACATCATGTCTTCATATCAATTACCAACAAATCAATTATCAAGTTAGCAAAAATCTACATTAATTCATACTAAATAATATATTTATATGGCAACGAACTACTTCACGTCTTCATATTACGAATAGAAGAGCAAATATTTGAGATATTTCAGGTAATTCGGGTACCAGGAAACATTACCCGAATTACCCAAACTAATTTCGGGTTTTTACAATCACTATCCGAAATTGTCATCGGGTATTTCGAGTTCAGGTACTTCGGGTCTGGGTTCGGGAATTGGGTATCGGGTATTTTGCCCACCCTTAGTCAAGGAGATCCTCGTTGTCGAGGTCAAAATCATCATCACCAGTATAGGCGTCTCCCTTTTCAGCGGTATGATCGCCGGTGGCATTATGATCAACATCCATAGTTGCTGATTCAAGCTCCTCTGTAGGCTCTGATGGCTCCGAGAGGTGTAGTCTAGTCACGACATCGACAGATGACTGGACGAAGTATACCTTCGGGTTTTGTCGTTTCTTCCGGTCTTGATATAGCTCAATCAAATGTGGGTCGGTAGTGCAAGTACGAGACCAATGCTGCTGGGATCCACATCGGAAACAACCCTCATTGCCTCGTCCTTTGAGCCCTTCAGGGACTTGCCTTTGCCATTGCCATTGAACTTCTGGGGCCTTTGCCATTGCCATTGGACTTCTGGCCTCTGTTCTTAAACTTTCCCCCTTTTGGCCCCTGGTGACCATGAAACTTTTGGCCCTTGTTTCTGAAAGAACCTTTCTCGTTGCTGTTACGGAAACTAGCATGTGCTTCAGGATGTGCCTGTGTCCCAGCAGGGCGCATGTGGAAATTCTTCATCAAGAGTTCATTCTGAGCCTCAATGGCAAGCAACACATTGATGAGATCACAGTACTTCATGTACTTGTTGCGGTATTGCTACTGGAGTACCATATTGGTGGGGTGGAAAGTCACGAGAGTTTTCTCAATCATCTCGAGTTTAGTGACGACCTGGTCACAAAAGTGAAGCTGAGCCACGATACGGTGAATCGCAGTATTATATGCCTCAATGGGCTTGAAGTCCAGGGAGCGGAGTTGTGCCCAATCACGCCTAGCCTATGGGAGAAGCACTACCTTCTGCTTGCCAAAGCGTTCCTGGAGCTTCACCGACAGTACTAGAGGGTCTTTCACCTCCAGGTACTCCATCTACAGGTCAGGTGAATGTGATGCCTCAGGAAGATGCAAGCTTTTGCCTGGCAATCGTGGGGTGGCGGAGCAGGAACACTGGTCGTAGACCTGGCAATCGTGGAAGTCAGCTGCATTGCCTGCAGATGAAACTCACAGTCGAGTGCCCAGGTTTGATAGTTCTTGCCGTTCAGCTCAAGAACCTTGAACTCTGTATTGTTGATCGAAGCTATTGCCTATCAATTCATGCAAATTAACTTCCAGTAAATAAGCATGAAGTAGTATGTATAACCATGAATGAATTATCAGCGCAAAAGAAAAGCGTCATAAAAAAATATATGCAAGGCAATACAGCGGTGGTCGACAGCCGCTGTCATCGCAAGATGGCCATCAGGTCCATGATGGCGACGCAAGTTGCAATAGCCTGCAGGGCTACGACGCATGCATACAGTAGGAATACGAGATGGAAAAGTAATGTGCAACGTCACGGAGGACAACGCGTGGAAGCTTGCTGGCTTAAGTGCGTGTCAGCATGTGCAAGAAAATACTCTAGCGTGCATGCGTGTCATGCTAGATTGAGCAACTATGGGAGGGTACGCCAGCGTGCATGCATAGCATGGTGGGTTGGCCGACGTCAGAGGTGCCAGACCGATGGTAAAAAAAGTATCATCGGAAAAACTAACACTATCGGCACTCACGGACCTCTATATTCATCCTCTAAAACGAATATTTTATCCTAGTCATCACAAAATATACAGTTTTTTTTATCCATCCATCATCTATATCATCCTCTATCTACTGTGAGGCTTACTTGTCACTTTATCTAAATATATCCAAACATCTTGTTTTGAAGTATTTATTGAAACGAATTTAATGGTGCAATCGGAATTTAATTTGATTTTTTGGTTTGTGAGTTATAACATTTTTTGTTACGAGAAAACAGTAGGGCCCACACTCTCTCTCCTCTCTCCTGCTGTCTCTTGCATGCATGTAGCGAACTCCTCTAAATATACCGGATGACCGGCCGATCGCTTGGCTAGCGGAGGATTTAGCGTATACCGGTGCAGACAAATTTCCGGTAGCCGCATCCTCTAGGAAGTTTTACCGTATATGAGTGCAGCTAGTCTAAGATCCAATGTAATACGAAAACTAGCAATAGCCAATAGACAAAACCAATCTACTGGGGTTGTAAAAAGCTAGTATCCAAAAGAAAAAGGACACATTAAGATTGAATCTGCTACACAGAAAGCACGTCTAGAGAGCTAGCAGAACTAATCTGCATCTTCTATATGTCATATGGCCCTGTTCATCTGGCTTATAATCCGTCTTATTCAGCTTGTTTTTTCAATCGGAACAGCATTTTTCTCTCACAAAAAATCAGCCAACAGTGTTTCTCAGCCGGCTTGTAATTCCAGCCGAACGGGGCCTGGTTGCTAGAAAAAAAACAAATCTATTAATCTAGGCATACTAGTGCTCACGTACATGGTGATGACTGCCATCAGGACAGCGGCAAGGTGAACTACGCGTAGTAGCTAAACTGTAAAGATCGAACGAGTAAACTAGCCAGAGAAAGATCTCTGCGAATCTAGCATGCTAGTCTGTACACGAAACCGATCTAGATTGCAAAGTAAAACTAATCTGCGAGCAGATGGATCCAACCGGGATCAAGAACAGCATACCGTCGTTGATGAGTAGCGGTAGAGCGTGTTGATAACGTGTTAAGTAACGGCGCTGCTGCGGATCCCTGATCCGGTTTCCTTCCCTCCCCGCAGCAGATGAGACGTGAGGAAATTGTAGATGATCTCTCGTATCCCTTCTCAATAGCACACCAGATCAACACACAGGAGAGCGAATATTGTGAAACTCGTATCTCTTCTTCATTATAGATGGG
>CM039617.1:49858025-49975298 GCA_022457205.1 Saccharum spontaneum
AAAATAGTTAACCCAGATAGGCTGCCTCAGCATAAATTTAGAGAAGTTTAAACTTTTCATCATTGCATATGCCATATAAAAGAGTACATATTGCTTGTGCCAGTAGGGCAAAATATTCAGCACAGCATTTCTCCACCGACATTTGAGGCCATGAGAAGAGTAGCAAGTAGGAGTAGAAGTAGTAAGTACTACTAAGTTGTAGCAAGTAGTAGTAGTAAGTAGAAGTAGTAAGTACTACTAAGTAGTAGCAAGTAGTAGTGGAGAGTAGTACGGAGAGTAGTAAGAGTAGTAGTATAGTGAGTAGTAAGAGTAGTAGTAGAGAGGAGTAGACAGTTAGAGTAGTAGTAGAGAGAGTAGTAAGAGTAGTAGTACAAAGAGTAGTGAGAGATGTAGTAGGGAGAGTAGTAGTAGAGAGGAGTAGTAGATAGTAAGAGTAGTAAGAGTAGTAGTACAGAGAGTAGTAAGAGATGTAGTAGAGAGAGTAGTAAGAGTAGTAGTAGAGAGGAGGAGTAGTAGATAGTATAGAGTAGTAAGTATAGGACACTAGGCAGTGTAAATCTCAGAAAAATGGCATATGCTTAGTTCAAACAAAATAGAGGCATCATAGGCAGTGTAAATCTTAGAAAAATGGTATATGCTCAGTTCAAACAAAATAGAGGCATCATAGGTAGTGTAAATCTCAGAAAAATAGCATATACTCAGTTCAAACAAAATAGAGGCATCATAGGCAGTGTGGATCTCAGAAAAATGACATATGCTCAGTTCAAACAAAATAGAGGCATCATAGTCAGCTACCATAAGCACAAAACTTTCATCATAGGCAACAGATACCATAAGCATGGGAATAATAAAGCACTTGAGCTACTAGCTGCATAACTAGTAGCCACCGTAAATAGCAAGAGGGAAAACATCAAGATGCCTGTGAAACAAAATATAGGCATCATAAATAGTTAGGGTACATGCATCAAGATGTATTTGATTACATTTAGTTTGGTCAGTTGAGCAATTCTCCTTAGAGGGAAGAAGAAGTGGGCAAAGCTAGGGTACATATATGAACTTATCCAGATGGATACAACGACAACTTAGGAGTTAGGACTATTTGAACAATAAGACATTATATCATGTTTTTCCTTGAATAAGCTCCATTGCAAGATATGAGCAGTAGCTACATTTATTAACCGATTCTACAACAACTTCACTACAGTCCAGTAATTGAAAGCATGTGTTGACATGAAAAGTTTACACTAACAACAAATAATGACTATATGCCAAAGGATGTTGTTGCTAATGGAGTTAGGTTACTTAAATGCCTATATTTAAAACATAAAGCCTCTCCTTTTGACAAAAAAGAAGAAGAAGATCAATTATGATTCAATCCCTGGGATAAAATAAATTGCAGTACAACTAGTCTAAAAGAAAAAATTGTGCTAGGAGACATCTTTTCATGGATTCAAATTTAAATGTCAAGTAAGCTTTCTCATAAAAAAATGTCAAGTAAGTTGTATATTGAAGAAGTCAGTGTCCCCATTCAAAAATAAAAAAAATTGTCGGTATTCAGTTCAATGTATATGTGATGGTTGACCAAATCGAGCTGAAGATATATAGTAAGCTAGTGCACTGCAAGATACACAAATTAGGTGGACCTAAAGTTGGGACATATCACAATTATTTCCATAAGAAAAGACCCGCCACCAACCCAAGTACGACAATCTCCAAGAGCTACTTAAGCTAATATGAAATCATTGTGAAACAAAATAATCTTCAGAAGTAGCAAAATTTGGAGGTTATTGATGTCTATAATACTGATACAGGGTACCATGTCATAATGTCCTAATTTTTTTTGAAGTGCACAACATTGTCTCTCTTTTTTTCTTCAAACGTGCACAATGTAGTGTCCTAATTTACTAATTTCTGGTAACACGTTCACCAAAAAAATGGCTCGGTCATAGGTCACAGCTGGATTGTGAAGGAAAAAAAATCTAGTGTACATCGGAATTGCTCAACTGACCAAACATGAAGCTATCGATGTAAATGGGAAGAAGAAGTGGGCAAAGCTAGGGTTTCATCACAAATATCACCAAGAGACAGCGACGGGGAAGAGCTCGGAGTTGGAGTCGATCGCCGTCGTTAGGGTTTTGTTAGAAATCTCCTCAGCATCCACTAGGGTTCTACAGCCACGCGCGGTGGCGATGGGGATGGAGAAGAGCTCGGGGAGTGCCTCTCGGAGTCAGGGATGGAGACGGAGAAGAGCTCGGCACGCGCGGCGACGATGGCGGTGGTGGCACCCTAGGGTTCCACAGCCACGCGTGATGGAGCTCCTCGGCGTGGATACCAGTGATGCGGTGTGCTCGGAGGCAGGTGCAGGGTCAGGGGTGGGGTTGCAGACTGTGATGGCGTGCGACGAGCACACCGGAGATGGTGGCGGCGGAAGAGGCCAGAAAAAATTTGGCAGCCCTTCGGGGTGAATATTCTCAATGCTGAAGGACTTAGGCATTTGGGGGCGCAGGTGGGGTATATATAGAGAGTCAATAACCGAGGCGGGCAAATTAGGTGGCCCGCCTTGGTTAATATTAACTGAGGCGGGCGGGTTGCAATGCCCGCCTCCATTAATATTAACTGAGGCGGGCCACCTAATTTGCCCGCCTCGGTTATGATTTCCCTGATTTTTCAAAAAGGGCAATGTTTTATTGTTTTTCACTATTTTTTAAGTAGATAATACATTTCAAGAGTATAGTAGTAGTAGTGTAGTGTAGTGGTAGTGGTGGTGGTGTAGTGTTGTAGTATACTACTAGTGTAGTAGTAGTAGGAGTAGTAGTGTAGTAGTAGGAGTAGTGCAGTAGTTGGAGTAGTGTAGTAGTAGTTGTTGTAGTATTATGTTACGAGCGTTGTATCTGGATGTTCCGTATGTTATAGTGACTATGTTGCAAGTGTTTGACTGTCATTTTGTGATCGTTGTACCTAGATGTTGCGTATGTTATAGCGACTATGTTGCGTATAATAGATATACATACATAACAGTCCTCGATCGTTAATCAATAAGTGAGTACATTATTACATATAGGTGTTGCATGCATAAAAGTACGTTTTCGAGCATTAATATCAATGAGTACATTATTACATATCATTTTGAAGGAAGTGATCCTATGACAGTCCTCTTCTGTCCGTCGGGGAGGGCCCAGGGCATCATCTTGGACTTGTTGAAGCGGTCCTCGACGGTCTTGATCCTCCTTGGATGATTGGTGAAAAGTCCGAGCTCTACGTAGTTGTTGTATTCTTCAGGACCTTGTACCCTATCAGCTCCCACGATCCTTTGCTTTCCTGACACAACCACGTACTTTCTATTGTCTTCTGGAATCACATAGTAGGCTACTTGCGCGACCTCGGATGCTAGTAACCACTCATCATCTTTGTATCAATGCTTTGGAGCTCCACAGTGTTGAGCCCATATTCATCCACGACAACCCCCGTTGCTTTGACCCACTGACATCAGAATGCTATTATCTGTAGGTTACCACTGTAGTCAAGTTACCATATATCTTGAATAAGCCTATAGTATTTCCTACTCTGCCCCGTGGACTCGTCGATGTCCTCATATCGAATATCGCTGTTCTGAGCTACGTTCTTCTTGTCCTTTTCTTTTGTGTGGAACCTGTATCCATTGATGTCGTACCCTTGCCATGTGGTGATTTGGGTTGACGGGCTGGACACAATCTTCTTAACGGTGTCTGTTGATTCATCAACGACTTCTCCCTCGAGTATGTCAACCGTTTTTAGCCAATCTGTAAAGGTTCTCTTGTGCTCTTTTTGGACCCATGCCTCCGTGCGCTACCCGTCATGAGCGGCACGGAGCTCCTCCATGTGCTTCTCAGTAGGTTTCCATGACCACTAAGTGATGACAGATGCTGTAATGAGCTTCTTGGATCATAACATTCGGTATATCAGTGCATACTTTCCACCCTGTGCACCCCATCCCCGAGGCTCTGCCTTCGTGCGGATAGACTAGCAGCCCAATTGCCCTCCCATCTTTGATGTATCTCGTGCAGCAGTTCACGGCCTTCTCGGTTGTGTATGCCTCGATCATAGAGCCCTCCGGATGGGCACGGTTGAGGACATATCTGTTGAGGGTCGAAATGAACCGCTCATACATCCACATCTGGTGCAGGTACATGGGGCCCAGTTGCTATATCTGATCAACCATGTGCATCATGAGGTGTGGCATGATATCAAAGAAAGATGGTGGGAAGCATATCTCGAGCTGGCAAAGAGTCTCCGCGATGAATTATTTTAGGGCAGGCAGCTCAGCTTCATCGATGACCTTCTAGGTGATGCGACCAAAGAAGTAGCACATCCGTGTGATCACCATCTTCACATACTCTGGACCGATGGCCCTGATCACAATCGGAAGAAACACCGTCAGCATGACGTGGTAGTCGTGTGAGTTGTAGTTGGTCATTGTCAGGTCTTTCATCAAGACCAGGCTCTTGATGTTGGAAGAGAAACCCGTCGGCACCTTGACACCCCGAAGCCACTGGCACATAGCCCTCCTCTCGTCTAACGTCAGGTTGTACCCTGCACCCGGGAGATCGAATTTCCCGTTCTGTGTGGATGGTTGCGGGTGAAGGTCTTTCCTGATGTCTAGGCTGACAAGATCCGTCCGTGACTTCAGACCATCCTTTGTCTTCGACTTGATGTCTAGCAGGATGCCGATCGTGCTATCAAAGACATTCTTCTCTAGGTGCATGCAATCGACGGCATGGGATGTATTAAGTTTTGGCCAGTACGACAGGTACCTGAAGAAAATAGACTTCTTCTTGAAAGGAACGGCGACAAATGGTTCCTCCATCATATCCCGCTTTCTCTTTGTCCCCTGTGTTGGTGCTTTCTTCTTTTTTCCAAACTCCACCTGATCCATATCTTTGACCATGCTAAACACTTTTTCCCCGTAGCTAGCCCGTACTGGCTTGTCAAGTTGCGGCTCCGGCTGGTTGCCAAAGTATTTAATCATCGTATCCTTTCGGTACCTGTGCTTCTTGACAAGGAATCGCCTGTGCCTCATGTACACCATCTTGTTTGATCCCTTAAGGTAAGTGTAGTAGGTACCATTGATGCAAACTACGCAGCCTGTCTTCCCTTTGATCTGCCCCGAGAGCAAAATAGACGACGGTAATTGGTGATGGTCACAAAGATTATGGCTTTTAGGGTGAACTTCTCCTTCCGGGATGCATCAATCATCTTAACCCCTTCTTCCCATAGTATCTTTATGTCTTCCATGAGGGGCTCTAGGAACACATCTATGTCATTGTCGGGCTGCTTCGGTCCGAAAATAAGCATGGTCAGCAGAAGGTATCTGCACTTTTGACATATCGAAGGAAGTAGGTTGTTGATGCTCAGGATGACCGGTCATGTGCTGTGCGAGCTGCTAATGTCACCGAACGGGTTCATCCCATCGGTGCTCAGCGCAAACCTAACATTGCGTGCCTCTTTGCCAAACTCTGGGAACGTGTAGTTGAAATCCTTCCACTGCTTGCCATCGCCTTTCTTGTGATCATCAGATGCATGCCAGGACATCAGCTTAATATCCTCGGGGTCCCAAATATAGCCCGTAGACGGTCAATCACAGGCAGGTACCACATCGATAGTGCAGGGCTTTTCCTCTGCATGTATCCCATTTCTTCCTCGTCCAGTTGAGCCAAGATCTGCTTCTTCTTCGGCACCTTCTTCTTCTTGTTCGGCCCACCGCCCTCGGGTCCTTCGTCGCTCGTGTCCACACGACAACCAGCGTTCCTCTTATATCGACTAGCACCGCAGTGCGGACAGCTCTCCAGCTTCTCATACTGCTCTCCCTGGTAAAGGATGCAATGGTTAGGGCAGGCTTCAAACTTCCTAAGTTTCATCGCCACTGGCCGGATCAGCTTCTTCGCCTGTTAGGTATTGGCGGGCACCTTGTTACCTTCTGGCAATATGTCAGAAAGGACACTCATGAAGTCATTGAAGCCAGTGTCGGTCAAGCCATGCAGAGCCTTCAACATTAGCATCTACAGGTTAAAACGTAGCGCCGTCCAATGCTTCGAACAACCATTATAGAGAGGGTCAATTGCGGCTTGCTTCATCTCTTTAAAATTCTCCAGCCACCTCGGGCTACCAAACAATATGCCATCTTCATCATGCCAGTTAGCTATTTCCTCCATAAGCTCTACACCCTGTGGGTCCATCACAACAGCTTCCTCATCACCACCCTTGCCACCATTGTTGTCCACAGTGTCTTGGAAGAAGTCATCCATCGTGACGTAATCACGAGTGTCATTGCTGGGTGCGGCTGCTGCTGTCGACGAGGAGGAGGCAGCAGATTCTCGCCCGACATGCTCTGCATTGACCGTCGTCAATGATGACGTCTTCTCTCTAGATGCATCAGCCACAGTGGTACATCTACAGCATTTTCGCCATGAAAAGTCCAGACCGTGTAATCATTGACAAAACCAAATCTGATCAAGTGAGATTTCACCTCGCTGTCTGCGTGGGCTTTCATGTTCTTACATTTAGAACATGGACACATGGTTGTCGTCCGACCCAAACTCAGACGATGAGCTTTCGTAGCTGCAACAAACTTCTTCACATGAACCAAGTACTGCAGTTCTATTCTCTTTATCTGGTACATCCATTCAGACCTCTCCATATCTGCAAACCTTGTCGAGACAAACATAAAGCAAGCATTATAAACAAGAAAACAAATCTAGATCTAGAGCTAAAAAACATAGTTTTCTCTCTCCTCCATGGATCTAGATCTAGATCTCAAAAGAGGCCAAATAGAGGGGGACGAGAGGTTTGTAGAGCATGTTATACCTTTTGTGGTGTTCTTTTCCAACAAAATAAGAGCAAAACTCTTTTCCCTATATTTTGCACAATTTTTAGGGTTTTGGATCTCAAAACCCTAAAAATTGGAAGAGCAGGCGCGAGGAGGAAGAAGGGGTCGGCTGCATTTATAGCAGACGAATAACGGAGGCGGGCACTGCAACTCCGCCCGCCTCCATTAATGGGCCCTTAACGGAGGCGGGCGCGTTATGTTGCCCGCCTCTGTTAATCTAATAATGGAGGGCCTCCGTTAAGAAGCATTGATGGTGCCCGCCTCCATTAAGCAATAACCGAGGCAGGTGTTTGGGCGCCGGCTGGGCACTGGCCTGGCCGCCAATAATGGAGGCGGGCCAAAAAAGTGCTCGCCTCCAATCTAGAAAACCCTATGTCACCTAAGTTCATTTCTGTACTAGTGAAATCTTTTACCCTCAGCAACGCCATGAATAAATGTAGGGAAATGGTGATCGGTGAAGAAAGACGAGACCAGATCCTAGTCGGCTTAAGTGTTTCACCAAATTACCTTATGTTTGTTCAAAGGTTTAGTTACTAATTTGTAACTATAAAATGTGCAGAGAAGATGACGAGCTGTTCTATTATTATTATCATATAAATCCAAAAGGACAAGCTATGCGCCCATGCTCTACCATGTTATATGGTGCTAACTTATTTATTTTGCTTTAACATTGTGCAAGTTTAACACCCTGTTGTGTGGGAATCGCATCAGGGATAAAAGTATTCTTTAGCTCAGTTTTTTCAGTCACACCCTTGTCTGCCTATAGATGGAAACTTGAAGGAAATATAATTTTGTTACCTTAGCTCTGGGTGCAAAGTTTGGCTGCTAATAACATGGATTTCTAACTAGCACCACTGCTCCAACGTTTGGCAAGGGGTGCAATGGTTCTCTATCTCTCTGACTCTCTGTCTCCTTGGAGCACCTCTTTGATATAGTTGATACAAACTTTAAAGTTGTCCTAAGGGCGTCTCAATATCAACGGTCTGTCGACGTCGCCAGTTGATATTATTGTTTGTCCAACGTGAAGAGAGATTCCCAAAAAAAAAACAACTTGCTAGCGACCTTACAGTAGTCACCGTACCGCTCTCACATGTACTTATTGACGCAAATATCAGTCCCACAACTAAAGCACTAGAGCACGCGATCACAAAAACACAGCGGAACCGAGCCAAGTCAGCTTTCATCCAAAAAAGTGTGTTTGCACACGAAATGTGCCTCCAGGCCTCCAGCAATGAGCACAATGCGCGAGACATATTGTCGAAAGAGCCTCCGTAGAAGCGTGATACACAAGCAGACACACTGTTGTGGTTCAAAACCCCACACGCCTAGGCAGGACCCCATCAAGGCGTGTTGCAGTTATGGGTTGCCCTAACCAACCTAACTGCTCCAGGGCTTCACCATCGTTGAAGCAATGGATATTGTCGATAACGTAGAACGAGAAAAAATAGTAGATTTGATAAGTAGAGTAAAAAATAAAAGATGCATGTGGCATTGGTATATCGATTGTGTGTTGTCAATGGGTCATCACCCTTTACGTTCATAGGGGTGAGTGTGCGCTTATGTGAGCGTCTGCGTCTACAACTGGGTCTCGCAAAAAAAAAACAAGTTTTTGCATGTATATTCTGCATACAGCTCTGGTAGTCACACAAGCAAGAGCGTATTTTTTTTTTTGAAACTAGCAAGAGCGTATTCTTGTCTTCCTTTGATGCAGCCAAACTCTTGATCTCCCTCCCCTTCAAGTGGTCGGCTGACTTGACGTGCTGCAACTGGACAAATTTCCTGTCGAACTGTCAACAGAAACTCCTGTTGCCGCTGCGTGGTCCCACAAAATCATCCTTCTCTCTTCATTTGCTTAGCCTGCACGAAAATTAATCAATATATTAATTACCAGATAAATCAATTAATCGGCTGAACAATTATTTGCAACATCATTTAGTAGCTGAATTAATCAGACAATTTTAAATGTCAAATTTGGCTATCGAGTATCTATCTATATATGTAAGCGAAATTTGGGTGCAAAAAATCTTCAATCCGACGCTCATTTATGTCTACCCATCAGCTTTTAGTCTTTTTTTTTAGCAACAACAACGGGGGACGATGAGTTGCCACCTGATTATATCACCACACAGACTCAACACTTCATGCACCGTCATGTCTCCTCCTTTGAAGTGACTATGGAGTGCCGGGAAGGTTGCAGCCAGAATCCAGAGGCAGCCAATGGTCCGCCCAAAACGACGTAGTCTTGCCAGGGGCGGAGCCAGGAATTGAGGATAGAGAGGGCCATGTATAAGACTAGAACTTACCATACCAAGTTGCAGTCACATATATAGTAGTAATACTAGGTAAATGCCCGTGCGTTGCACCGGCTGTTATACCCTTCACTTGAGACTTCTCTTCAGCTTATTTCATGATTTCGCAATGTTTTAGGTTTCTATCTTGTCAAGCATGCTTTCAAATTCTTTGATCTGCTCATCATAATGATCGTGTGAGAAAGGAAAAAAGAAAATAGTATGCTAGAGGCCATCGAATTTATTGTTCCTATGAACTTACAATGAATTAAAATTTTCAATGCTACCTTCGGTTTTCACCGATTAACATCATTATGATTGGAATGAGAGGAATGCTATCTCTGGAACATGATGCTCAACCCTAAAATGGATGCAACGTACCATGAAAAAATGAGCATCAGGGCATGTGCTGCAGATAAATGATTCATGCAAGCAACCCATGGGAATAGGGATATCATCAAGAATGAGCATGAGGGCATATGCTGTAGGCAAATGATTCATGCAAGCAACCCATGGGAATAGGGATATCATCAAGGTACACAACCTCCCCTATTTTTCAAAAGTTGAGTTACGGCAACCAATAACACGAGAAAAAATATCCATGGATGGAGCATATCAGAAGGTTCAACACTAACAAAACTATTGTACTAAAAATAAACAAAAGGGTCACTATATTTTCACTAATGTGATATGCTGTAGGTAACAAACTGAAGCTCAAGCTATGAAAATCAAATGTATGGCAACAGCTCTGCCCCGACTTTCTTGATCGTCTTGCCAACTGGTTTTGTATTCATCACTGAAAACAATTTCTTGTCTTGAGCGTATTGGAACTTCACTGGTACATAACAATCTGCACTGATGCCATCCTCACTGTACGTCTATACTCTGTACCTAAAGTTTGCTTAGAAAAAATGCAACAACAACCCAATCTAAAGCTCCATGAGCTATGAAATAAACAACAAAAATTGCAAGGTTGTACTGAGTCTGAAACACTGAACATTAGAGATGATTCTGCACATCCATACCTACAGAAGGGTCTCTGCACATTCATATCCATACCTGCAGAGGACTGGAGTAGATAACACTACAGCAGGTCAGCGCTGATGTACTCAACTGGCAGGGGGCCTCCACAGCAGCAGCTAGCAGACACACCCTTCTTCTTGTTGTCCTAGGCCTGAGAGCAGCACACCGACATGATCATCGCCACTCAATCAGCACAGGACGTCACTAGGGAATTGAGATCCGAAGAGATAAGATCCTTACATAAGAAGAGCAGGCTCGTGCAGTAGAAGGCGGCAGTCGACGAGGAGAGCAGGGCGGCACTGTCAGCATTGGAGTCGGGCACCTGAAAGATAGCTTTGATATCCTCTGTAGTTTTTACTCTTGGTTGACACCAAATTCTGAAGGTGCTGCAGCATTAGATAGGTTCGTTTTAGACTGAAACAAAAAGATAAATGGAGAATCAATGCTCTATGCATGAAGCCATGAACCTACCTTGTACATGTTTTTTGTCTGTCTTTACTGATCAGATACAAAATGGCTATGCATAGAGATGATTAATCTCCAAAACCAACCTATCAATATATCCATGGTATTGCAGGCTTTGTTGCCATTCACATGACCAAAGGGACGGCCGCTGAAGCAAGTTTCAGATTTGGAGCAGTAGAGAGACGACCAGTACTTGTCAAGCACCTCCTTCAGTGGCAATATCTACACCACAACAGATATGGCACCAAACCATGAATCAACACGGTCGTTGAGAACTCTGAACTCATCCGCGGAATCAAACGCTGCCAAGATGATCAAACGGAAGCAAAAAACAACGCCCTATGAGGCTGTGGCCTGTGGCTAAGCTATCACCTTGCGCCCTTGCCCATGTCGAATTGGGTGTGGTGGCAGCACGACGGCCAGCGGGCTAGGTCCCGTCGTCATAGTCTGGCCATAGCCCGTCTGCTCGAGCGGCAACAGTAGCGAAGCTCAGACCAAACCGATCACGAATTCACGTGACGAAACATATATAAAAAATGAAAACGAACGAGAATGAAGCAAGCACTTATGGATCGTGAATGTCTGGAGCGGCTCCGAGCTGCACGTGGGGCAGGAGAAAGAAAAAGAATGGCGTGAGGTCTCGCATCAACCCAAACGAAATTGGATAGTAGAAAATTGATCTATGGGGCGAGGGAGCAGCGAGCTCTCGGCGTTTGAACGAGAGGATAAGATGGGGAAGGGGAGCTGCTCCTCGTGGCGGTGCGGACCACGTACCGACAGCAGCCGTCGCTGGCGCAGCAGTGGTTGATGGAGGCGCAGATGGTGTCGGGCCACTGCAGGGAGAGCGCGAAGTAGTCGAACTCCCGCTATGACTTGCTGCTGGCCAGGGGCACGCGGTGGGAGCCCAGGTAGGACAGACCTGCGGCGATGAGCATCCACACCACCAGCACGCACGCCGCTGTACTCGCCGTCATCATCGCCTCCCTCTTCTGCTCTGCCTCGTCGTCGCGTCCGGCAGCGTCGAGGCGTGCGGCGCCACGGAGATCCGAGCACGGCGATTCGGCGGCGGCTGTGGGAGGGCGTGGAGGTAGCGTCGCCGGGTGGGCATGGACCATGGACCTGGCGTCGAGGCAACGGGGGTAGGGCGTGTCGTCGGATGAGGATTGCTGTGATTGAGGGCTGATTGACGATTGATTCTTCTTTCCATTTATGCTGGACGACGTGGTCCAGGGCCACCGCGGGGGAGCTGAGACGCCGGACGGAGCGAAGGCCCACATGCAGGAGCTAGGTCCATCGCACGCCATGTGAAAGGAAAGCGCGAGCAATCTTTCGCACGCCGGATGAACGATTCTCTTATGAATATTTTAGTTGTAGAGAAGAAATATATGTTTAACAAATTTTAACCAAAAGAAAATTACATATCTATTATCTTAAATTTAGCTCCACGACAACATGCAAGATCATAGGCAATTTGATAAAAGAATACCAGTGACTATCAATTAGTAGATAAAAGAATACCATTGGATGATTATGGATTATGGATTACCAATGCTTCTGGTGGCCTGATCGCCTGGGGGACACCTACAGCCTACATGAGGCAATTTGGACTGCAGGTCAGCGTGCGGCGCCCAGCAGTGTTAATTTGGGACAGCGGTGGCGGCACCGGCGTGGCACGGCGCAGCGTCTCACTTTGGCCTCCCACTCCGACAGTATCGACATGGCGATGTCCGCGAACTGGCGAAGGCAGAAGGGAAGACGGGCAGTCGAACAGGCGAGAAACGAAGGAAGCTAGGAAGGCTCGACGCTTCGTATGCAGAACCAATGAAGGGAGCAGCAGCAATTACATGTTCGTGTAAATAGGTTGCTTCTTATTGGACCTCAAATACACAGTATACAATTAACGTCTGGAATGAATGGGAGGAGCCAAACAGCAATTACACAATCCACTAAAAAAATAGCAATTACACGATACACATACATGGATAATACGTAGTATTTATTAACTACTATATCCTGGAGGACTAGTAGCACGCCAGGGGTGCAAGGCCCCCGAGAATTTTTTTATTTTTTAATCCTTTTTTATTTAATATTTTAATAATAATCGCTTTTATTTTTTTTTACGTATTTGACTCTTTTGGTAACGTTGTCGTGCCACATGCATTGGCGCGGCAACATCTGTCATGTTAGACAGCGTTTTGGAAGTGGAAAACGTTATCACGTCACTCCCGCTGCCGTGACAGTATTGTTATGTCGCGCCACCGGGAGTGGTGTGACGAGATAAAACCTCTGAAAAATCATAACTCTTTGATGTGACATTGGATGAAGATAAAATTTATATGAAAATTGTAGCTCTCGATGAGATCTACAACTTTGTAGTTTTAAGTTTTTTCATTTGAGGACGTCAAGATGCTCAAAAAATTAATATAAAATTTTAGAAGCATAATAATCACGTATAAGTGCTTGTCGCATTAGAAAAACAATATCATTTTTGTATGGTATCAAATGAAGATACGTTTTACATGAAAGTTATAGCTGTCAATGAGATCTACAACTTTGTAGTTTTGAGTTTTTACATTTGAGATCGCTAAAATACACGAAAAAATAAAATAAAATTTCAGCAGCATAATAATCGCGTACTAGCGCTTGTCGTATTACAAAAATAATATCATTTTTGTATGGCGTCAGATGAAGATACATTTTATATCAAAGTTGTAGTCTTTAGTGAGATCTACAAGTTTATAGTTTTGAATTTTCATATTTGAGGTCGTTAACATACTCTAAAAACTAATATAAAGTTTTAACATACTCTACAAGTTCATATTTAGCAACATATTATGCTACTGAAATTTTATACTATTTTTTTAGCATCTTAATGACTCCAAATGTGAAAACTCAAAACTATAAAGTTGTAGATCTCACTAAGAGCTACAATTTTGATATAAAATGTATCTTCATTTGACGCCATACAAAAACAATATTATTTTTCTAATACAACAAGGGCTAGTACGCGATTATTATGCTGCTGAAATTTTATATTATTTTTTTGTGAATTTTAACAATCTCAAATGTAAAAACTTAAAACTATAAAGTTGTAGATCTCATTGAGAGATACAATTTTCATGTAAAAAGTATCTTCATTTGACACCGTACAAAAAAGATATTGTTTTTCTAATGCGATAAGCACTTGTATGCGGTTATTATGCTCCTGGAATTTTATATTTGAGTGTCTTAACGTCCTCAAATGAAAAAAACTCAAAACTACAAAGTTGTAGATCTCATAGAGAGCTATAATTTTCATATAAATTCATCTTAATTCGACATCGTATTAAAGAGTTATGATTTTTTAAAAGTTTTCCCTTGTCACGCCACTCCTGGTGGTGCGACAGAACAATACTGTCACGCCAGTAGAAGTGGCGTGACAACGTTTTCCACGTCAGAAATGCCGTCTAACGTGACGAATGTTACCGCGTCAATGCATGTGGCGCGACAACGTTAAAAAGGTTGAATCTGCAAAAAAAATTTAGAAGCAATTATTATTAAAATATTAAATAAAAAAGGAATAAAAATTAACCAAAAAAAATCCGCCCCCCGCCGGTCTTATCGTGGGGACGCCCAAAGTTTAGCAACTGATCCTACTGCTACAGCTAGTCCTTAGCTAAGACGTGCTGGTGGAAATCGGTTCTTAATTCCGATCCAACTTAAAAATCACGAGGGACTTAAGTTCCAGGAGTTTCTCTAAGTTAGAGGAGACTCATCCATGCTCGAACTGTCAGAAAATGATAAATGAAAAAAGAAAAGAAAAGAAGAAACAAAACTTGTGAAGGTCTTCTCGGCTCTGGCGAGCTGTGTCGCGCAGCAGTCGCTTTGCTATATGTGCTACTTCATACTTTGTGACGTCCGCCGCTGTGTCAACCGTGTGTCGTCTCGCTCTCATCAGCGAACTAGCGAAGACATTCAAAGCAAGCAGAGAGTGAGCAGTCCCCCTTTCCTAACCCAAAATAATAAAAAAACCATTGTGTTTTGGAGATATTATAGCTCCAGCAATTTCTTAAACTCAACTCTAAAATGAGAATTTTTTTCTTAATCCCTCAAATTATAGCCTCCCGCCCCTTAAATAAAGAGGAGACAACTCGTCCCCTGATTCGCTATTTTTTCATTGGGGATTGGATTTTCTCGTTTTGCTGGAAAGAAAATCTTCAAAATTTCAAAACACATTTTGTATCTCCGCAGATAACTAATTTTTAGGGTTAGAGTTTTCTCCTTATGCTCTACCAGTCGAACTCCATATGAATCCCGACAAGGACAAGGTGGTTGCGGACGTGACTAGGCCACTACGCCACGAGATGAAATGAGAGAAGATATAGTTCCTATAAAATGAATAGAAGTTTTCTCTCGAAACGCACTAAGCAAGCATACGGTCGGTCTCTTTCACTGTTCCACAGCACCCGGAGCCAACAGGCGAAAGCCGGGCCCCTCTGCCCGCGCCGGCCAACAGGTTCGATCGCCGTCCGCCCTACGCACCAATGGCTGGCCGTGCATAGGCCGTCGTCCTCCCTGGACGGCTGGACGCCACGTCCACCACCTTCTCCTCGACGCCCGCTCGTGCGCTGATACTGTTCAGCGCGGTCGCCGTCGTCGGAACCCCCTCTGCCGACGGCGCGCATGCAGATTTTCGTCGGCCTTCTCTTTTGGATGCTCAGCGTGTGGCTCCTAGCCCTGTGCAAAACGTTTCCTGCCCGGTGCACTGGCCGCCGCCGCCATCGCCATCGCCATCCTCAAGTATTGTCCCAGGTTTTCAAACCGGTATATCTCTTTTTTTGACGGTTTCAAACCGATCTATCGCTCTCAAACTTACAGAAAACTTACACCTATCGCTCTCAAACGGGACTATGGACGTAAGTACGTAACTTTCCCTCCCGTACCCTGTGCCTTTTAAAATGTGTTCTCGCCTCCTCGTCTCGAACACAACGTAGCATCAACACCCAACTTCCGACTCTCCACCTACAACGCCGCCGGGCAATGGGCGATCAGGCGATGGCTTACGCGCCTCAGGCCGACGAGCCGCAGCCGGAGCTGATCGCGGCCCCCGCCGTGCCCCTCGGACACGTTCAGCGCCACCTCCTCGACGCGGGACGCATCCTCGTGACCGGCAGCTGGCTCGTCCTCACCTACACCATCAGCAACCGTGCGGCGAACACCCCACACGCTCTCGTCGGCCTCGCGCTTCTGCTACTCGGCGTCTTCCTCATCGAGTTGTCGCCGGTGGCCGACCAGTTCCCGGGAGCAGCAAGGGTTGGCGCCGCCGTGGCCGACGCCGTCCGCTCCTACTTGTTGGCACCGGAGAACTAGCTCCTGGAGGATAGGCGAGTATATGCATGTATCCTGGCATGCATGGGCGCGCGCACCTTTTGTCCGTCGTCATCGTCGTAGCAAGAAAATAGTTAAGCGCCATTAGTCCGTTTTTTCCGCAGGGTTTAGTATATGTATGTACTTGTCCTGTTTCGGTTCCGCCCTTGCTGTTGCTGCTTTGGTCCCTGTTAACGTCGTGTGCTATTATGGCTTGTAGTAGTATTGTATTGTACCTTTGCTTAAGTATTGAAGTACTATTATCACAGGTCTGCTATTTGTGAATTTTATATATTGTCATGGTGGTATTGAAGTACTATTATCACAAGTCTGGAAGTCATTTTTGCGTAAAAATGAGCAGCTTGTACAAACCTGCTGTCGGAAACTCGAGCCAATAAGCCCAAGACAGGTTCCAGCTCTGACACTCTACTTGACGAAAGGCAATTCGATGAGTTGTGGGGCCAAACGACCGAACCTTATCTTGGCCAGCTTAATTACAAGAGCAGGGGGCAGGGATGATTACGGCTAACCAGATGCAGCAAAGACCAGCACAAGCGGATTGCAGCCATGATTGCCCTTTTCCAGACAAAAGCTCGGCGGTCTAATCTGTCCTGTCCAGGCAAAGAACGGAATAATGTTGCTGATAATATGGCACTGGCGCTGCCACTGAACACGTGATCGTAGACTGCAGCCGTATGCATGTCGGTAAATTCCTAACTTCAGCCCGGCTAATTCAAAGCCAAATAAAGTATTTTAGATAGTTTTGTTTTAATAATGACATATATAGTGCATGCAAATTTGGAACGAGATCTAGAGGTTAATTTTTTATAATGTCGGATTTAATTTTGATCAAGTTTAGATGGTTACTTCAAAATAAAACAAGAGAAATATAAATAATATAAGGACAAAAAAGATGTCAACAGTCAGACGGCAGCGCAGTCAAAGAGGCCAAGTCACTGACTTCGGCCACGACTGGCCATTTCCTTAACTTCTTCTTTTCTCGAGGGCAGAATACTTATTTTAGTCCTTTAACTATCAAATTTCGTCTCTAAACTTTTAAATTGACTATTTCAGTTTTAATTTTTTTTTGCTATCCTAGTCCTTAAACATTGTATTTTAGACACAATTTCATCCATGAATTATCAAAGTGTATTTTAGTCTTTATACGTTTCTTTTTGGCTCAGCTCCTTGTTCTACATGGAACGTTGCGTTGTCAGTTGTCACGCCTCATCAACTCCAATACCACACGGCGATTTGAAATGGACGGTCATCATTATGTACAATTTTCCGTGGTGTTGTCCCAGCTACTAAATCAGATATCACACTTCTAACATTTATATCCATATTTTTAATATGAATGATTTTTTAGCCTATGAACAGAAAATATTATTTTTATCCACAATAGATTATTAGTTGAGCTTAACGCTAGAAGGAGCTAAGGAAAAAAATTGTAGATCTACTGTTATTTTTTATATACCCTTGTGTTCTTAAGATACTAAATAGTGTTCATAGAAGCTGTAATTACTCTCATAAAAATATAGTAGGATATATACAATTGATACCATTACAAAGTAACATTAAAAATAACAAATTAGAATTATTTATTGGCCGTTGAAAAGGTTTTAGACTAATAGAGTCCAAAAGTAAAGTTTGAGGACTGAAATTGAGCCTAATAGTGTTTTATTAATGGCCATTTTAATACTTATGGAATGAAACTGAGTCTAAAAATAAAGTTTAAGAACTAAAATGATTATTCTAAAAGTTCAAGAACGAAAATGAGCCTTAAATAATAGTTTAAGGATCAAAATAGTTATTCCACCTTTCTCCAGAAAGAAAGTGGTGGTCATGAGGGCACCCGCAACGGGCCATTTGTGCTACAACAAGCCACGTCGAATACACATAGGAGAGAGATTATAGGAGAGAGGAGACCGCCACTAAGGCCTTCCCCAACGCTAGTACTTTACTAGTAGCCCTAAGGCCCACGCAGAATCAGATAGAAAAAGTAGGTGCTCTACAGTTGTTATAGTGGCCTGTAGAAGCTACATATGCATAGAGAGAGAAGGTGGTCCATGCTAAAAAAGAAGAGAAAGAGAATATAAAGGTGAGGCATGATGAATGGAAAAAGTGTATGTGCAAATCACATGTAGTGATAGTTTGCATTGTGTAAATAGTAGTTTTAACTTTTCCTAATTTATGTAGACCACTTTTATTTATATTGAAACCACCGAGCATGTGCCCTAATCCAGAGCCGATACACATCTTTTCACATAAGGTGGGGGTCCACTCGCGTTCCTGCCCCTCTCTGCCCTCCTCCCGTCTCTCCCCATTCATCGCTTATCTGGTGCAGCACCCGTCGCCCGACGGCCGACGCTGGGCAAGTTGCATTCTGAAATCTGAAGTGCACCCACCCCTCTTGTTCGATATTGCTCTTTGGCTTCTAGGAGAGTACGAGTTTGTCTGTGTGTGCCTACGCGGCACCGGCCACACGCCCACCACACCTCTGACGTCACGCGCCCCAAATCCCATGTCACAAGTCAGAACAGCGCGCACGGAGGCAACACCTCTGACGTCACGCTTGGCAGCCTGCTGCTAACAGTGTCTCGTGTTGGCCGCCCACAGGCCTTTGAAAAGTTAAACCAAACCGACTGAACATGAGCAGAAGAAAACCTTCTTTGGCGGAATGATATGGGCATGGACAAGATTTTTCAACGTGGTCAATTCCTCGGAGCAACACGGTTGGCATCGCAGTTGTGACCATAATACATGAAGTCAAGTCTGAAGGGATAAGTTCAGTTGCTTGGTGCTGCTATATATACATGAATATCACATCCACTTAATCGATTCCACAGGAGTTAAACAGATCAGAATTTACCACAACATTATTATTTGCAAGAAAAAGATTAGCACAGGAGCTTTCCCCCCATGAGATTCCAAGGTAAAAGGCATGTGAAAAAGTGCACAAGTCACGGTTTTTTAATCTGCAGGAGGGTTTAATATATATTTATATTAAAATATAAAAGAACAAAATAGGAGTACAAAGGTTTAAGGAACAAAACTAAGGGGATGTTTGATGAGGTTCCTCCGTCTTAAAAAAAATGATTTCTCTTATAAAACATTTGGTAAGGCTCCTAGCCATAGCTAGAGCCGGAAAGAACTCTTGCCAAATACGCCTTCAGATCTTATTTAGATGTAGTCGGATTCGCATCAATCCAGATGTGCCCCAATACATGTGGATTGAGTGAGTCCAATAAGATCCAAATAAGCGTGAATTAGACGGAGTTCTGTAGCTATTCTTCAACTAACGGGTAGGGGGACTTTTGATATGCCTGAAACGTGATTGTTATAGTAATTTTCTACTGACTTGGAAATGCTTTTGCGTCAAAATGGAGAATTGTGGCCAAATGGAGAGAGTACACTTTTGGACAGGAAGAAAATTAGATGTACCCTGGGTTCAAAGCCGTCCCGTGAGCCCCTACCCTCGATAGCAGCCGCGTGGCGCAAAAAACAATCCGACGTCCGATGTGAGGGGCGTCTCCCCTGCGGCACCTCGGCTCCAGGTTAGCTCCAGCCCCTCGCTAAGCTGTACGGCTTGGCTCAGAGGCTTTGGGTGTGTTTAGGGTGTGTTTAGATGGGGTGAGTTGGGGTGAAAAGTTACTGTAGCACTTTTCGTTGTTATTTAGTAAAATTTGTCCAATCATGGATTAATTAGACTTAAAAGATTCGTCTCGAACTTTACAGACAAACTATGTAATTAGTTTGTTTTTTTACCTACATTTAATATTTCATGCATGCGTTTAAAGATTTGATGTGATGGGTGGAAGAAGAAATATTTTGGGTTGCTGTAGTAAGTGAACGTGGCCTTAGATGAAAAAGTTGGGGTGAAAAGTTACTGTAGCACTTTTCGTTGTTATTTGGTAAAATTTGTCCAACCATGGATTAATTAGACTTAAAAGATTCGTCTCGAACTTTACAGCCAAACTATGCAATTAGTTTTTTTTACCTACATTTAATGTTGCATGCATGCGTTTAAAGATTTGATGTGATGGGTAGAAGAGGAAATATTTCGGGTTACTGTAGCAAGTGAACGCCCCCTGCAATTGCACCCTCGAACTTCCATTTTCTAGGTATAAGCGCCCCCTGCAATTGCACCCTCGACCACACCGGTGCAAGTTCGACGAACCGCTCCGCTCCAGACGCCCTCACTCGAGATACCACCAATGGCGGACCGAGCAGAGGCCGCCGCCGCCGCTGCTGGAGACCGCGAGCGTCTCCAGAACATCTTCCTCGACGCCGCGCGCGTGCTGATGCTGTTCAGCGCCGTCGCCGCCGACCGCATGGAGGCGTTCCTCGGCCTTCTCCTTTGGATGCTCGGGGTGTGCCTCCTGTCCCTGGTGCCAGCGGCAGGACGTTTCCCGCGCGCCGCACTGGCCGCCGCCCCCATGGTCATCACCATCCTGAAGCACTTGTTCACTCTACGGAACTAGCTCGATCCCGTGGCCTGTAGGTGCGGATGGCGGTGCAGCTGAGGTACTCATGGCTTTTGATTATGCTTTGCCTATTGAATAAGGAGGATCGACTTTCTTGCTATGGGGTTTCCGCTTTTCTGTTTCTTTGTTAGTTTGTTTTAGAGAGTCTGCTCCTGACTTTACTCTCGGACAGAGTCTCTGTTTATCTTCTTCCTCTGTTTCCGAGGAAATGTTGTAATTGTTGTGTTGGGCTGTTGGCCATGTTAGAAGCTGTGTTCTTCTCCGAAGTCTTCTGTACTGTATGCTAAAATGCGAGGTCTGGGCGCTTTGCACGCTGCTCACCGTGCTGTTTGCGTGGAAGGTGGCCGTGGCGATGCCCTCTTGGCCCGTCGCCGCGGCCGTGTGGGCGATGGCGGTTTGTCAGTTTTCACCATGGTTGGCCGTTTTCTTGCCTTGTCTCATCATCCCTGAATGTCGATGAACACCTCCATGCAAGTTTTCCGATAAGCGCACGGAACGAGGCGGAGCCGATGTGGTCCTCGTCGTCACGGGCCTGGTCGGCGTTACGGCGTTACCTGACATCCGGCGTGTCCGCTTACAGAGTAGCTATGTTTTTTGTTTCAACTTCTGGCTTGTGAGTAGCAAAAAAAAAAAAAAAAACTGAAACAAACATGCTCTAGCATCGGCAAGATTGATATGCCCTAACCACTTGGTAAGTAAGCGTCCACGTTGTATTGTGCGCCACAAAACAAATCAACTAGCTTTTTTTTCTTTCCATAAATATGTGCAGAACTACAAACACAATTGCTATAAAAAGAATCGTTTCTTAGGTATCGGACCCAATTCGTTCTTGTTATGGAAACACTGTAAAAATATATGTATATACAATACACATAAATGATAATGTGTTTTTACCTAATAAAAGATTACAATAAATGGTCAGTCACACGATTCATCCGTCTAGCTTTATTATTTTGCACAAGAGACTAACCATGCAATCCACTCCAGACTCCACCACCCACATTTTACTGAGCTTGAGTTATTATGATATAACTGGAAGAACGCTCCGCCGGTTGCCGCGGGAATCACTGATAAAATTATACTACTTATATTTATCATTATAATTGAATAAATATCATAATACATGTTAGTAGATGATTTTTAGTATTCTGATGTGGACAACTAAATATATGTTAGTAAATAATGTGGTTTGCTAATGTAAATAGCTTGAATGAAGATATGGACACTTTGCATGGCGAGATAGTTGAATATGCTAGTGGGATGCTTTGGTGGATGCTGATGTGGACACTTTACATAGCAAGATAAATTATATATATATATATATATATATATATATATATATATATATATATATATATATATATATACACACACAACAAACACGCCGGAACATACGACGACTCAATAATTCTTCAAGGTCGCATGTATGATGATCGGTCTCTCCTTCGACCGAAACCTCATGAAGTTTTTGTGACCCTGCACTCCTGCAGGATTTATCCACTTTATTAGTGCGGTTTCTTTGAAAGATCAGGCATGATTTTTGCTGTAATAAATTAAAAATTATAAGCTCTCTTGGACACACCAAAATGGCTAAATAATCATCACGTACCCGTTAACCTGCAAGAAAGTAAATATCGCCACAGCTGCTTATTAAATAGCTGTATGTACGTTACGTACACAAAACTCATCGGTCACGACTCAGGAAGCAGCTAAACTTGGCGGTGTCCATCACTTTACGTTCGCCGACGTCACAGATGACGAAACAAGGCAAGAAAGCCACCAAACGACCAGCGCCATCGCCCACACGGCCTCGGCAACGGGCCGAGAGGGCATCGCCGCGGCTACCTTCCACGCGAACATCACGGTGAGCAGCGTGCAAAGCGCCCAGACCTCGCGTTTTAGCCGACGCCTTCTCTTTCCGCCGCCGTTGTCGTCGACGTCGTCGGCCGCCCAGGCGGGCGGCAGCAACTGCCAGTGCTGGTCCTAGGAATTTTTAGACCTAGAGCGAAACTGAATTTCTAGGCCTTTAATATAAACACCATAACAATATTTTTATAAACACATGTATAAACAGAACATTACCAATAAATGTTTAAAGAGTATCTAAAAATATATTCATAACAATAAATAATTAAAAAGTTGCCTTAAAATTCTTTGTAATGTTCTTCGATGCAAAGTATCGTCAATTCCTATCCACTCATTTATCAGACTCCACCAACACCACCTCTTACTCTGTCTCTTCTTCGAACTCCACGTTGCATTGCTGATGACCTCCTCTCTCTCTCTCCCCTCTTCCTCTTCTTTGATTTTCTGAAGCACCCCAAAGTTTGTGAACTCCGCGTGTTGGAATACTCTCGCAACTCTCCAACAGAATTGGAATAACTTATAATTTAAAATGGAGGGAGTACCTTTCTACCTCCAATTAGTGATGAGTTGGTATGGCTAACTAATCCCACGAAACAAACATGTCTCGGAATGCCTTGCCTTGTAAGTATCCTTTCAAATTTGCTTCCTCAACATATAAGACCAAAAAAAAAGAATCATCCGCGTGTAAATGACTTTAATGTGCACTATATCCATTACTAATATAATTTGATCCTCGTACTATACGGAAATGTTTTGAGACCAGTGTCCAGTGTAGCAGTGTCCTCTAGCATTCTTTTACTACGTCAACGGTGTGAATTTTGGTGCGAAAGACGGTGCGAAATAAGGGATTGTTCCTCGGTCAAACTTGGTCTTTTCATAAGAAAATACCAAGATCTCGTCAAATGTCATTGGCGGTTGGAGATATTTATTGTGCACTCGTTTCGGCCATATGTTCAACACGTTGCGTTTTTGACCGAAGAAACTCTTATCATCGTTCCTGTGCAAGATGTGCTGCCTGCTATACATATACACGCACACATACCCCTGAACCAGCCAACCAGGCGTTCACTATCCTGACCTGTGACATAATAAGGCCGGTAGCTATTCGCAACTTCGCCTGCCGTGTAACCCGTAATAAGGAGGACGTTCATGACTCGACGCTGCAAAAGTTTTCTGATCAGCGCTTGGAGCGCGGGAGCGAGGCGGCGCCGATGCGGTCCTCGCCTTCGCAGGCCTGACCGCCGTAACCCTGACGTCCGGCGTGTCCGCTTACAGAGCCGCGGCTGCAGGGGACGTCGGCTCCGCGGCGTTCGTGGGCGCCAACTACACCACGCTGCTACGAGCGTCTCGAAGAGTTTGTCAAAATTCATCTGGCAAATATCGTGATTTGGCAACTTACTAACATATATGGCAAGTGAAAAAATAGACTCTCTTTAAGGGTTTGCCATTTGGACTTGATAAAATAAGAAGAGGCCCGCTAAACGAACGAAGAGTCCAGCTAAGAAACGAAGAACCCCGCTAAAAAACGAAGAGCCCCACTTACATATGCACGCGAAGCCGGATGCGCGAGCGATGCGCGCTCGCGCTCAGTGTGCAAATATGCGCGTGGAGGGGAGAAATTTGCCAAGTTGCTAAAATTTGCCAAGTTGGATGCTAAACTGTTGGAGCACAATTTTTCCTATTTTACCAAAAATAGATAAATACCAAGTTGATTTAGCAAACTCTTGGAGATACTCGTTTGGCCAAAGCTCTGATTGGCTCTAGCTCCAACACTGTGTGTCAGAGGATCTAGATCCAGTGAAGCGGAAGAGAGGGGAGAGAAAAATAGATTCAGCAAATAGTATCTACACAGTACATCTATAAGGGTGTGTCAGAGGGAGCCGGAGCCACCGGAATCTGTACAAAGAGGCCCTTAGACTACCCGCACTCATGGACCTCTATATTCATCCTCTATACATCCTAGTCAGCAAGATTCTCTCCTCTATATTCAATCTTCCCGCATCCATCTATCCTCTATATCATCATCTATCCACTCTATCCACTGTGGGACCCACTTATCACTTTATCTAAATATATCCATGTGTGATCTAGTTTTAAAGGATTTATTGAGACGAATTTAATGGTGCAATCGAAATTTAATTTGGATTTTTGGTTTGTGAGTTATAGCATTTTTTCCTTTGTTTAGCCAATGGGGCCCGCCACTGCCCACTATAGAGTAAGCACTGTACCACTCTAAATATAGAGTGAGAAAAAGGATAGAGTATCGTTTTAGAGTACCCAGTGCAACAGTTTTTACTCTATATTCATACTCTAAAACTTTAGAGTATCATTTTAGAGTACCCACCAGGTAGTCTTATCTTCCGCAGCCTCCGTGCCTACGAGCGGTTGCCAGGCCTGGCCCTGGAGTGGGGTGCCGCTCCAGGTCCCCCGAACCAAAGGGGGCCTCCCACTCCTAAGGGTATGTACGCTGTAGTATTAGTATTGGGTAATATATAGTATGTATGTGTATGTATTTTTTTGAAACTGTATATGTATGTATTAGTTACTACGTGTATATTAGCAGTAGCACCTTAAGAAGCTAGCTGCCGGTACTAGAAAGTACCAACCCGTGGCAATTAATAATAATTGACAATTGGCCATTTAGGCCTGGCCCAAAACAAGCTAAGGGTGTGGCTAATTAGGAACCAACATGCAACACATCATTAGTGCGTGAGTTTATGCACCTAAAAACACAACTTTTAGTGTTGATGAAGCTAACCGAAATCCTCGTATAAGTTAATTGGGTTCAATGCATTTAACTCTTCGGTAGTGTTAGCGCTCGGACGTCTGAAATAGCTAAAACACTTACAATATACGTCTGAAACACTTTCATAAACACCTAAAAACATTTGAAAGTCCTCGCAAACATATGCAATATCTAGATCTACTTTTGCAACATCAAAATAAAACATTTACAACATACGTATGAAACACTTGAAACATACGCTTTGCAGCATACATGTTATGCAACATCTAGATATACTTCTGCAACATCCGGATGAAACACTTGAAACATACATCTAAAACACCTGAGACACTTGAAACATATGTTTACAACACACGTATATAACCATTGCAACCTACATTACATTTAGATGAAACACTTGAAACATACGTCTGAAACACTTGAAACACGACATCGTTGGTAGCCACAAGCTACCTGGTGAGGAACTGTGGTAGCCAACGAGCGGTGCTCGGGTGCAGTCTGTCCAGATGAGAGAGAGAGAGAGAGAGGAGGTCATTAGCAATGCAACGAGGAGTTCGAAGAAGAGCCAGAGTAGGAGGTGGTATCGGTGGAATTTGAGAAATGAGTGGATAGGAATTGACGATACTTTACATCGAAGAACATTACAAAGAATTTTAAGGTAACTTTTTAATTATTTATTTGTTATGAATATATTTTTAGATACTCTTTAAACATTTATTGGTAATGTTCTGTTTATACATGTGTTTATTAAAATATTGTTATGGTGTTTATATTAAAAGCCCAAAAATTCAGTTTCGCTCTAGGTCTAAAAATTCCTAGGACCGGCACCGGCAGTTGTCGCCGCCCGCCGGGGCGGCCGACGTCGGTGGAAAGAGGAGGCGTCGGCTAAAATGCGAGGTCTGGGCGCTTTGCACGCTGCTCACCGTGATGTTCGCGTGGAAGGTGGGCGCGGCAATGCCCTCTCGGCCCGTTGCAGCAGCCATGTGGGCGATGGCGCTGGTCGTTTGGCGGCTTCCTTGCCTTGTTTCGTCATCTGTGACGTCGGCGAACGTAAAGTGATGGACACCGCCATGGATGATGTAAGGCCAACCTCTATGGGAGTTTCATATAGTTTCATGAGCATTAAATATGATAACATGGCATTGTATTAACAAAGAGAGATGATAAGAGTTTCATGAGAGTTTGAAAGTTTCATAGGGATGAAACTCTTCTGCACTATTTCTAAAATATGGGTGTATTGAAACTGGGACATAAGACCCGCATTAGGACTGGCTAAGTTTAGCTGTTTCGTGAGTCGTGACCGATGAGTTTTGTGTACGTAACGTACATACAGCTATTTAATAAGCAGCTGTGGCGATATTTACTTTCTTGCAGGTTAACTGGAAAGTGATGATTATTTAGCCATTTTGGTGTGTGCAAGAGAGCTTATAATTTTTAATTTATTACAGCAAAAATCATGCCTGATCTTTCAAAGAAACCGCACTAATAAAGTGGATAAATCCTGCAGGAGTGCAGGGTCACAAAAACTTCATGAGGTTTCGATCGAAGGAGAGACCGATCATCATACATGCGACCTTGAAGAATTATTGAGTCGTCGTTTGTTCTGGCGTGTTTGCTTGCATTGGAAGGTTATCTATATCTATATCTCTTTTAAAGATAAATCCCACTAGCAATTTATCTTGTCATGCAAAGTGTCCACATCGGCATCCACTAGAGCATCCCACTGGCATATTCAACTATATCGTCACGCAAAGTGTCCATATCAGCATTCACTAACACATCCAATAAACACATGTCATTATGTCTTCATTCAAACTATTCGCATTAGCAAACCACATCATTTACCATTTATTGTATTCTTTTATTAGGTAAAAACACATTATCATTTATGTGTATTATATATATATATTGAAAGTGTTTCAATAACAAGAACGAATTGGGTCCGATACCTAAGAAACGATTCTTTTTATAGCAATTGTGTTGTAGTTCTGCACAAATTTGTGGAAATAAAAAAAGCGAGTTGATTTGTTTTGTGGCGCACAATACAACGTGGACGCTTACTTACCAAGTGGTTAGGGCATATCAATCTTGCCGATGCTAGCACTCTGCACAGTGATAATAAGTCCCTCCCCCGAGTCAGGGGGCCTCACCGCCGGCGCGCCAGCACCGCCCGCCCGCCACCCCCTTCTGCCCGCCGCTGCCGCCTTCCGGCCCACGGCAGCGGCGGCCCGCAAAAGCTGGCGTCGTCGTAGCCTCCCCCCAACCTCTTCCTGTCTCCTCTGCCTCCATCCCCTCCACCTACTTCCTCCGGCGAACTGGCCGTCCGGCAGGGTGGATTCGCCCCCCTATGACCGGATCTGTGTTCCTCACCCTCCGATCTACTCCCTGCGGCAGCAAGTTGCGGTCGTCAGCATGGCTTCACCCGGTCTGGCGGCCGCCGTTCATCGTACACGCGGGGGCTTGCGTGGTATGGCTCTAGGGCATGTCGCGTGTGTCCTCCTGCGTGCAGGCTGCTCGATGGGGCTGGATCCACCCCTCACCGGTCCGGGCTGCTCCCCTTGCTGTGGCCTGGCTTTGGCGCGGGGAGGGGAGTCTGGCTTCCTCTGGGGCCTGCGGCCCCGGTGGGGTTGGATCCGCCCCTCACCGGTCCGGGCTGGTCCCCTTGCTACGGCCTAGCTTTGGGGTGGGGGGAGGGGGTGACGCCCGGCTACGCCCGCCGCCTGGCTCCCTCTAGGGTCTGCGGCCTGGGGCAGCAGAACCCCTAGCCCCGTGGCCTCCTTGGCGTCTAGGTCCGGGGCGCCAGCTGCCTCTGGCCAGATTTGGCCCGCACGCGACCTGGGGCGACTGGACGGCCACCTTGGTGGCCTGGTGGCAGTGGCCAGCATGGTGCTTTGGGCGAAAGCCCAGACGGTGGCTGGGCAGATGATGGTGACGTCTTGGCGCCATTTGCCTTCCTGGAGGCACCGTTCTCCGAGCCCATGCTCTTGTGCCACTGTTGCTGGATTCTAGGCGAAAGCCCTGCCTTAGATGCCTCTAAGGCCAGCTACGACGCGTCCATAGTCGCTTCTATGGATGTCCTCCCTGTCTTGAAGGCGTCGCTGAAGAATCGGCCTTGCTTCTGACGTCGGTTCCCTGAGGAGTCCCTCGCTGTGCCTGTCGTGCTTCATTTCCACTCGCATTGGTTTGTCCTGCAGCTCTAGACCTTGCCCGGTTCGTGGTCGTTGGTTTCGTAGCGGATGCTTTGCCGCTATTGTTTCTGGTTTGTTGGCGGATGCTTTGCCACTATTTGGTTCATTGGCGGATGCTTTGCCGTTGTGTCGTCGGCCTCCTCTCTGGCAGACGCTTTGCTGCTGAGAGTGACCTGGCCCTTCCTCTACTACGGATGCTTTGCCATAGTGGATACCTTCGCTTCTCTCCCGGCAGATGCTTGGCCGCTGGTTGGTTCATTAGCGAATGCTTTGCTGTCGTTTGGTTCGTTGGCGGATGCTTTGCCGTCGTCGTTGTTGGGCGATCTTCTATGCAGGCGATCATTGCGATGTTGTATCTCTTTCTTACAGGCTCAGTTTGTAGGTGTAGGTGTCCAGGGCAGTCGCTCTCCTCTGTATCTTTTTTCTTGTTTCTTAGTTTATTTTTCCAGGTCACTCTCCACCAGCTTGGTGGTTTGTAATCTGTGCTACGATGGTTTTCTCATAGCTGCGTCGTGTAATTTTCTCTGCTTAATGAAAAATGGGTTATATTCCCCGATCGCGAAAAAAATCTTGCCGATGCTAGAGCATGTTTGTTTCAGTTTTATGTTGTCTTCTTCTTCTTCTTCTTCTTCTTCTTCTTCTTCTTCTTCTTCTTCTTTTGCTACTCACAAGCCAGAAGTTGAAACAAAAAACATAGCTATTGAGTTGGCTTCCAAAAGGCTAAAAAGTTGGTTTATGAGAAAATGAACTAAAAGTTGAAAAGCATATTAAAGAGGAGTTTCTTGGCTTTTGGTATGCTAATAAGAATCTAAATATTTGTTACAATGTCAATAGTAAAAAAACCAACAGGCAGAAGCCAGAAACCGGTTTCAGCAAACCACACCCCCCCCCCCAACCCCAAAAAAAAACGTAGCTTAAACAATAAATAGGTTCTAAATCTGCTTGGTTCCATATCCTGTTCGCTCACTCGCCTCTCTTGGCTGAGCAAGGCTAGCCTTGCCAACGCAAGCCATCGAAGGAAATCCTCACTTTCATCAATGAACGTATTTATTGAGCAGATAGATTCTTGTTTATTAATGTGTAACATTGCAATAGCTTTTTTTATTTACAATAACATTGCAATAGCCTTTGGGGGAGGGAATAGAGAACTAGAGATGAGAGCAGTTTGAACAAGAGAGCAGTTTAAACTTTTTTTATCGGGTACAATTTGGATGTACACAACCCACGCACTCCACACTCACACCACACGCCCACACACGCGTAAAGAAGAGATTGAAAGGCTCTCCAACGCGCACGCGTGCATGTATCCTAAATTTTCTGAAAAAAATCCAGAAAAAGGTGTGAACACCCGGGTTTGACCAGGGTAGCGTCCCACTAGACCACAGGCCCATTCGCAGTTTATACGTATTTTTGGCATACACTGAAATGGAGAATAGTAGATTATCCTGTGGTCGCAGGCTCGCAGCACATTTTATATTAAATTAACCTGCCTCATATAGAAATCTATTGTTGATCGTACGCTGTAAACCATTTCTTTTAACGGAAGGGGAGATGAGGGATTTGATCACAGCACTTTTTATATTATACTCCCTCCATACTTAAAAATAAAGTTGTTTTAGACTGCGACACGGTCTCCAAAGTATAACTTTGACTTTTTATTTTTACTAGCAAAGATGCCCGTGCGTTACAACGGGAGGAAAAAAAGCTATCAAACGTTAATAACAAACGAGAGTAGAATTTTATATATGTATTTATATTTTACCCTTGCTATAAACTTTAAAAGCTTTAATTTATCTTATGATGATCACATTTCGTGCATTAGACGTGTATCATTGGTGTAGATGCGGATCCGGCCACGATGACATCCAGACTCATCTTTTCGGTAGAGATGGCAGCAGATCGGGTTCGGGTCGGATACCCGCGGGTTTCGGGTCCTGCAGTTTCAGGTTTGGGGATGGTTTTTCACTCACGGTTTTCGGTTTCGGTTTCGGATTTGGTATCGGGTTCGATTTTGGGTTTGGTTTTTCACCCGTGGATATCCAATGGATATCCGAAATAAATCATTTGGAATTAAAACTCATGTTTTATAATATGCTAATAATAACTTGTATACTTATATTATTAAATCTATTCAAAATTGACTCATGAAAATATTTATTATTTATTGCCTCTTATTTATACATGTGAATATGTGTATATTTATCCGTGGGTTTCGGGTATCCATTCGGGTTTCGGGTATCCGTTCGGGTTTCGGGTATCCGCGGGTTTGGTTTTGGTGATGGATTTCCACCCGAATCGGTTTTCGGTTCGGGTTCGGGTTTCGGTTTTGGGTGCACGGAGACTCCACCCGATCCGAACCCGACCCGTTGTCATCCTTACTTTTCGGTGAGACAGTGATGTTGATATAGTGTCACACCCCAAAATTTCTGATTTTGGGTTGTGCATAGAAAACACAATAAAATAAATATTTTGATATTTGATAAAACTTTTCAAGTTTAGTGTAAGTTAGCATCAATTAGTTATAGAAAAAAAATTGAAAAAAATAAGAATCTTTAAATTTTTTTAAACTAATTTGACGGGCTATTGTTTAATGTGATGTTTGTTTGTTGTCTCTTGTGTGTTGAGAGCGAGCAAAGTCTTTAAAAATGCGTTTAGTAGGTCGATATTCCTTCTCCGGCACGCCTTTATTTTTTCTACAATCAATATTCCTTGTTTCTCAGATCAAGTTTTCGTTGGGAGCTTCCTAAAAATCTTTTCTTTTATAACGTAAATTACTCCTTTCAGTTTCTCTCCCATCAATCAATCTCTACAAATATCTTGGGAATTTTTCCTGCTTCTATCGGAACTTCTTCCCATTTTTCTATAAGCATAATCTAATTTTTAGAAGCTCCAAAATTATCTTATAGTGAGCTCCAAATACTTTATTTGGGTTCCTCATATTCCATAATATCTCTGAGAATTTTTCCCGAATTTTTAGAGCTTTCGGAGTATTTTTCGTGGCTTAAATAATAATTTTAGACTTTTCTGGAATTATTTCATCCACGAAATTAATTAATTCCTAAAATAAATAAATTTCTCATTCTTTTCAATGCTCTAAGTCTATGTGCAATAATCATAAAGGCCAGTGTCTTTATTTACTAATGGGCATTAATGTCTATTTAGGCCTATTAGTGGAGGACGGTGCACATCAATTAGTATCATATTGCTAGTTGATGTGAATATGGAGAGTTTCCCTCCTATAAGTATGTGCCAATCCTATGGGCAAAGTACACCAAAACTGTCGTAAGAGGAGCTCCTAGTTTGGGAAATCTCTCGTATAGTAAATTAGATATTTTTCCTCCTTCTCATGTCGCCCCTAGGCCGAGGCCCCTCCATTCCTTTTCTTCCTATGCTTCAAGTGAGGAGATGGATGGAGGTAGAAAATGAAGTATATGCGGTTTTACCACTGGTTCGTAATATCTTTGTCGTTTCTTCGTTTTAATTCTATTTTGCTCCGTTTTAGTTGCATTAGTTTCGTATCGTCACGGCCTACGCAGTAGTGCTAATCTTTATCATGTCAGTTGTATATAAGTTTATTAATATAAATGTAATTTGATAGTTATTTATTTAGTAGCTTTCTAATTAAAAGCAATCTAGTCTTAGAATTCCGTTTTTGTTAAGATTGTGATCGTACCAATGTAACCTTCACATTAGTGGCGATGTTCATTATGTCATGTGTTTATGAATTTTGATTATAATAATTTGACTAATGTTTATAGCATGCCTTTTTAATTAAAAACAACTTAGGGCTTAATTTTTGGTCTTTTAAAAAGTAAATGTTAACTAACACCAACCTTAATGTGCCTTAATTAATTATAATTTGTTTAGTTAAACATGAAACATATAATTAATTTGGTTAAATTTTATTTAGTATCTTTTCAATTAAAAGCAAGTTAGATTTATATATCGGTCTTTCATAAATTAATTATAATAAGATTATTATCAACGACAATGCCTTTTCAATAATGACTTACGTAGATCAACCTTGAAATATAAGTGCATTCGTTCAGTTGCCACATGTTTTTCTATATATATATATAAATTGATTAATACACTTGCATCTAGTTTTATAACTAAAAATCAATATAGGTTTTATACTTGTGTACTTTATATACAATGTTAACATGATTAATTGCTAACATAATCATGTTTCTAAATTATAATTTGTCCGGTTTAAACATGCATGTTAAATTCAATTAGATGCTCAGTGCTCTCGTATGTCAATTGCATTAACAAGTTAGTGTTGAATTGACATAAATGATATTGAAATATTTATAAATAAAATATGATTAGCTTTAACCTGACTTATGAAAATAAATATGTTACGATTAATCTGAATTAGTACTACTCCTATAGTTTTCTTAGTTAACATAAAATTAAGCTTGTAATTGTTTCTTTTACAATAATATAAAACTTTCGATAGTCATTTCTTTTTAACAATAGTTTCGGTTCCGACGCTTCTTGTGATCTCGTAGCATTAGTTCTCTTTTAGTATGATGTTTTCTCTTGTGTGATGTGGTGTTCTTAGTCTACCTTATTTGCTTGTATGTTGCTCGAACTGCTTGGTGTTTACTACGAGTAGAAAGAGGACTGTACGTGGGCGTTGGAGGCCGGAAGCTACAAAAGAGAAGACCGAAGAATTTCTATGAGCATTTGCCCTGAGTGGAAAGCAATCATAAAAGGCAAGAATAGCATGGGATCTTCTTGTTGTCCTATTCACTTTAATCACATGAAATCATTTTGCATGTGTTTATCCTTGAATTGTCAATAAGGACTTCCTAGTTTTGATCTATACCTTGTCACCTATGGGATTTTGCATTGGGTAGCTTTTGCTAGCGCTGAACATAAACTATGATCTTGTAATATGATTAATGGAATATACAACAACACTAAAAGATGACCTTTTTAATTGAAGATAAAAGAGGTCTAGAGCATGAGTTATATTTTGGTGCTATAGTTTCTCTCCATAAGGACTCATCTGTGAATGAACATCCGAGACTTACAGTACAACTGTGAGGGCTATATGGCTCTGGCTCTAGTTGTTTGAAAGACCTTTTCTAGCTTGTTAGAGGTTACCCGAAAGGGCGCCAATGGGGTGTTTCTCGAGTTGGGTGTAGTGCGGCTTCTGTCCTTATGAGTATAGACTGCGGTTATGTGCCATATGGAAGGAGGGCTCTACATTTACAGGTTACAGAATCCTAGCGGCCCTAACTTGTTAGACGAACTTTTGAATGACTATATGATTTTTGGTGTTTTGGGAGTAATTAACCCATGCATTTGGAAATTATGACTTACAGTGAAAGTATACACATCTGCGCAGAGTTTAATAAACTGTTATAATAACCGTGCTCACGGACACGAGCGGCCTTGGACCTTCACGGAATAGATATACATTAATGGTTTTATGTTCTTGCTTTTCATTAATCATAATTACCTGATCATTGTTTATGGTGGGAATTATGTAAACTTGTTGCTACTCATTTGCTAAAATATTGCTAATTAAAAGCTACATGCAGTAAACCAGTGTCTATCCTTTTTGAGCCTCATGAACCCTATGTTATATTTGTTGAGTATGACATATGCTCACCCTTGCTATTTTCTCCACACTCCAGTATGTAGTAAGGTGCTGCTTAGAAGAAAGAAGAAGGTGTAGTGGAGTTTTCAAAAGTCTTTTAGAAGTGCTTGGCATACGAAGCCCCCAGTCAACCGTCTCTGAGAAGAATAGAGCCCGAGCAGAAATTTAGCAGTCGTTTCGCGATACTCTGATAGTTGTAAGTGTTAATATAGTATATTTTCCGCTTTATATAAACATTGTTTTGATATTTCTATTCTATTATTATATGTGTAGATTTTCTGGGCACACATATAATGAGTGTTTGGTCTTCTTTGGAAAACCGGGCATGACATATAGATGTGGAGCTATTATGGATGGCGTCCGGGGTCACCTCCTTGATGCGGCAGCATATTAATGCCAACAAAGAGTTAGATGTTTTCGCATGCTAGCCGTCGTTGATGATTGTATAGATACATTTATTTAGACCAGATTAAACAATAAACTATTTAAATTTTCTACTCACATTTTGATTAGGTGAATCACATGTTAATCTAGGTTTGAATATTTTCTAATCAAAATTATGTTAACAACTTGGTAGTAGAAAAAAATTGTAAAGAAAAACCAGGGTTCAAAGATTCATAATAATTATTCTTAAAAAAATCAATAAAAAACCACCTATGAAGATAACGGATGCAATAAAAAAGAAATCGGATGGAAGGCCAACAAAAAATCAAACGAAAGGAAATTTATATGGCAGAAGTTTTACCTAATAAATATAAAGGTATTATTGTAACACATGACATGTTGTAGTGTGGTGGTAGGCAGTTTGTTTATCAATCCTAGTGCCCAAGGTTCAAATCTCACCGGTGGCATATTTTTTTGGCTACCGGAAATTATTCGGACCACAGGCTCGAGTGGGCCATTGGGCTGACTAAATTGGGCCGCGAGAAAGCCCAGACCACCTGGCAGACAGAAATTTATGGTGGAAACTAAAAAGTGTGCAGAATTTTTCACAATTTATTATTAGGTAAAAATATTTATCGAAAAGTGATATATATATATTTTTTTATAAAAGTATTTTTCAAGATAAATCTATTCATATGGTTTTCACATTTTCAAACTCAACAACTTAAAAGTTATTCATGATTTATATTCCTAATATTTGATCCAAGTCTTGTCAAAACTACTTCATTTTTTTTAGCATGGAGTGAGTATCCTAGTAGACTTACTTGATGATCGCCGTTGTACTTCCGGGGCTGGCTCTCCAAACCCGAAAGGCTGTTTTCTCTACCCGCGAGGAGGAGGATTGAGTACCATTCAAACAATGTGCACAAGGAGCTTTCACCTTTCAGTTTTCACGAGTTGAGACTTTTTCCTGTGACCAAAAGCTCCACCTTCCACGACATTCATTCGCTTATCACGAGATGAGGCTCCATCGGTCCAACTGACCGACCCTGTGTCCCTGTCCCGTTTTTAGCCCCTATATAAAACGTGGCAGGGGCCTCTTTTCTTCTCTTTCCAAAACAATCCTACTTTAAGCCCTTGGAACACGAATAGGCACCTCGCTCGATTGGATGTACTGTATGTCTCCAAGTGCTAAAGCCTCAGCGCGCAACAAGTCACTACAAGTTCGTGCACGAACTTACACATTATGGATCTAGTCATTATTTGCAAAATACTAGTACACAATAAGTTGCTACACATATGTTTTATATAAATTACTGTTATAAATTCAACATAAGAGCATCTCCAAGATCTTTCTTAAACTCACTCTTTAAATCATTGTTTAGAAGTCATTTGACTAATAAAAAATATTTGAAAACGGATGTTTACGAGATAAATATGCGTGTTTAAAGAAAATAGATCTAATATTCACGCTGGCATCGGTGGTGACGTGACCCGTAAAAACGACCTGCCGCCTGCGCATGTTTCTACATGCTCTCTGTCCTTTTCTAACTAATCCGGCTGGAAAAAAAAAAGGAGGACTTCGACGCCAGCTCGCTCGCTTTTGCGTGGTAGTAGGCTCTTGGCTCCCGCGTTAACTCGCTCTTCCTTTTTTAAGGAAGGACGATCGAGGGATCTGATCACGGCAGTAGATTATACATATCTTTGTAGATTCGCTGGTCGCCTTTGTATGTGCTTATCTGGGCTGGCTCTTCAGGCCCGAAAGGTTGTTTTCTGCACATGCGGAGGATCGAATGCGATTAAACAATGCGCACAAGGAGCTTTCAGTGTACAGAGTTTTTAGACTTTTCATTAGCACGACGATGAAAAGTTCCACCTTCCGTGACGACACCATTCGCTAACCAAGAGGCATGCTCCTAAGACCCAGGGCGCTACAAATACAGGTATCTGCTTCTGCTTGAGGTACGTAGGCAAAGAACCTCAAACTCCGTGGCAATGGCTGCGCTTGCCATCTTCGCCCTGACCCTGCTCGTCCACGACGCCGCGGGCCGTGCACCCAACGGCCGCCTCCCGCTCCGCCACCGCCTCCTCCGCTACTCCACAGCGTGCATCGTGCTGGGGGCTTCCGCTCTCTTCCATGCCGTCGCCGACCCCGCCATCCCCGAGACCAGCGGCGGCATCATCCTCGCTCTCGCGGGCTTCGTGCTGTGGGCGGAAGGAGTTGCACTGCTGCTGCTCGCGTTCACGGCCCAACGCTTCCCCGTGGCGGCACGTCGCGCTGCTCAGCTTGTGGAGGCAGTGGTAGCGAGCGTCTTCTAGCAGTCGTCTAGCCGAAGAAGAAGAAGAAGAGCCCGATACGTGGCCGCGCGGCTGCCCAGCGCATTAATTTCTGTGTTGCATGCATGCATGATAAGTAGTGCTGGCAACGCAAGCTACGGCGCGATGCCAGATTCGTGTGTTTGCATCATCATAAACAAAACTGTGTGTTTCCACGTTTACTTTGTATACACCCTGTTTCATCTCTTCATGTGTACTATATGTATTTTGCGCTTTTGTCGCTAATGAGACAGACATCTCGTTCAATCAGACAAGAACACACACGCACGCCATCTACGCCAACCGATGACGTCGAGATGGAGCTTCTTTGCGGTGGCGACGCGGGGAAGATGTAGAAGTCGAGGAGGAGCTCCTCCTCGGTGGGGTGCAAGTGGAACCATACTGATTGTGTCACGATTCTGAAAGTTGTTGCAAGGAGCCAAAACATCCGGTTGAAGCCGGAGGATCGGAAGAAAAACAATTCACGTATGACAATCAGACAAATATGTTTGTCGCTAATGGACCTATCAGTTATCATCGTGGAACGTATTAGGAGTTTAGGACTCGTTTGGCTATATTCATATGCACCTCAATTCACATATATTATGCTAAATTGAGCTCAAAATTAAATATATCCTAATTCATCTCAATATTGTGGATTTAGAGGAGACAAGCACATCCAAACAAGTTCTTAGCGTGGTTTATTCAATTCCACCTCCGCAGTCGAGTATGTGATGTACGCGTTTGCAATTTACCACATCGTATTAATGTTGAGTTTTTTTTGGAATCATATTAATGTTGACTTGGAAGAGGGAGAATCCTCAGCTCATGTAGAGGCTCAGAAAAAAATATTAATAAAGAGTTAGGTCGGCCAAATTAATTGTCTAGCATGTATACGTACGCATTCAAGTTATTATTATATAAACGGAACGATTAGCGCCTGATGTCCGGCGTGAGGACATGTTCGGATGTCTAGGTGTCCTCGCGCTGGATGTCCGGATAGCCCGCCCACGTATGCTGATTTTATTCCCTCTCGGCACACGCATCTATCCTGTAGCAGCACCTACGCGTCCACACGACTCGCCTCACATGCGCAGCCCACCCTGTCCGCCTCAATTCGAGCCTTTCGCCCCATCCCGCACACGCCCCCGCCCCCCGTTGTGCCCCGACCAGCGGTCCCAGCGTGCCCTGTCCACCAGCCCTTAGCTCGTTGCGCCCCATCATTACCCATCGCCCGTGCCGTGCCATCATCACTCCCCTCTTGGCTCTTCGAACAACATGAAACCCGTGCAATATGAAATGCTTGAATGCAACATCTGTATGAAACGCATGAAACATCTAGAACATACACTTACAACATATGTGTGAAACATATGCAACATCAAACAAAAACACTTTCAACTTGCAACATGAAAACACTTACTGTAACATAAGACTGAAACAACTGAGACATTTGAAACATACTTGTCGGGTACCACAATTAGGGGTACCCAAATTAAGGCGAAAGCCCACCACTAATCAAAGCGCCCGATCTCTCCCTTTAAGGGAAACATCGACAGAAGAAGACCCATGGACCAAATCTTCCCTTGTTGGGCCTCCAGCAAGCCATGAGAGTAGATTAGCCCATGTCCCCGCCTCGTCCGAAGCCTCCCACAGGAGGTCTCGGGGCACCTCCGATTCGCCCGAGGCCTCAGCCCCAGGGGTCTCGAACGCAGGACGACCCTCAATAGTTCTACCGCCTCGCCCGAGCCCAGAGACGGCATTGCCCATCTCTGACTCGTCCGAGGCCGACCTCCGACGCCGCTCTCTCATTGGTGCGCTCGAGACCTCCCATGACGTCGCCCATGTTCTCGTGCCCGCCTGACCAGACAGGCCGGGAATGACCGGGGTCAAATCACCATACCCACCACTGCAACAAGCATGGGGAAGAGCTGCTGACCACTATGCCACCCATGACGGCACTATACGCACGATTCGTGCATGTACAGAGTACGGAACGACTGCTCCGGACCACTATTCCCACGATCAGAGCGAGATCGTGCCGCATTCCCCGCCCCCGAGGCCTCGGCCCTCCACGTCAAGTCAAACCGCAAGGACCGAAAAGCCGCGCTAGCCCCAGGACCAGGTATGACGAGGCACATCGCTACAATACCGAAAGACAGAAACCACTCCCTCAATAGTGGCACACCTGCCTCACCATGTACCAGCAGTACCAGAAGTACCGACGCCATGCCTCTACAGTACAGACCACGACGCCACCGGATAAGTCCTCCCGAGGCCTCAAGGCTGCTTCCCCGGCAAGGATCTCCCACACACCAACGTCTTGTAACCCTATACCTCCTTGAGGCTATAAAAGGAGCATGCAGGGGCCATTCTAGAGGACACGATCAGGAAGAAAGTATTACACGATCACACGATCACACAACTCTTCTGGACCTGGCGAGGACTCCAGTAGAGCCACACTCACACACACTCCACCCACATCAAAGACTTGGGAGCCCCTCCCTCTCTCACTCTCGCTTGTAACCCCTACTACAAGCACTTTGGTGCAAGATAATATAGATCTCTCATCCCTCACTGGACGTAGGGCATTTCTTTGGCCCGAACCAGTATAAATCGGCTGTGTTCTTCTTGCACACCATCTGGACCCCCCGACGCGTAGACACTCATTACTCGTTGGTGCTAGGACCGCCGTTTCTTACACCGACAATACTGTTGCAACATATGTGTGAAACATATGCAACATCTAGATTGGAACGCTTGCAACATACGTCTGGAATAGATGAAATCTTTTGAACAACACCTCTAAAACACTTGCAACTGTCTCTAAAACACTTGCAACATGTGCAACATCCCCGATCTACTTTTACAACATCCATATGAAATAATTGCAACATACTTCTAAAACGTATGAAACACTCGAAACATATGCTTGCAACATGCGCTTTCATTCATAACATCTCCTTGCTGAGGTCGTGCGTCACGTCGACCACGGCGTCAACAGCGGCCACAACCTTCTGGAGGGGAACGAAGGCAGTAGCGGCAGCACATCAGCAGCACCCCTATGCGCGTGGGGCATAGGATACGGCGCGTAGCAGCGGGAGCGTGGAGGATTGAGCATGGCGCAGTGACATAGGGGGCACGGCGTGGGATGGAAGCGCGGCACTGGATGGAGGAGCGCGCGGCGCGAGATGGGGTGCACAGTGGGGAAAATAGCAGTTGCCGAGCAGCGAGCATGGGAGCGGGAGATGTTTGAGAGAGAGATGAGGAGACGCAAGGAAGCAGCCCTGTTGGGCCGCGTATGCCCAGAAAGCGGCATCCGGACGGACGGCCGCCCGCTCCTAAGCATTATCGTTATATAAATAGACTATTAGTTGGTTGTAGATGTGTGATAATGACATAAAACTAGCTCAACCCAAATAACATGGTTAAATATATGATACTCCCTTCGTCTTCATGTAAATAAATTCCTAAAATCTGTTGAAGTCAAGCTATCTTAAATTTGACTAACATTATAATAAAAGAATAACAACATCTATAACACAAAATAAGCACATTATGAAAATATATTCTATGGCATACGTAATGATCCTAATTTGATGTCATGTGCCTTGACTCATTTTTCTAAAATTCGGTCAAACTTTATAAAAATTGACTTAAGACAAGTCTAGTATAGAGGTGGGACTTGCTCGTGCTTCGTGCCGCTTCGGGTCGTGTCCTCTAGGCACAGGAGGCACGTCGGGCCGTGCCAATATGGCACAGTAAATCTTTTCTTCGGCCAAGCACGGCCCGTGGCACGCCTTCGGGTCGTGCCAACCCAAGCACGGCCCTCAAAATATCTTTGCTAGTTTTTTTCCACTTGTGATATGAAAAATATATATATCTTGTGCGTACTATTTTAATAAAAGTTTAACGATTTTCATAATCTATTCAAGAATTAGATAAGAGATAGTATAGTAAATGCTAGAAAATTGTATTGTATAGTTGTAGAAGTGTCTACGCGCCATTTTCGTGCCGTGTCGGCCCAAGCATGGCCCAAGATGTGGGCCAGGCCATATAGCCTGCCGTGCCGAGATTCTGGGCACGGCACGACCCTCGCGTTCGTGTCGTGCCAGTACAGCCTAAAATATTTCGTGTCGTGCCATGCTTCAGGTCGTGCTAAAAGACCGTGCCATGACCCACCCTCAAATGGCACGACCTAAGTCCAAGCTCTAGTCTGGTATTCTATTTTTTAGGGATAGAGGGAGTATATCTTTTCTGAAAGTCTCTATTGATCCAAAAAATTCTCTCAAACTGCAAACCGAACCAAACCGCACTAAATTGTCGGTTCATTCAGTTTACCGACTATCTAAGCAACCATCTAGCTAAGTATCCATCTATCTACCTGTCGGGTACCACAATTAAGGGTACCCAAATTAATGTGGAAAATGACCTGACCCCCCCCCCCAAAACAAACGATTAACCTGCCCCATATAAGGGAAAAATCAACTAAATAGACCTACGAGCTAAACTCTCCCTTGCTGGGCCTCCAGCAAGCCGCGTGAGCATACCAACCCATCTCCCCACTTCATCTGAGGCCTCACGCAGGGTGGTCTCAGAACACCTCCGACTCGCCCGAGACCTCAGCGCTGGGGTCTCGGGCACAGGCCAACCCACAACATCATCACCGCCTCGTCCGAGCCCTAGAGACGACATTATCTGTCTCCGCCTCGCCCAAGACAGGCCTCTGACACCACTCCCACATTGGCGCGCTCGAGACCCCCGTGACGTCAACCACGTTCCTGCGTCTGCCCAACCGGACAAGTTAGGAATGATAGGGGTCAAATCACGACGCCGTCGCCCATAACAAGCATGGGAAAGAGCTACTGGTCACTATGCCACCCATACTAGCACTATACGCACGATCCATGCCTGCGCGGCGTACGAAACGCCACTCTAGGCCACTATTCCCTCGGCGAAGCAAAATCACGCCATGATTCACGCCTCCGAGGCCTCGACTATCTACGCTAGTCAAACCGAAGGACAGGCACGTCGCCACAGGGATAATCACGACTCTACGCGTCGTAGCTACGTCGTCCACAGGGCTACGTATGGCAGGACACATCGCTACAGCATCAAAGGACAGGAGCCACTCCTCTAACAGTAATACGGCACCGACTATAGGAGGCCTCGGATCTTCCTTCCCAGGAAAAATATCACGTAGCAAACACATGTAACTTTGTGTTCCCCTTGCGTCTATAAAAGGGGAGGGCAGGGACCATTCGAAGAGAGGACGAGAAAAAATAGACAAAAGGCAAATCCATAGGTCATTCGGCTCATCAGAGGCGAACACACACACACTCTACTCACATCTTAAGACCTAGGAGCTCCTCCCTCTCTCACCCGCTTGTAACCCCTATTACAAGCACTTCAGTGTAAGATAATACAAGACTCCCCTCCTCCACTAGATGTAGGGCATTCTTCGGCCCGAACCAGTATAAATTGCTTGTGTTCTTCTTACACACCATCTCCTCAACGCGCAGACACATATTACTCATTGGTACTAGAACCGTCGTTTCTTACACTGACACTACTTATTTGCTTATCGAAATCACTAGCATACTAACTAACTGTTGTTAACTAAGAACAAAATTAACAAACTAATGTACCTCGCTATGCAGCTAGTGCAAGGGAGGCGTAGCTGATGGCCGGAGTGGGGGAGGGGGAAGGGGCGACCCGGTAGAGGGGATGCACAGGCCGCCGCTGGGGGCCCCTTGGCGTGCTCAGGCCAGTGCGCCGCACGCCCCGATGCGCCCCCGTGCCCCTAGGCACCAAGCGGGCAGGGATAAGAGGCATGCCCCCAACCCCGGTTGGGCGGCTGGCAAGGACCGTGTTGGTAGGCAAGGCCGGTGACAGTGAAATGTCCTTGTTTGGTTTTGGTAATTGAATGACAACTTAGGTGGACTAATTATGTTTTATGTGAGATACACAGGTGATTGGTCCACAGGTACATGTGTGTGAGCAACATATGCCATGGAGGTGGAAATGGCTTGGAGATGTTGCAAAGCTTGCACATGTGAGGATGGAGGAGCTTATTGCACGTGAGACATGACATTGAGTCATGTGACCAAGGTGGAGAAGATCAAGATGAGCCTTGGCTCAATGGACCGGTTGCAAGTGTGAAGGGCAAGTCGGAGGCTTTGAAGCGAGGGACCGCGTGTGACGGTGAAGCTTGAGCAAGACTTGGTGCCGATGGACCAACGCAATGGTGAAGAGCAAATGAGGTCAAGATCGATGAACCAATACGGTCACGTGATGATATAAGGTGGATCATATCATTTGATGATTGGTTGTTGCATATGTTGCATCAACATAGAAAGAGATGGAATGGAATGCGCAAGGCAAAGGTATAACCTAGGGCATTTCATTTCACCAGTCAAAGGTTGTGTAGAGAAGTGCATGACCGGGTTTAGGATAGATGGAAGTACTATCAAGAGGGGCAAACTTGTTTGCATATCAGTCATCTAGTGCCACTCGAGTGATCTAACTATGCATCGTTGCTAGGATCAAGTGGCGTGGCAAGTTGAGTGGTTAACTCCTTTAAAATAATTGTGAAAATGCTAACACACATGTACATGGTGATGTACACTTGGTGGTGTTGGCAGATTTGCAAAGGAGGTGTTGTTTGAGAGGTGGAGAAGTGTGGAGACTCCCTCTCCCTCCTGCCGAGCTTGCGAGGCAGGATTCAGCGAAGAAACGGAGGCGAACGGAGGTCACTGGTAGTGACCGGACATAGTCTTGGCATGACCAGACGCGTCCGGTCAGTGGCAGCCGCAGTCGAGCGCGAGGGGCAGCTAGGGTTTCTAACAGGAGCGTCCGGTCGGTCATGGGACCAGCGCGTCCGGTCAAGCCCCATAAAAACTGTGAAGCACATGAAGTTGATCGGACGCGGTGGCGCGTCCGGTCACGATCGACTGGATGCGTCAAGTCACGAGATGGGTGCTTATTGGAAATGACCAGACACTGGCACTATGGTGTCCAGTTCGTCTTGTGGCGCGTCCGGTCACTGACTCGCTGGCGCATGGCTATGCGTGATCAGGCACGACGTGGCGCGTCCAGTCAGTTGAGCAGCGCGTTCGATCACTCGATGACTGTTGGGGCGCTGAGTTGACCGTTGAGATCATGCGCTCATCGTTTGAAGGGGAAGACATGTGGACGGCCATGGGTGTCCGGACGCAGTGCAGCGTGTCCGGTCATATCGACCGGCGCGTCTGATCGCTGCAAAAAATGGCCAGTGAAGGGGTAACGGCTCTATTTGATCGTGGGGGTTATAGAAGTGGTGGCCGACCTTGGCAGTGGTTGAGCACCTTGGGCATGTGTTGCCCTTTGTGTGTGCTTGGTTTGAGAAGCCTCCAACTCACTTGTGCTTGCTAGATTGCGAATCAATAAGCGAGTGAGTGATTCTAGTACGATTGCATCGTGAGGTTGCATTGAGTGGCACTAGGTGTTCGTGTTGCAAGGCGGTGGTGCTTGTTACTCTTAGAGGTTGCCACCTCCTAGTTAGCTTGGTGGCTTATGGCTCCGTTGAAGCTCGCAAGAAGATTGTGCGAGGCTCCAGAGAAGATTTGTGAGGGGGATTGTGCTCACCCTGCGGGGATCGCGAAGAGCAACTCTAGTAGAGCATGTCATTGAGCTACCACACTTGCGGTAGGTTCCTGCGACGCCTTTGGGAGGCTCGGTTGTGGATACCGATTAGCCGCCGAACCATAAGGTGTTGGTCGACACAACGGGGACTAGCTTGGTGGCAACCAAGTGAACCTCGGTGAAAAATCATCGTGTCAACTTTGTGTATTTCTTCATGGTGGTTTGCATCCTCTCTACGCAAGTTTGCATTACATTATATACATAGTACTTGTGTAGTTGCTATTGTAACTAGTTTGCTTGTGTAGCTAGCTAGTTACCTTCTTGCTTGTGTAGCTAGAAGTATCCCTTTTGAGTGACTAATTAGGTTTGTGTAGCCTTGTTAGTCACATTGCTTAGTTTGTGTAGCTAAGTTATTTGCGCTCTCTAATTTGGCATTGGTTGTCTTGTTATTGAGTTTTACTAGTGAGTTTATGGGCTTTGTGCTTTTGCTTCACTAGTGGTGTAGGAGCTCCCTTGGTTGGCAAAGTACTAGTGGCTGTGACCTTACTCCTAGAATTGGATAGGTGATCTCTTGCTAGTCCGACACTTTATTTGCTTAATTAGGATCTATTATAAGGTGCTAAAGTTATAGATAGAGGGGTGTAGTCTTGGTTAGACCGATAGTTTTAATTCCGCACTTATTTCGGTTAGCCGACGTGATTAAATTTTAGAAAGGACTATACACCCCCTCTAGTCTGCCATCTCGACCCTTCAAATGGTCCTGGCTGCCGGCGATAGGGCGGGCGGGGGACGCGGCGCGGAGGTAGGGAGGATCAGGACGCCGACAAGGAGCGGGCGAGCGGGGAGTGGCGGCACACGGAGGCAGGGGAGGAGTGGGCAGCCCCGGAGGATAGACCGGTGACAAGCGGCGGGGAGACACTTGGCTGGGTGCGGAGGGCGGCGGCCCGGACGCGATGAGGAGAGAGAGAAGAGGCCGGGAGAGAAAGCCAGAGAAAGAGAAGGGAAAGCAACCCACCTGTAACCAAGGTCGCGCCACAGATCTCGGTGTCGAGCTCGACCCATCACCACCAGGTCACTGCTACATGTGCCGCCACGCCAAATACCTCAGTGCCAAATCCACTGGTGCCGAGACGTATAATCTCGGCGCGACGGCGCCGATTGCTACAGCACCAAGCTCAGGTCTAGAAAATAAAAGGATGTCTCCAGGAATCTATTTATAAGTATTTTTTCAAAAAAAATGCCAAAAAATAAAAAAAAAATTGGACTCTTTGGTTGCTATAGCTTGCACCGCATGAATCGACTCTTTGGTTGCTATAGCTTGGACCGCATGAATCGAGAAAAAGCGAGAGGGTTGGTGGGCTCAGGTAGCTCTTCACCTCCTGGTTGCCTTTCGTTGATAGGCCTGATGGCTCGTACTACTGCCGTGGAGTACTGTAGCTGTACCACGCACTTCCCGTGTGTTTCAGACAGACGGTATAATTTGTTAAGTGTTCTTGTTTCATAACATATATATTTTCTTTGTCTTTGTTTAACTATAGAAATACACTAGACCGACCTAATGCGTCGCTAATAGTGGCGTCGCTATAAGTTATAGCGACCGACCCAGTTTTAGCGTCCGATGGTTGGACGGTACTCTAAAGATATAGCGACCCAACGTTCAACGCAATTGTAAACTTCAATCGACCAACAGTTGGACACTATATATTTATATAGCGACCAACTGTTAGACGCTAACCATACAATAAAATAACAGCATAATATCATTTGTTTATTTATACGTTAACCTCAGAATCGATACTAATCATACAATCAATCAAGCATACAATTATCATTTCCATTTTTGACAATACACACTCATGACACATAAGCTCATCATAGCTCACAATTATATTATAGCCATAAGCATTTGTCATACAAAAGTGATTACAATGTCACTTTACATGGGACTAGTCCTAGTTCAAAGGTATATGTGTTTAGCTGATGATCAAAAGCAAGTCTAATCCTAGCCTAACATAGCATGTGTTGTCCACTAAAACCATCAGACAATGGGCAAAAGCTCAAAATCCACAACCATACAGTTTGGTTGCACATCCTTAGCACTATGATCAGGTTCTTGTTGAGAAGTGCTAGCAGCATCCAAAAGTTCCTGAAAAAAGGTGATAGAAACAAAGTATAACTTTCAGTGTACATATTACACAGGGAACGAGATGACACAGTTTACAATTCAATTTGACTCAAGAAACCATCCAGTGCTTACCCCTTGGTTGTCTGGGTAAATTGAGAACAGATTTTGGCCATGCTAAAATAGATTCATGGACACAAGAGAGTTAACAGAGGCCCAAGTTAATTAAATCTGAAGTCATCTTATTTAAGAGAGGCCCAAGAACCATCCTTCTAATAGCACATTATAGGCATGACTAATTCCAGCAGCAGCAGTAAACAGCAATCACTTGTGAGTAAAACTGGTTTTTTTCTGTTTCTGTACCTTGTTGGCAAGCATCTGACGCAGCACCCTCACAACCCGCACGACAGCAAAGTGCCTGACAAAATGCACCAGTATAATAATTAACCATGGAGTGAAGCCATTTCATTTGCTTTTCTCCCCCAAGCCACCAGCTCAAAAACAGTGGTATTAAAAAGAATATGCATCCCCATTTTTTAATCAAATTGACTAACAGTTTCAGGTTCATCAGTATCTAACACAGCAGCACATGCCTACTTGCTCTGAAATCCGACAGAGAAGGAAAAGAGAATTGTGCTACAAAATGCAATACAGCTAGCAGACTAGCAGCACTATATCTGACAGAAATGAGAAATGTACTAACAAGCAAATGGTCATATTCACGAACAAAAGAAATATTCATTTGGCTTTTGAGTTTCCGACTAGGCAAATCTTAAATGGATAGAGACATGCAAAGAAACATCCTTTCTTAATTTGAAACTAGTGAGATGCACGAAAAAGCACAAGAGACATCAAATCATATATCAATATTATGTGTACTGCTAAATCATAATTGAGGAAGCTTGCAAGAAACACAGACAGTGTCAACGCATAGTGAGAAGACTCCAATCCAAGTATGTTTCGTGCATTTGCATAGCATTGCGAGCTACTACAAGTAACCAGAATAGTTGGGCTGCATCTAATAAAAGTATAAGCAATGCCCAAGTATGCACACTTTCTCCAGGGTTTGCCCAAGTAACCAGAATAGTTGGAGTGTATTACAAGATTTTGTGCGCACAGAATGAATTGCGGCATGCCAATTTCAGTTTCCCTTGAGGTCAAATGCAGACAACAGCTATTTAATTTCCTCCACGGAATTACAATTAATACTCCCACAAGTACAAACTAGGCACAGGTAGGAGCAAATGAATTAACTAGATCTATTTACAGGATGCAAAATAGCAGCGTCAAAATCAAAACCGAAAGCCTCCCATTCACCTGGAATCCCAATTCCATGAACCCCTTCCTGCGGCTGTAGCAAGTAGCAACGCTGCGTGCATCTGAAATCCCAATCCAAGACCAACCTAACCGGCACTTAAAATACAAGTGGAGTATCTAGTACGGCGAATCGGACGAAATCAAAATCGATGGTGGAAAGAAAAAGGCGCAGGCTTTGGCAGGGAAGGGAAGCAAACCTGGCCTTCGTCCGCACGGGCCGGTGGACGGAGCTGAAACCTCGACATTGACAATCCCCAGGGGAGGAGCAGGGTCGTGCAGCAGCGACAGGCACCGCCGCGAACTTGGGGGCCGGATGCCGCCGGGGGCTGGGGGGTCGTACACGATGACGAGGGGTAGGGGGGCTCGAGATCCGCCTCCTCTGCCATCTCCTCCGGGTGATGCCTTTGGATCTCGCCGTGGGAGCCGGCTAGGGCGCAGGTAGAGGGGCAGCGTCGGGCGCAGGGGGCGGCGGGGGTAGTCGGGCCGGGGAGCGTTGGGCGCGGGTAGAGGGGCGGCGGCGGTGGGGATCCGAGCGCTCGCGTCGCGTGGGAAGCGGGGGTCGCGCGTCCCGGGCTGTAGTGTGGCGGCGGGGTGTGAGCGGCGGCTGGGAGGGAAAATGGGAGAATTGAAGCTAGGGTTTTCTAATCCCAACTCTCATCTGACGTGTGGGCCCTCCAAATTTTAGGCGCGAATCGGGCTAATTATGGGCGCGCAGGCCCAATTCAATGTACCGACGGATCGACCCAGTTAATCAGCTATACCGACCGACCGTCCGACGGTAAACCAAAATAAAAATAGCGGAACCTTCGGACGACACAGTAAGATATAGCGTCCGACCGTATGCCACTAATCTATTTCGACGGACCGTCCAACGCCATTTCGATATTTGTACCGACCCTTGGTCAGACGCTAGTTTGGGCTGTGGTATAGTGATTATTATAAATTGTTAACTGTTTTTTCGCCAACACGAATAAGATTTTTATGTGGTTTTGTCTAACGAATTTTTTATTTTCCGATCTGAAAATTGCAGATTGTGTTTAAAAAATTATTATTAACTAAAGCTATAATTTTAATATAAAATATTTGCAATAACAGTCAGCTAAAAAAATCTAAAATTAAGACATCTAAATTTTAGTGAGTTCGATTTTTATACTCTCATCAAGCTGACGTGGATTTAAAATAGCTAGCAGGTATAAAAGGCCACGCGACACCAACGCCGTAGTGCCTGAACACGCCAGCAGCTAAGCCAGAGCCTTAGGGCCGTTTGGTTGCCTACATGTCCCAACCTGCATCGCACAGGCTGAGACAGGCCCTTCATGGCCAGGCTGCTGCCATGCAATTGCTCGGCGTTTGGTTGCCTGGGTGAGTGCATCATGGCTGAGCAAAGAAGCTGATTGGTTGCCTGGATGCATGCAGGAGCTGGCCTTGCACCGCTGCTCTCTCATCTCATGCAGCTTGCGCGCCTAGCCTGCATCACGCTGGCTTGGCCCAACAGATACGCTCGATTTCTACGTTTCTTTGGAGCCTGGCTGCAAGGGGAATCTTGCATGAAGGGAGCCTGGTCCAACAGATACCTCAACCAAACAGACTGCTGTTCTCGCATGCGGAGAGCCTGGTCGAGAGCAGATGAGGCAACCAAACGCCCCCTTAGCCGGCGCCGAACAGTCGGCAATGCCCATGTGCTGCGCAGGCATATACTAGGCGCAGAAACCGCTCGGAGGCCACAGCGATCAGCGTCGGTGAATTCTTTCCGCGATACGCGTCTTTGGTGGATAGTACAGACAGATCCAGACGCAGCGATCTTGCACGAAGAGTAGTAAACGGGGACGACCGGACGAGGGAGTAAACGGCAACGAACAGTGGTGTGTTTGTGCCCTTCTGTTCTGACCACCAGAATAGTGTAGAACCGCGCACATGATCCCCTCACATCTAGGCCTGGTTTAGATGGCTAAAGTCAGAAAAATTTGGCATTGTAGTACTTTCGTTTGTATTTAGCAGTTATTGTCTAATCGTGGACTAACTAGGTTTAAAATATTTATCTCGTGATTTATAATCAAATTGTACAATTAGTTATTTTTTATCTATATTTACTGCTCCGTGCACGCGTCTCTAGATTCGATATAATGGAGAGAGAGTATAAAAACTTAAAATTTGGGAGCAATCTAAACAAGGCCCAGGACCATGATGCACCAAAGAAACAGTATGATCATGGATGGGCGGGCAGATCCTCTCTCCTAGGAGTATATAGGTTCTGTTCGGCTGTGCTGATAAGCCGGCTAAAAAACACTATTGATTGATTTATTACGAGAGAAAAACATTGTTCTAACTAAAAAATCTAACTGAAAAATACGGATTATAAGCCGGATAAACGGACTTTATGTCGGTCACTCCTGCGAGTATATAAGGCTGTGTTTAGTTGAGAAAAATGGGGTGAAAAGTTACTGTAGCACTTTTCGTTGTTATTTGGTAAAATTTGTTCAACCATGGATTAATTAGACTTAAAAGATTCGTCTCAAACTTTACAGACAAACTATGCAATTAGTTAATTTTTTTACCTACATTTAATGCTCCATGCATGCGTTTAAAGATTCGATGTAATAGGTAGAAGAGGAAATATTTTAGGTTTGCATGGCAAGTAAACAGGGCCTAAGTTGCGTTTGATTCCGGGGATTATCTGCGACGAGACTCCTCCAGACACACCGAGCCAGAAGGTGACCGATTTCTCACGCGGCGGGGCAGCAAAGGTGTCAAACTGCCAACGCTCCGCATCAGACAGCGGCACAGCGCCCACTTTTTTTTTCAATCACACGGTTAACTGCCAAATGCTTGTTTAGGTATGTAAATCTCTAAGAGTTTCTCAAAATTCACTCGACAAATATCGTAATTTGGTAACTTGCTAAAATATATGGTAAGTAAAAAAATAGACTCTCTCTAAGAGTTTACCATTTAGACTTGGTAAAATAAGAAGAGGCCCATTAAGCGAACGAAGAGTCCCGCTAAGAAACGAAAAGTCCCGCTAAGAAACGAAGAGCCCCGCTTAAATATGCACGCGAAGCCGGATGCGTGAGCGATGAGCACTCGCGCTCAGCGCGCAAATATGCGCATGGAGGAGGGGAGATTTGCCAAGTTGCTAAAATTTACCAAGTTGGATGTCAAACTGTTGGAGCACAATTTTTTTTCTACTTTGCCAAAAATAGATAGATGCCAAGTTAATTTGACAAACTAATGCTCCACAAATTAATTCATTTAGGATGAAGGAAGTACAGTACTCCCTTAAGCTGACGTGAATGTAAGATAGCTAGCGAGTGACTCTAGGGTGCCCTACTGCACTATACGGCTGTGCCACACCACGCCAATAGCTAGAGCCCTAAGACTAGCCACAGTGGTGGCATATTGTAAACGATGCTCTAAAGTTTTAGAGTACGAATATAGAATAAAAATTGCTGCACTGGGTACTCTAAAATGATACTATATCCTTTCTTTTATTCTATATTTAGAGTAGCACAGTGCTTACTCTATAGTGTACAGTGGCAGGCCCCACTAGCTAAACAAAGGAAAAAAATGCTATAACTCACAAACCAAAAATCCAAATTAAATTTTGATTGCACCATTAAATTCGTCTCAATAAATTCTTCAAAACTAGATCACACATGGATATATTTAGATAAAGTGACAAGTGAGTCCCACAGTGAATAGAGTGGATAGAGGATGATATAGAGAATGGATGAGTGCGGAAGAATTAAGTATAGATGAGAGAATCTTGCTGACTAGGACTTATAGATGATGAATATATAGGTTTATGAGTGCGGATAGCCTAACTGGCGCGGAGCCGTCACCACTAGCTCACCCCACGTGCCGCGCAGACACGGCCACGCAACAGCCGACAGCAACCGCGAACCGGAGCCTTAACCGGCACTGAGCAGTCACCAATGCCCACGTGGCGCAAAAGCATAGGTGTAGTCGCGTGTTGCGCTATTGAGGGATCGCAGCTAGCTTGATCGACACATGTGGTCATTGATCGGTTCGACCAATCAGGGACCAGATATCCGAGTACAAAGAAGCTCCGGGGATTCCTTCAAACGCATTAACGCACCAAGCCGGAAGGTGATCAACTTCTCACGCGGCGGGGCAGCAAAGGCGCCGACCGCCAAATACCACGCGCTCCGCATCAGACAGCGCCCACTAATGGCCAACCGAGCAGAAGGCGCCGCCGTCGTCCCTGCAGGTGACCGGGAGGGTCTCCACCCGAACCTCTTCCTCGACGCCGCGCGCGTGCTGATGCTGTTCGGCGCGGTGGCCACCACCGTCGGGATCGGAGCCACCTCCGCCGACCCCATGCAGGCGTTTCTCGGCCTTCTCCTTTGGCTGCTCGGCGTGTGCCTGCTGGCCCTGGTGGTAGTGCCAGCGGCAGGACGTTTCCCGCGGGCCGTACTCGACAACGCTGCCATCGCCATCGCCGCCCTGAAGCACCTGTTCACTCTGTGGAACTAGCACGAGTTGCATATGCTGCAAGCGTGCAGCTGGCCAGCTGGAGCTGGGGGCTGGGGGCACTCTTTGCTCTTTGTTGAAGTTTGAGCATTTAATTTTTCTCTTCTTTGTGTGTTGGCCGTAGTGAAAGAAGCTGCGTACGCTCTGAAGCCTCATGTGTTTTGGTATGCTGTCCGGAATAAACTAAGCAAACAGACTTATCTTTCCTCTAGTCAGGTGCCCTGTATCGGCCAGTCATGTCTGTTCTCCTATTTTTTAACGAGAAAATCTTTATGTCAGCCCTCAGCCTGCTATGCCGTTTGAGCCTTCGGTTGCAATTTGCAAACAGAGATTTCTTAAATGCATGAGCAATATATATGGGACTTTTAGCTGAACGGACGGCACGCTCCAAGAGGCCGCCGTCTTGTTGTGCCTGTGCGCTGGGTCCATAAACGGCCAACGGGGCCAAGTAGGAAAACTTTCCCCATCTCGGCATCACATCCGCTCGGTCTGCATCGCTGTCTCTTGCTCGCTCGATGCATCTATCTCCCTCCGCACCTCTCTCCATTGCCGTCGGCCGCTGCGTACACCTCCTCGTCCATCGGCCGATCCGTACACCTCGTCTCTCTTCGTCACGCGTGGGAAGTGGGAACCTGAGGAACTCCAGTGTCACTGCAGTCCTCATCCCTGTCCCTCGCCCCCGCGTCCTCCACCTCGGGCTCGGAGGAGACCATCCGTGGCTGCGTTGGCGACCGCTGATGCGAACTTGCGAAGCCTAATCCACCGCATGACGACGAGGGGCACACGCACACGGCCATCTTGAGGAGAGTGACAGCAGCTTGTTTCTGAATTTTCTGTTAACCCATGCAAAGTAGGAGCTGCACTAACTAATGCAAAACTTGTATTGCTTTCTGCAATGGATGTGTGCTCCATGATACTAATGATGGCGATGATCTTGTACTATGCAATGCAATGTAATATACTTCCTCTGTCTGTGAATAACTCTGTCTGTGAATAAATCAATTGCTCAAGTTTGACCAAATATTATAAAAAAATCATAATAATATTTATGATACAAATAAATAAAAATATAAAAATATGTTTCGTAACCTATCCAATGATATTAATTTAGTGTCATAAATGGGAACGAGTCAAAGACTCGATTGGTCAGTAGCTTGAGCCAAAGGCCAACATTGCCACCCCAAGTTCGAATCCGGTGGCCCAGTATTTCTGTGCGCACTGTGCATAGAAATGGGGAGAAAACTCCTCGGTTCAAAAAAAAATTTAGTGCCATAATTCTTAATGCTCTTTCCTATGAAATCAGTTAATTTTTTTAAATTTTTTTTTGACTCAGGATAGTTTCAAGAATTAATTTGTTTATAGGCGGATGGAGCATTGAATTAATTTGACTCAGGATAGTTTCCTATGAAATCAATCATCATGCAAGGTTACCATTGTCCGACTTAGATCTCCTAGTCCTACTCTTACCTTGACCAACCGAATTCACAGGTGGAGCGAGCACAAACGTCCCTGATCGCACGCAACTCCGCGGCCGCTTCATATCACAGTGGATGATGGATGGCACGGAGTTTGCGTGGAGATAGCTTAGCGTGTCGGCGATGTCCACGGCGATGTTGGGGCTCTGTATCACACTCAGGCTCTTCATGTCCTTGAGCTCTTCAGACCTTCTACATGTCCTCGCCGAGGAGAACTTTGCTCGGCTTCATATCACTGTGGTGTAGAATATTATTCTACACCACAAGCCAAAACTGACTAGAAAAAATTAGCACGTGGGTGCAGCCACCTGTCTAGGCTGTAATTGGCATGAACTCGAACACCAGAGCTCTGAAGTCGTCCCCCCTTGCGTCCACGCTGGCGCAGCAGGTGACGACCCTGATCAGGTTCCGGTGCCGGATGTTCCGCAGCGCCTCGCACTCCGACAGCAATGTCTTGGAGGCGCCGACCTGGCTGAGGTCGAACACCTTCACCGCCATAGCGACGTTCTCGAGTTCTGAATCTAAAGCGCCACCGCTCTTTGTTGTCAGGGGCAGGGTGCCCAGGTACATGGACCTAAACTTCCCTGCGCCGATCAGGTTGGTGTACGCCAAGTCGTCCGTGGCTTTGGCCAGTTCAGCGTACGATACTCTCTGATAATTCTTGCCCTCGAGAACATCCAGCGCTACGGGCATGGACTGGTTGGAGGCTCGTAGCCCGATGAGAGTCCTCTGGCTTCGGAGTGGCCGTCAGTTACTTATCAGTAGTTAACCGTCTTGGTGTATGGGATTGATGCATCGGTGCCCGTTGGATCGGTGGTACACATTTCAGCAATTATGGATTCATTGACACAGGCTGTTTCTGAACCACTAAAACTCCGATTGCAGCAGCTGCTTTCAGAGTTTCAGTCTGCGTTCGTTGTGCCCACGGGGTTGCCACCACCTCGACTTTGTGATCATACAATTCCCTTGCTGCCGGGCGCATTCCGGTGAACATTTGGCTCTATCGCTATCCACCGGTGATTAAAGATGAAATTGAGCGGTAAATTCAGGAGATGTTGCGATCGGGTATTATTCAACCCATTGTCATTCTCTTCTCCTCTTCTATAATGCTGGTAAAGAAGAAAGACAGCACACATCGATTCTGTGTCGATTTTCAGCACCTCAACGCCATTACTGTCAATACTAAGTATCCAGTGCCCGTGATTGAAGAACTATTTGATGAATTATTGCGCACAATAAGTGGTTTACTTGCCTGGAATTAACTACGGGGTACCATCGAATTCGGTTACAGTCTAGTGAGGAGCACAAGACTGCCTTTCAAACACATTCTGGGCACTATGAGTTCTGTGTGATGGCATTCGGGTTGTCAGAGCACCAACAACGTGTGAAGGGTCGCTATGCGAGGAATGACGAGACTCACGCAGAGGCTGATGACGAGCGCGAGGCATCCAACAACGGCTACAGGTACGACTGCAACAACAATGGACTCAACAACGGCACCATCGTCATCGTAGCAAGAATAATGATGGTGCATGTACCCTCGCTTTATTTCCTAATGATACATTATCAACGTGGTTTATAAGGATTGGTTGATAAATAGCAAGTAACAATATAATACCTATCAATCTAAAAATGTTTTCTATCACCTAAAAATCTAAAATCTTTTGTATTTGGGTATAATTTTTGAATGCTTGTATTCATTATATCATGAGGTGTAGGAAGTATCCAACAATAGTTTCCCGACTTTTAAGGTTTGTTTCTTGCTTCGAATAGAAATGATCTTTTAAAAAGAAGGGAAACTCATTCATTATAGTAAGCAAAGTACAGAAACAGGGCAGAACAAATCTCATTCAAAATTTTGTAAAGCTGTTTAAACAATATAATTATTATTAGAATATGCTAAAGCTAGATAAGAATAAAGGCAATCTACTGTAATTGATGCATGTCTTGTCTGCTTTGCTAACTTTTCTGCAGGTTTATTCATCTCTCTTCTGATCTTGAGTATTAAGCAGTTCCTTCCTCATGTAGCATCTATCAGTGCCGCATGGATTGGTCTGAGCCTCTGAGGGAGAGGGACTAATGGCCTGGATTGTGAAGCACTGAGCCAGAGCTAGCACTGGTAGCATCGGCTAACACCTGATTATATGTGAGAAGGTTAGTCACATACAAGTTTAAAGCTGATGCTACTTTGGAATCTAGCAGTAAAACCTACTCCCTCCATCTTAAATTATAAGTCATTTTAATTTTTTTTAAAAATCAAATATCTTAAGTCTGACCAAATTATATAATAAAATAATAACATTTATGATATCAAATAAGTATAATTAGATTATTTATTAATTATATTTTTATAGTATACCTATTTATTGTCATAAATTTTTATAATTTTGGTCAAACTTGAGATATTTTGACTCTCCAAAAAATATTAAAATAACTTATAATTTAAAATGGAGGAAGTACCTTTCTACCTCCAATTAGTCCATGAGTAGGTATGGCTAACTTATTCCACGAAACAAACATGTCTCGGAGTGCCTTGCCTTGCAAGTATCCTTTCAAATTTTCTTCCTCAACGTAAGACCAACAAAAAAAAAGAATCATCCACATGTAGACGACTTTAATGTGCACTATATCCATTACTAATATAATTTGATCCTCGTACTATACGGAAATGTTTTGAGACCAGTGTTAGTGTAGCAGTGTCCTCCAGCATTCTTTTACTACGGCTGTGTTCAGTTGGTGAAAAGTGGGTGAAAAGCTATTGTATCATCTTTCGTTATTATTTGGCAAAATTTGTCTGACCATCGACTAACTAGGCTCAAAAGATTCGTCTCGACATTTACAGACAAACTATGCAATTAGTTATCTTTTTTACCTACATTTAATGCTCCATGCATGCGTTCAAAGATTCGACGTGATGAATAGAAGAGGAAATATTTTAGGTTTGCATGAGAAGTGAACACACCCTACGTAAACGGTGTGAATTTTGGTGCGTAAGACGGTGCGAAATAAGGGATTGTTCCTCGGTCAAACTTAGGTCTTTGTCATAAGAAAATACCAAGATCTCGTCAAATGTCAATGGCGGTTGGAGATATTTATTGTGCACGCGTTTCGGCCATATGTTCAACACGTTGCGTTTTTGACCGAAGAAACTCTTATGAGCGTGTTTAGTTCCTCCCCAACCCAAAAAAGTTTGCGCAGTACCCGTCACATCGAATCTTTGGACGTATGCATAGAATATTAAATGTAGGTAAAAAAATAACTAATTGTACAGTTTGTCTGTAAATGTCGAAACGAATCTTTTAAGCCTAGTTAGTCCATAATTAGATAAATTTTGTCAAATAAAACGAAAAGTGCTACCGTAGCTGAACCCAAACTTTTTCACCAACTAAACAACCCCTATATCATCCTTCTTGTGCAAGATGTGTCTGCTGCCCTGCTATATATACACGCACACATACCCAAGGAAGCCTACCTGCGCGCCTGAACCAGCCAACCAGGCGTTCTCACTATCCTGTCCTGTGACACAATAAGGCCGGTAGCTATTCGCAACTTCGCCTGCCGTAACCCGTAAGGAGGACGTCCACGACTCGACGCTGCAAGTTTTCCGGTCAGCAGCGCATGGAGCGAGGCGGCGCCGATGTGGTCCTCGCCTTCACGGGCCTGACCGCCGTAACCCTGAAGTCCGGCGTGTCCGCTTACAGAGCCGCAGCTGCAGGGGACATCGGCTCCGCGGCGTTCGTGGGCGCCAGCTACACCACGCTGCTGCTTCTCTTCCGCAGCCTCCGCGCCTACGAGGGGTTGCCGGCGCCGCCCGGGGCGGCCAACGACGTCGATGGTGGCGTCGACGGAAGGAGGCGTCGGCTAAAACGCGAGGTCTGGGTGCTCTGCACGCTGCTCACCATGATGTTCGCGTGGAAGGTGGCCGCGGCGATGCCCTCTCGTCCCGTCGCCGCCGCGGTGTGGGCGATGGCGGTGGCCACTGCGGTAGGCGGTTTTCTTGCCTTGTTTCCTCATCCGTGACGTCGGCGAACGTAAAGCGATGGGCACCGCCATGGATGACGTAAGTTTAGCTGCTTGGTGACTGATGAGTCTTGTGAGCTAATTATGCTTGAAACTCTGGGTGGTAAGACCGTAAGAGATCAAGTTACCTTATTGCCCCTCGTCTTAATTTATTTCGGCTTATATTTTGATCAGATTTTGCTAAGTAGCAAACCCTAACATCATATATATACTCAAAGCAGCTATGGCGATGTTTACTTTCTTGCTGGTTAACGGGTAAGTGATGATATGATTACTTGGGCCATTTTGGTATGCCAGAGAGCTTATAATTTTGAATTTACAGCAAAAGTCTTGCCTGTTCTTTCAAACAAACCACACTAATTTAAAGTGCATAAATCCTGCAGGGTCACAAAAAAAAACTTCAAAGGGTTTCAAACGATGGGGAGGCCGATCATCATACATGATACATGCGACCTTGAAGAATTATTCTGTCGTCGTTTCTCGTTTGTCGTGGCACTGTTTGCTTGGGAGGTCATATCATAATTCAAGCCATGTAAGATGTGGGTGTGATGGAGTGGATTGCAGGGTTTGTCTTGTGGAAAATAAAGCCATACGAATGAATCGTGTGATTTAGACCATATATACTGTAAACACATTATCATAAATCGTGTGTCTTGTATATTTTTGTAAGTGTTCGAATAGCAAGTACGAATTGGGTCGGAAACCTAAGAAAATGTCACTACTACACAAAACTTAACCGAGACGGTTTTTCCGCCGAAAGGTCACGGTTAATCGTGTCTTAACGGAGGCGGTTCGCCAACTGCGACTTAGAACGCTCGCCTCGGTTAATCGATAAAAAAACAAAAAAAATCCTCGAGCCCACCGGCGAGCCCATTCCTGAGCCCGCTCGTGAGCCCGTTCCCAGCCCGCTAGCCGGATATGCCCCGCCGTCATCTGCTGTGCTGCACGCCGCCGTCGCAGATCCAGGTGCGCCCGGCCTCCTCCTCGCTGGATCTGGGTGCGCCCGGCTGAAAGGTCTTGATGGCTAGAGGGGGGTGAATAGCCTTTTAAAAAATTCTACAAAGACAAGCTAAACAAGTTTATCAATACAACAAATAGCGAGATGCGAGTTTTGCTTAGCCTACGGGGTGTTTGCAAGCCACCTATCCAATTCACAATTCTAGTATATTGGCACTCAACCGCTCAAGTTAAACCGAGAAGGAAACTACAACTACAACTAGCAAGCTACACAAAGGAGCTACTCTAGCAAAGCAAACTAGCTAGCAAAGATAACTAAGAAAGTAATGCGGAGTTGAGTTAGGAGGGTTTCACCGAGGGGCGAAGTATTGAGCCAACCAATATGATCAACAATGAATACGAAAACAACCGAACACCGGGATCAATCAATCACAATATGAAAGTGATGACACGAAGATTTATCCCGAGGTTCACGTGCTTGCCGGCACGCTAGTCCCCGTTGTGTCCCTCTTTACCACGTGGTTCGGTGGCTAATCAGTCTCACACCGAGCCTCTCAAAAGGCGCCACAAGAACCTACCAAATGGCAAAAGGTTGCAATGACACGAGCAATTTACTAATGTTGCCTTTGGCGCTTCGCCGAGGTAGGCACAAACCCCTCACAATCACCGGAGGTGGCCAAGAACAATCACCAACTCTTGCCAACGCCTCCAAGCTGCTCCAAGCCGTCTAGGTGGTGGCAACCACCAAGAGAAACAAGAATCCCGCAGCAAATCAACCACCAAGTGCCAACTAGATGCTATCTCACAATGCAAATGCACTTGGATCACTCAATCTCACTTCGAATATGCAAACAAGCAAGAGAGATGAGTGGGAGGGGAGTTGCTTAGCTCAAAGTGCTCACAAGTATGTCAAATGTCCAAGAGAGGGAGCTTTGAGCCGGCCAACGAGTATATATAGACGTACCCCTTCGAATATAGCCGTTAGAAACTTGATTCAGCAGCAGTCGCGCTGACCGGACGCGCTGGTCCAACTGACCGGACGCGCCGGTCACGCAACGGCTCTTTTTCGAAACACTGACCGGACGCGCTGGTCGCAGCGACCGGACGCGCCGGTCCCGTGACTGACCGGACGCGCTGGTCAACTCTGAGCCGCGCACAACGAAACATCGACCGGACGCGCTGGAGAACTGACCGGACGCCACAGTGCCTGCGTCCGGTTGGAGTCCAGTAAGCTCCCTGGACGACCGGACGCGTCCGATCGACTATGACCGGACGCGCCTCGCGTCCGATCAAACAACTGAAACACGCGTAGACACTGGACACTGACCGGACGCGTCCGGTCAAACAGTGACCGCGTCCGGTCCAGCGTCCGGTCACCACTGTGACCTCCGTTCGCTTTCCGTTCGCTTTCCGTTCGATTTCCGACTTCCGGCGTAGTGGACCCCAAACCCTCTCTACCACTCAAACTCCACCGCCTTCGCAAACGTGCTAACATCACCAAGTGATCATCACTATGTGCATGTGTGTTAGCATTTTCACAATCATTTTTCGAGGCGTTATTAGTTCTATCCACATGCATATGATTATGAAATGCACACCTAGAGGCACTTAGGAGTTCAATAGCCGCGGCATTCCCCTCTTTATAGTACGGCTATCTATCCTATAATGTAACCACACCCACTAGGTGTCTTGGTTACTAAAAACACAACCCTTAAGCATATACCTTTGCCTTGATCACGTAGGGTTGCGTCCAAACCCAAGTGTGGCCAACATGATCACCATGTCCATCTTGCCACCAACCTTGGAATGTACTAATCCTCATATGCTACATACAACTTAGGCATAGGATTAGTACTTAGGCATTGTCACTAATTACCAACACCAAACATAGGACTTTCACCGGCGTCCTCCTCGCCAGATTTGGGAGAAGAAGGGAGGGAGCTGCCGCTGAGGTGGAGCACGCCGCCGCCGCCGACTCATTGGATCCAGCTCTGCTGGTGTGGGGAAGAAGGGGAAGGAGGCGTTGGATCCTCCGGTGCTAGAGGTGCTCCGACGCTCGACCGTCTCCGTCTCTGCCTCCCCCCGCCGCCGTCGCCGTTCATCCACCGCGATGCGCGCAGGGCCGCCAGCCAGGGGATCCACCATGAGGCGCGCCGCCGCCGGCCAGGGGCGCCATCGCCACCACTTGCGGAGGGAGCCCGCGATATAGGAGGGGGAGGGAGGGAGACGGCACAGGAGAGAGGGAGAGGGAGCGAGGGAGACAGCACGGGAGAGAGGGAGGGAGACCGCGCGGCTGCGGGAGTGAGAGAGAAACGCGCGGCTGTTAGGGTGAGAATGAAACCCTAAGTGCGGTACATATACAATGAGCGGATAACAGGCCTAGATGGGCTGCCTGCTGGGCCGCTATTTTTTTGAGGCAAGCCTTATAGCGTGCCCGCCTCCATTAATAGAATAACAGAGGCGGGCAATGTTGAGTGCTCGTCTCGGTTAATATCGATTAACCGAGGCAGTTGTTTTAAGGCGACCACCTCGGTTAATGTATTAATCGAGGCGGTTGCGTTAGGACAACCACCTCGGTTAATAAGCATTAATCGAGGCGGTTATATTACAGTGCCCGCCTTGGTTCTTAACCGAGGCGATTGCTGACCCGGCTACCCTGCCTCGAATAACCGAGGCGGGTAACGAGGCCGCCCGCCTCCGAGGACATTTTGGAAACGCTGCGCAAAAGATTTTGTGTAGTAGTGTGTTCTTTTAATTTATTGCAATCCTGTTGTAGTTTTGCACATATTTTTGTGCCAAAACAAACAAAACAGTTAGGGCACGTACAACACCCATTTTCTTCTGGACTCTTCGACACCAGTTTTGCAAAAACCACCTCGACTTAGCTGAGAGACGAGTGCTCCGTTGCCTCAGCCATGCCCCGTGATCTGAGGTGGAATAGATGCCGCAGCAGCGATGTACGGCCTCGTCTCCAAGAGTCCAGAGTTGTATAACTCACAAATTAGTATATTACAAAATTTGGATTTTCCTTTTGGCCACCACCGAAATTCGTGAATTTTTGGCAAAAATTTTGCCTAAATTTTGAACCCTGGTCACAAAAAACATTTTTGATTTTCAATATTTAAAATTCAAAATTTAGAATTTTCAAACAACCCGAATGTTGACATGATCTATACCAAAATTATAGTTCTCAATACGATCAGTTGACAATTACTGAAGTTATTTAGATTTCTTAGATATTTGTTTTATGTTCTCATATTTCAAAGTTTAGAATTATCAAATGACTTCGGACGTTGACATGATGTCTACCAAAGTTTTAGTTGTCAATCCAATCTACAACTTTTTAGTAAACAAGTTTTTTATTTAAAAATTTTAGAGCTCTAATATTCATTTAAAAATCTTAGATTTTGATATTCAAATTTTCAAATGATCTCGGATGGAGACACATCCTATACTAAATTATAGGGCTTACCGAGATCTAAATTTTTTTTCATTAAAATCTTTTTGAGGCTGAAATATCACATACAATATTCTTAAAAGTTTGGTTACTTGAATTTGTTCACTAGAAATTTTAAATTAGAAAATGGCAGAACCACCTTAAAACAACTTTTGACCTGAGGAAGGAGATAATTTAAACTGTTTTGAAAGTTAAAGGAGGCAATTCTTTTGCAAATGGAGGACAAAATTTGGAGTAAGACAACAATTCAAGAAAGTAAAAAGGATTTCTTTTCATGGTCAAATCCAGCATCAATCTTTCGTCCAACTAGTCGGACCAGAGCACAGTACACCCCTGATCACCTAAAACTACTACACGTATAACAGTTGTATAAGTTTTTTTTATATTTTTCAATCATTGGACTTAAGACAGCAACAAACAATTCCGCAATCGGCTTAATGACAATTAAGAGCATCTCCAACAGTACATATAGAAAATAATAATTGTAATAATCTAATTTTGCAATCTTTCCGACAATTATTCGAATATCGTCATCAATGGTTTTCAAGAATTTCCTCTAAAATATCAAAAACAGGTCCACTTCAAGATTTTCTATCATTGTTCGTGCCACACCGACATTGCCACCAGCTATCTCAAGGCTGACAATCTCAGGCACCTAACTCATACCTAAAATCTCCAAAACAGTTTTCGTTGCTTGCTCTACCAGACCTTAAAATAATAATTGAATATCCAATTCTGGTGAACCTCCAAGGCAGTGGCAGCGGACAACCCCGCATCAACGGACCGTTGCCGGCCTATCTTGGCCCCCCTAACTCATAGTCAAAACCTACAAAACGGAATCTCTATTGCCTGCTCTACTTCTAAATATCCTCGGAAATAAACAGGTGGTTGAAGGATGGTTGTCTTAGGCAATCTCCCTCTTATTTATAAGGGCTATTACATATTCCAAAAATATCCTTAGGATCAAATAATATGAACCACTTAGATATCAAGAGCAAAATGGTCCAAGTTGTTTTCTATGCATCAGATGATCACAGACCCTTCATAAAGTCACTTCGCCTCGATGCAAGCTCTGCATTAATGCCATGTGGCACCCTGTCACCCCTCGCATTTGAAGGGTCCAAACCCGAGAACTACTCCTCCCACGGTTTTGGCAACTCTACAAGGTCGTGTTAGCCAAAACTCATCTCCTCAAATATCGACATGTGTCCTCTATGTCCTCGGCCTGATGACCCACCAAGTGTCTGACGTCTCGCCTTGACTTGCATGTCCAACCTCAACCTTGATTTCAGTTAACTTTGTCTTCATCTGTCTCGCATGTGGTCTTGCTCGTCGCCATGCCACATGCTAAGCATCCTTGGTCTGTCATTCGGCCTCTTGGTCCCATAGTCAAGTTTTCATATTCGGTCTCCTCTAGCTGCTCGGCGTGTTGTCCTCGTGCCAGTGGCAGCAGGACGGTTCCTGCAAGCCGCATTGGCCATCGCCATCCTAAAGCACTTCCTTACTCTGTGCAACTAGCTCCACCATGCAGTGCAAGGAGAGATCCCGCCAGGTTTCTTCAACCTGTCGCACTCGCACTCGCTGCAAGGGAATGGCCTTGTCCTGCTATTATGCATCGATTTTGCATCATATGACAGGAGCTGCGTTCGAGATTCAGACAGTGGCAGCCAACCTGAATGAACCTGCTAGGATTCCATTAGAATTCCCTGATTGCAACCGGAGGATCAGACGGCACTGGGTGACAGAAATATTTTTATTGTTAAGAAATAGAACATGGGAAGACAGATCTTCTGTTAAGAAATAGAACATACATGACCGGGGGATACGTGGCACCTGTCTGACATAGGAGCACTCTGCTTCGTTTGGTTTACGCCGGACAGCATAGCAGTATAGCACAATACAGATGGTTTCACTCCAGAACACAGCTTCTTCTACCACGGCCAACACAGAGCATATAACAGGACCAGACTCGCGTAAGGAAGAAACCGAAGCGCGGGAGCAAAGAAAGAAAAAGTTCATCATCCTTATTGACTTAGAAAATGCCAATTGCAAAAACCACACCACAGAGCAAACTAGCAACGAGTGGCCCTGCTGCACCATGCAACTCCGAGGACCGAGGCCGTCGAGCTAGTTGCACAAAGTGAACGAGTGCTTCAAGTTCAGGATGGCAACGGCAGCCAGTGCGACTCGCGGGAAACGTCCAGCCGCTGGCACCACCAGGGCCAGTAGGCACACGCCGAGCAGCCAAAGGAGGAGGCTCAGGAACGCCTGCGTAGGGTCGGCGGAGGCGGTTCCGATGTTGGCGACGGCGCCGAAAAGCATCAGCGCGCGAGCTGCGTTGAGGAAGAGTTCCTGGTTCTGGAGACGCTCGCGGTCTCCTTCGGGAACGACGACGGCCTCTCCTTGGCCGGCCATTGGTGCGCGGGGGAAATTGGTCACCTTCCGGTTGGGTGCGTTTGTGGGGAAGGGCCGGGGGTCCTTAATCCTTATATAGAAGTGATCACTAACGTCTCCCCCCTGGCCGTGATGGCCTGATGGGTGGTGCTTGGCACGGAGATGCCGCTCCCTAACGCGGAGAAAGGGATCACTAACGTCCATAGTGCCCTCAATCTTGGATAAGATGTAACTTAGACGCACCCAATGCTTTTGTTTTTCACGTTTCCTATAGTCCAGATGCCTGAAATCAAGGACCAAGAGAGATAACAGAGGAAGAGAAAGAACATGTATAGTGCTGGTTTCCTGCATGGTTAGATTAAGATCTAATGGATACTGTTCATTATATGAAAAAACTTATATTTCAGGCACTTCAGAAATAGCAGCCCCCTTTGTTTTCTAGTTATAGAAAAACGTTTTATTTTCTCCTTGCAAATGGCCGACGTGGATGGTGTAACCGGCGAACTCCGTTTACCGACATTGGCTTGCCCGAAATCTGGAGTAATGTATCAGGTGTTGACTTTTTGTCCCCGTCGTTCCAAATAAAAAATTAGAAACGAGAGCCAACATTTATGAAACCAAGTTATTATCATTAGATCCGATCAAAAAAAGTTATTATCATTAGATATATTAAATGTATTTTTATAATAAAATACTTATTTGGTTTCATAAACATTTATGCTCTTTTCTATAAACTTGACTTGACTAAATATAAAAAATTAATTACTCTTGAACTCTAGAATTGATTTATTCAGGTACAGCCTTTCACGTTGGAATTGCATTTTCCAACTCAGATGGAGCACTCTCCCTCGATACTAGTAATTCATGAACAAGTCTTGGGTCATAATAGGAATATAAATTATGAATAACGTTTAAGCTATTGAGTTTGGAAATGTGAAAACCATATGAATAAATTTGTCTTGACATGTACTTCCATAAAAATATACATATATCACTTTCTAATAAATATTTTTATAAAAATAAGAAGTCAAAGTTATACTAAAATGACTTGAAGTACCAATATAGAGGGAATATAATTTTCTTGTAGGTCTAGGTCCGATCCCATCAGCCTCTTGTTGTTCCGTATCTCTCCATTCAAGGGCCACATAGTCAATGACAATCCACCGTGTGGTAGTAATTAACGTCACAGACAGCACATGTAAAAAGTGAGGTAAGAAGGACAATACCCTAACAACAAGCAGAGCTTTTGGTTACCATGTTAGTGTATTCAGCAAAACCTACCACTAGCTTAACCGATTCGGAGGGACGAGCTATAATACAACAATTAATTCATTATCCTTGTGGCAGTTCGCACGAACTAGCCAAGGGGGAAGCACGACAAAATCTTATTGGAGAGACCTCTAAAGACAAATCCAACTTGCTAAAAACTTAAACCTGCTAGGTGGAAATGTTGTCTCTTTTGCCCACCTCCCTGGCCCGGCCCCCGTGCGAACCTGGTGTGGGTCTGTTAAGTAAAGACGCTGTTGCGGATCTCTGATCTAGTTCCCTTTCCTCCCCGCAGCAGTTGAGATGTGAGGAAATTGTAGATGATCTCTCGTATCCCTTCCCAATACACATCAGATGAACACACACGAGAGCGAATATTGTGGAACTCGTATCTCTTCTTCATTATAGATGGGTACAGGTTCCTTTATATAGTCTTAACCCTTCAGGGGTATATTTGGTATGAGCCCACAATTATCTTAGGGTTATGTTTCCCGACACTTCCCCTTGAGTGAATACCGCGATCAACTCATGCCTCGTTAAAACTCCTAAAAACCCATTGGAAAAAATATGAAGAAAGAGTACATAGTGTCACTAGATGTATTGCACTTGTTGCCCTGTTAAAAACCATTATGAGAAACTTCTAGAAAACTCATTTACGGGAAAAAGAGTACAACAGTTGTCTTCAGGACATTTTATAATCTTCAGGATTATAAATTTCAGGATCTTCTAGACCCAATAATAAGGGCAATTCAGGGGCGATCTCCCCCTGAACTCTGCAAGTCTCTCAGTTGTCTTAGACCAATATCATGGATATATTTTCTAAATGTAGTAGCCGGTAAAGAATTAGTGAACAAATCTGCTACATTGTCACATGACTGGACTTTTAAGATGTTCACCTCACCCTGCTTCTGGAGTTCGTGAGTACAAAAAAATAGAAGAATTATGTTTGGTCAAATTATTCTTAATATAGCCCGTTTGCATTTGTGTAATACATGCTGCATTATCCTCATAGATATTATTGAGGGTATCAGCGGTACTAAGACCACATGACTTCTGGATATGGTTAGTCATCCATCGTAGCCAAGCACATTCACGCGTGGCTTCATATAGCGCAATAATCTCTGAGTGGTTTGTAGACGTTGGTACCAAGGTTTGTTTGCAAGATGTCCAGGATTATGCAGATCAGATAGATATCTAGCATCTGCATAGCCAACCAATCTTAGATCTTCAGGAAATACAAGGCAAGATCTTGGGTACCATTCAGGTATCTAAGTATTGTCTTAACGTCTACCCAATGTCTTTTGGTCGGGTTTGCACTGCGACGAGCTAGTAAATTCACCGCGAATACAATATCAGGTCTAGTACAATTTGCGAGGTACATCAGTGCTCCAATAGCACTCAAATAGGGAACTTCAGGTCCTAAAGGCTTCTCGTCATCACTTCTCGGTCTAAATGGGACTTTGTCCACCTCAAGTGATCTGACAACCATCAGGGTGTTTACAGATGAGCCTTTGACATATTAAATCTTTCTTAAACCTTTTTTGTGTAGGTAGATTGGTATACAAAAATTCCTCTAGGGAGATGCTCGATCTGCAGGCCCAAGCAAAACTTGGTTCTACCCAAGTCTTTCATTTCAAACTCCACCTTGAGGTAGACGCTTGCCTCCTCAATGTCATCTTTACAGCCTATGATATTTAAGTCATCAACATAGACTGAAATAATACAAAAATCCTTCTGGGATTTTCTGATAAATACACATGGAGAATCAGTATCATTAACGTATCCCTTCTTCAGGAGGAAGTCACTTAGCCGATTGTACCACATCTGGCCAGACTGTTTAAGACCCTACAGTGCCCTCTGCAACTTAACATTGTACATGTTACGACTTGTTTTAGAATCCGGAATTTTCAGTCCATCTGGGACTTTCATATATATATATATATATATATATATATATATATATATATATATATATATATATATATATATATATATATATATATATATATATATATATCCGAATCTAGCGACCCATACAGATATGCGGTCACTACGTCCATCATCTGCATTTTCAAGTTTAAGCCTACTACCAGAGATATTAAATATCGAAACATTATGCCACTCATAACTGGAGAATATGTTTCATCATAATCTATGTTAGGTCTCTGTGTGAACCCCTGTGCTACGAGCCTCACTTTGTATCTCACCACCACATTGTTCTCATCTCTTTTTTGAACAAACACCAATTTGCATCCTACAGGGAATACTTTGGGGGCGTACTGGCGACGGGCCCGAATACTTGCCTCTTAGAAAGTGAGCGCAATTCCGTCTATATTGCTTCTTTCCATTTGACCCAATCTAAGCGCTTCCTGCATTATGACATGGACTTTGGTTCAGGATCCTCATTAATCGCTTCTACGATCTTAGAGACGAAATTAATGTCGACATCTGTATTCTTTCTGTTATATAGTTCTCCAGATTCAGCATAATTATGGCAATTTCTTCAATTGAATCATCCAGTTCATCATGGTTTCCCAAATTACTCGAGCCTAGTTGTTCCGTTGTCCTTGTGCTATTATTTGTATTTGTGCGCACATTTGCACTAGGACTTTCACCTTCAGGATGTGTCCTGCTGGGACGACTGAATGGGAGCGTAATGCGTTCTCTCTAACAACTTGCCTTTGTGGGCGTCCCCGGTTGGCTCGTGCCGAGTCATCCGGATCTCTCCCCCTTTTCCTAGGATTGGGGATTTGGGTAGAGTTCATGCCCTCCAGGGGTATCTCCACTCTCTCCGATGCATTAGCCAGAGGAATATATGACTCCAACACTCCTCTTATATCAGTAAACGCGTCTGGTAGATTATTCGCTAATTGTTGCAGGTTTATTATTATTTGAACTTCAAGTTTAGTATCTTTAGTGTGTGGATCAAGTGATTGAATGCTGCTAGCAGTCCAATCTATTTCTCGGCATTCTTTATTATTAAGGTACAATCCTCCCCCTAATGCCGGGAAATGCTCTTCATCGAAGATGCTATCAGCGTACCGAGCCGTAAATAGATCTTCGATTTTAAGCTCCAAATATTTGATTATGGACGGAGAATCATAACCTACATATATCCCCAACTTCTGGTGAGGTCCCATAGTTGTACGCTGGGTGGTGATATTGGCGCATATACATCACAGCCGAATTTTTGCAGATGAGAAATCATTGGTTGTTGTCCACGCGCTAACTGGTGGGGGGAAGCAGAGTGAGATGCAGATGGCCTATATTGGATTAAGGTGGCAGCGTGCAGCATCGTGTGTCCCGAACAACTGGTGGGAAGTCTGCTATCTTGTAGAAGCGGTCTGGCAATTAATTTTATTCTTTTTATCAAAGATTCAGCAAGTCCATTTTGTGTGTGCACATGGGGCACCGAATGCTCTACATTTATACCCAAAGCAAGACAATAATCATTAAATGCTGTTGAGGTGAACTCTCCAGCATTATCCATCCTGATTGCTTTTATGCGGTTCTCCAGAAAGCTAGCATGCAATCGAATGATTTGGACAATAAGTTTTGCAAAAGCATGGTTCTGTGTAGACAACAGGCATACGTGGCTTCATCAAGTAGAAGCATCTATAAGCACCATTAAAAGGCCCGGACAGGGGGTGAATAGGATCATAAATGACACCTTGGATTCTCTCTAGAAAGCCTAGGGACTTGACATTTAACTTCAAGTAAGAGGGTTTAGTTATTAATTTTCCTTTAGCACAAGACATGCATAAAAAGTCTTTAGGAATTTATGTGGTTTTAATGCCATGACCAACAGATCCTTTTATGATGTTCTGCATTATCCTTAATCTAGGATTTTCGAGTCTTTCATGCCAGACTGTAAAAGACTCCGGATTTTTAAATATGGTGGACATCGCAATATATTCTTGAGGTGGCTTAATTTTTGTGTAGTAAATTTCAGAGGAGGTGCCCGGCACTTTCTCTAGCACTTTTGTCCCACATTCGTCTACTGCCGTGATATAGAGGTATTCAGCACCATTTTCACACTACGGCGTATATCTTTGAATGTGAGGAGAGTATGTATAGCTCCAGGTTAAAAAAAATGTTTCTTCTATGAAGATGCTGGTATTATTAGAGAGTATGACCACGGCTGTACCTGAGCCTACAATATGGCCGTTGTGACCAACAATGGTGGTAATATTTTCAGTCTTTTTCTGTAGTGTCTGAAAATATTTTGTCTCTCGAAGTATTGTATTTGTGGCAGCGCTATCAACTAGGCAAAATTCATCTTTAGCCTCCATGGAATGTACGACTCTTGTTCTATTAAATATAGTACTAATTTAATCTGTCATGTATAATCAATATAGCAAGACGATTAAAAGATAGCACACGTAACCGAACAAGAGATAAACTGATTAAAATAATGCTATGCACCAAGACATTCATATCAAGAGTTAATGCTAATAAAATAATAAAGTTGCTCAACGGGAGCACTATTAATTGATTAAAATAATGCTATGAACCAAACCATTCATGCCAAGAGTTTATCCTAATAAAATAATGAAGTTGCTCAACCAGAGCATTATTACATCACACGGGACTTTAATTGTTTTGCTAAAAATAAATCACACTGACTAACAAAATAAACAATTGGCTGATAACTTGGTCTACTCCTCGTCAAGGTTGGGCGTTTGGGTTACCCGAAAAATTTGGGTCAGGTAATTTGGGTAGTTGGAAATTTGATTTTGGCCCGAAAAAACATTACACGATAATTCGGGTTCGGGTTCGGGTTTTACCCGATATACCCAGAATTGACAAAACCAACCATTTTGGAAGACTTCAAGTATCATTTTAAAGCAATAAACAATAGTCCTTTAAATCACATCATGTCTTCATATCAATTACCAACAAATCAATTATCAAGTTAGCAAAAATCTACATTAATTCATACTAAATAATATATTTATATGGCAACGAACTACTTCACGTCTTCATATTACGAATAGAAGAGCAAATATTTGAGATATTTCAGGTAATTCGGGTACCAGGAAACATTACCCGAATTACCCAAACTAATTTCGGGTTTTTACAATCACTATCCGAAATTGTCATCGGGTATTTCGAGTTCAGGTACTTCGGGTCTGGGTTCGGGAATTGGGTATCGGGTATTTTGCCCACCCTTAGTCAAGGAGATCCTCGTTGTCGAGGTCAAAATCATCATCACCAGTATAGGCGTCTCCCTTTTCAGCGGTATGATCGCCGGTGGCATTATGATCAACATCCATAGTTGCTGATTCAAGCTCCTCTGTAGGCTCTGATGGCTCCGAGAGGTGTAGTCTAGTCACGACATCGACAGATGACTGGACGAAGTATACCTTCGGGTTTTGTCGTTTCTTCCGGTCTTGATATAGCTCAATCAAATGTGGGTCGGTAGTGCAAGTACGAGACCAATGCTGCTGGGATCCACATCGGAAACAACCCTCATTGCCTCGTCCTTTGAGCCCTTCAGGGACTTGCCTTTGCCATTGCCATTGAACTTCTGGGGCCTTTGCCATTGCCATTGGACTTCTGGCCTCTGTTCTTAAACTTTCCCCCTTTTGGCCCCTGGTGACCATGAAACTTTTGGCCCTTGTTTCTGAAAGAACCTTTCTCGTTGCTGTTACGGAAACTAGCATGTGCTTCAGGATGTGCCTGTGTCCCAGCAGGGCGCATGTGGAAATTCTTCATCAAGAGTTCATTCTGAGCCTCAATGGCAAGCAACACATTGATGAGATCACAGTACTTCATGTACTTGTTGCGGTATTGCTACTGGAGTACCATATTGGTGGGGTGGAAAGTCACGAGAGTTTTCTCAATCATCTCGAGTTTAGTGACGACCTGGTCACAAAAGTGAAGCTGAGCCACGATACGGTGAATCGCAGTATTATATGCCTCAATGGGCTTGAAGTCCAGGGAGCGGAGTTGTGCCCAATCACGCCTAGCCTATGGGAGAAGCACTACCTTCTGCTTGCCAAAGCGTTCCTGGAGCTTCACCGACAGTACTAGAGGGTCTTTCACCTCCAGGTACTCCATCTACAGGTCAGGTGAATGTGATGCCTCAGGAAGATGCAAGCTTTTGCCTGGCAATCGTGGGGTGGCGGAGCAGGAACACTGGTCGTAGACCTGGCAATCGTGGAAGTCAGCTGCATTGCCTGCAGATGAAACTCACAGTCGAGTGCCCAGGTTTGATAGTTCTTGCCGTTCAGCTCAAGAACCTTGAACTCTGTATTGTTGATCGAAGCTATTGCCTATCAATTCATGCAAATTAACTTCCAGTAAATAAGCATGAAGTAGTATGTATAACCATGAATGAATTATCAGCGCAAAAGAAAAGCGTCATAAAAAAATATATGCAAGGCAATACAGCGGTGGTCGACAGCCGCTGTCATCGCAAGATGGCCATCAGGTCCATGATGGCGACGCAAGTTGCAATAGCCTGCAGGGCTACGACGCATGCATACAGTAGGAATACGAGATGGAAAAGTAATGTGCAACGTCACGGAGGACAACGCGTGGAAGCTTGCTGGCTTAAGTGCGTGTCAGCATGTGCAAGAAAATACTCTAGCGTGCATGCGTGTCATGCTAGATTGAGCAACTATGGGAGGGTACGCCAGCGTGCATGCATAGCATGGTGGGTTGGCCGACGTCAGAGGTGCCAGACCGATGGTAAAAAAAGTATCATCGGAAAAACTAACACTATCGGCACTCACGGACCTCTATATTCATCCTCTAAAACGAATATTTTATCCTAGTCATCACAAAATATACAGTTTTTTTTATCCATCCATCATCTATATCATCCTCTATCTACTGTGAGGCTTACTTGTCACTTTATCTAAATATATCCAAACATCTTGTTTTGAAGTATTTATTGAAACGAATTTAATGGTGCAATCGGAATTTAATTTGATTTTTTGGTTTGTGAGTTATAACATTTTTTGTTACGAGAAAACAGTAGGGCCCACACTCTCTCTCCTCTCTCCTGCTGTCTCTTGCATGCATGTAGCGAACTCCTCTAAATATACCGGATGACCGGCCGATCGCTTGGCTAGCGGAGGATTTAGCGTATACCGGTGCAGACAAATTTCCGGTAGCCGCATCCTCTAGGAAGTTTTACCGTATATGAGTGCAGCTAGTCTAAGATCCAATGTAATACGAAAACTAGCAATAGCCAATAGACAAAACCAATCTACTGGGGTTGTAAAAAGCTAGTATCCAAAAAGAAAAAGGACACATTAAGATTGAATCTGCTACACAGAAAGCACGTCTAGAGAGCTAGCAGAACTAATCTGCATCTTCTATATGTCATATGGCCCTGTTCATCTGGCTTATAATCCGTCTTATTCAGCTTGTTTTTTCAATCGGAACAGCATTTTTCTCTCACAAAAAATCAGCCAACAGTGTTTCTCAGCCGGCTTGTAATTCCAGCCGAACGGGGCCTGGTTGCTAGAAAAAAAACAAATCTATTAATCTAGGCATACTAGTGCTCACGTACATGGTGATGACTGCCATCAGGACAGCGGCAAGGTGAACTACGCGTAGTAGCTAAACTGTAAAGATCGAACGAGTAAACTAGCCAGAGAAAGATCTCTGCGAATCTAGCATGCTAGTCTGTACACGAAACCGATCTAGATTGCAAAGTAAAACTAATCTGCGAGCAGATGGATCCAACCGGGATCAAGAACAGCATACCGTCGTTGATGAGTAGCGGTAGAGCGTGTTGATAACGTGTTAAGTAACGGCGCTGCTGCGGATCCCTGATCCGGTTTCCTTCCCTCCCCGCAGCAGATGAGACGTGAGGAAATTGTAGATGATCTCTCGTATCCCTTCTCAATAGCACACCAGATCAACACACAGGAGAGCGAATATTGTGAAACTCGTATCTCTTCTTCATTATAGATGGGTACAAATTCCTTTATATAGTCTTAACCCTTTAGGGGTATATTTGGTACGAGCTAACAATTATGTTAGGGTTATGTTTCCAACAGGGTCGACGTCGCGGTCGCGGCCAGGTCCAGGTCGGACGGGCTAGCTCCCCGCGCCGGGAAATGCACGGTTGCCTCCCCGCGCGGTCCGTTGATGCCCCCGCCTCCTGTTCCTCCTGTTCCAGGACGTGAACAGCTCGCGACTTGTGAGAAGCTATTTGCATGCAACTCGAGTCAGTGTCTCAGTGATGTGCACGCATATGAATATGATAGTGCTGGTACCTACAGTATATGTGAATGCCATTGTTGAATGATATTATCATTTTCACGGCCGCGAAACAAAAAAAAAGTTCGTTCAAGAACCGACCAGTGGCTTCCGCTCCACAGTTGCAGAGCAGATTGACCTCGCTGAGAAGCCATGGCTTCTCTGTGGCCGGGCCGCAATGCTGACGAGGATAATCTCCCACCGCCTTCGCCATGTTACCTCCGGCCGTGTTGCTTTCCCGGGGGGCGGCCCCACCACAACGAAATTGCTTTGCTCCAGTGCTGCGTTCTGTCCTCAGGCCGCGTTCACTTGTCATGCGTATCTAAAATATTTCCTCTTCTACCCATCACATCGAATCTTTAGACGCATGCATGAAGCATTAAATATAGGTAAAAAAATAACTAATTACATAGTTTATCTGTAAAGTTCGAGACAAATCTTTTGAGTCTAATTAATCTATGGTTGGACAAATTTTACCAAATAACAACGAAAAATGCTACAGTAACTTTTCACCCAAATTTTCTCAACTAAACACAGCCTCAGTTGGTTGCCTGTGACGTCAACAACTTGTACTGGGAACTATGCCCTGTTCAGCTGAAAAGTTCAGCCGACTGTTACTGCAGCTGAGCAGTTAGATTTGTATTAGCTGCAGCCAGCGGCGGCGGCTTTCACCTGTTCTAAAATTTGATTCATAGTTTAATTGTTAAATGGGCGCTTCTCTTAACGATCGATTTCCAGTGCAACTTATCAAGCATCAGGTTTTTGTATGTCGGGACTGAACACCGTTAGGACACGTTGCATCAAGCCATCAACACTTTAACGTGTTGTGTTCTTACTCCCCGTGTGCTTTATTTCACTACTAGTAGAAAGGGCGCGCCATCGCGCGCCCAGAGAGATGGCCATGGAAGTGGTTCATGAGTGGGTTGTGCGTCGAGTGAAAATAGTTAGGGAGGCGATTAACATGGTTATTATATAGCAAAGGTTGCAGTTCTGATTATACATAGGATGGTTCAGATCATATGGTCTAACAGTGCTTTATCTTACAAACATAGGATACTCTGTACATAGATCTGCGTGCTGAACTATTCTACATGGTGACTGGAAGGTTGGTGATGCCATTTGATTTATGTGGTCGTTGGTTCCAAAGTTTTGGATCCATTGACGGCACCATGTTGCTTGTTCTTCAATCTGACAATGGGTCAAGTAACACATATATTCTATGCAATGGCTGCATCCGGATACGGAACCTGATGAATGTGAAGGTGAATATATAATGAGCATGGCGTTTTTGGGTTTTCATAAGCAAGTGAAGCACGATGTACCTGTGGAGTAGAGCGGTGAAGGTTTGTAGTCTGCATGGATCAAGTCATTGCAGCTAAGACAGGCCTGATTTGTTGCCGAGATGGCATCACGAGCAGCATCTTCATCTGTTAGCAGTTAGCAATTTTATTAGTGTGGATTTTTTCTTTTTGCAAAGTACTTATGTGTGAGTGCGCATTGTAACCTTCGTGGTTTAGACTATCTGACCTGCACATGCTATGTTATGAGAGAATATAAGTATCAGGATAGATAGAGATCTGTTCCTGGCCTCGTATTTTCTAGAATGTGTGGTCATCCTGTATGTTAAAAAAAAAGAACGGACATCCTGTTCATTAAAAAAAAAGAATGGTTGGACATCCAAATCTTGATGCAGGATGCAACTGCCTAGACAAAGAATACTTCACTGGTGACAGCCCCAACCACAGCCATGTTCTGCATAAAGACATCAATGAAGATTCCATGCATCGAGCCTTTGATCGAGATTCGAGCCCACTGTAAACCAACATAAAGGCAGCCAAGTCAGAACAAGGGCAAGCTCAAATTGAGACTACAATTTGTACACATCAAAAGTATATTCCTTTTCACTTTCTTTTAAACTATGAAAATCATTTTCTTTTCTTTTTTTTCTGGCAAAATCAGCATATCAAGAATATGTGAGCACCGTGTCCTTGTACCAGCAAAAGGCACACTATTAGGACAGAGAATTCCAAGCTTACAGAATTTGTAGACAAAATATAGTGCACCTTATTTAAACATGACAACCTATCTCAAGATCACAGACAAGAACTTTGACACAACTTAAATTCAAGAGGTGTAATGTTTCATTTCCACTTGTTTCTAACAACAATGCAAACTCTGAATGATTTACCTCCAGTTTTAGCACATGAATCATTTTGTAAAATACTCGCTAGGTAAAGGAAATTGTAAGGTGTACTCTTACAAAGTGTACTCTTATATGAACTATAGTGGTTGCATCGCAATCAAACATGGTTCCTTTTCCATCTCCAAACTTTGATGACCAACATGAACAGTTTTAAACATCAGGGCGTATTAATAAAGAGAGACAAGATTTTGTGATGTACGACAAAGGTACTCTATTTGTTGTACTAAACATTGAATGAGAGCAAATAGAAAATGCCAATGGAAACTAAGGTATCTATTATCAGAAACCTGAACAGTGTTTAGTTTTAGCAGGGATCAATCCTCTCATTTCCATGGGGAAATAGTTTTTGGAGAAAAGAATTTTTGATCTGAACATAAACTGTGTGCTGCTGTTACTGCAAGTGATATGGTTAAAGCATGGCACAAGCTTTAATCGGACTCTACCGTTGTATTGAAGGTTTGATAAAAGAAAACAGAATATATATGCACAAATCATCCTAAGGCATTTTCCTTTTGAAGGCACTCTGAATGAAGTGGGATAAAAAGTAAGAATTATGTAAATGAAAAATCCTCACCTTCCTTTTATTGTTGCCAGTACTAAGGATAACATCCAATTTTAGTTTAGCACTTGTCCTCCAGTACTGATCTTTGTTAATAGTTGTAGTAGCGTCACTTTATTAGTGGCCAGTGTTGTTCTATTTAAAAAGGATGACAAAAATAGCTATCATTTTTTTCATACTACTATATTCTAGCTAGTATGGGCACTATGGTAGCTAAATTCATGAAATAGGACATCCCGGTGATCATTTTTAGGTTCCGATTTTATCTAGATCTTGGCCGACACATCTGTTTGCACATACTGTTTATTCAATCTACATTTGCAAGTGGTGAACATATAATCTGAGAATCCAAAAAAGGTATGAAGCGAAAAAGTCATCAGACAACCATTAGATCAGCATCACAGTTCAGTGAATACTGACTAATAACCTTGGTGACCTCACAATCTCATCAGTCTTATCTATACAGAGAGGTAGGATTACTGTCTAAAAACCATCATAACTGACCTCACCATCTCAACAACATAGTTTCTAGAGGGAGAAGACAACATGTATCAAAGTGTACATAGAAGTGCATATCTGAGTGCAACTTACCACAAATCTTGTCAGCGCCTTTTCAAATGACCACTTAGCTACGATGCTTTGGAATCCCAGCCTGTCATTAGGAGCCTGAATCCAACATCTCGTTGCCCTCATACCGCAACCTGGTTGCTGATCCAATGGCCCTAGAAACAAAAGCTCTAGGAGTGATTTCGTTGATCAATACTGAAAGAGGCAAAAAAAAGGGCAGTTGTAGCTGTATTCCCAAATCTGAAACATGATAACCACTTAGGGAGGCATTTTGAAGTATAGAGCAAGACCAAGAGTATTTGCGTCAGGTAACCCGATCAGATTAGCACACCCGTGTCAATTTTTTATTTTTCTTGAAAACGCAGGAGAGCTGCGCATCATTATGTTAAGAAAAAAAGGGTGGAGAACCCAAACAACCCCACAAACACCACACACATGCCTACACTCCCCATCATTGAAGCGATTACATTCACATCCCTGATAAACATACAAGGCGAGCACGGCTGAGCTAACTCTATCGATCAGGGCTACGAAGTCGCATTGTTTTTTGTTGATAATAGCAAAAAGGGTGTAAAGAGAACATTACACGCCATGTTTGAACTTTTTAGCTTCTAACCGATCCCTTAGATCTGGTGTATGGATATGTATTGGTAACCATTCTTTTACTAAAAGAGCAAGTTCTATCTGCACAAATCCTGAAATGATGATCACTTAGAAATTTAAATTATTTGTTTTTCCATTGAGTCAGGACTTAGTAACGGAATATCAGAGGGATCCAACTACAATCACAAAGAAGATGAGGGAATGATGTCGAAGATCAATGCAAAATGTTCACGGACCGTTTAGTCTTCCCTGACTCAAATCCATTGTGGAACCACATGGACATCTTGTGGGATCTGAATCAAATTAAATGTGGCTCCAGAATCAAGTGATCTGAAGTATCTATGTAGACAGTTGGTGTGATACAAGGAGCGCGTCCGCGGCCTTCCACTATGGTGCTGCCGCCTTTGGTCCAGCCACAAGGTAATAGGTCGAGCATAACAAAACAAACAAAGCCTGTCAATTGGTGCCGTCATCCCAGAGATGAACACAGAGTAGGCAAAACATTGGAGCAACAGGCATAGGCCAAACCCTAGAACAGGAATCGAAATAAAGAGACAAAAGAGAAATGAAACGGGAGCACCTGAGACTACTCTGTACCGATTGTGGTACAGCCGGGGCCCACACGCACCGACGGCACCCACCATGGGCGGCCACATCGGGAAAGGAGAGAGGGAGAGAGAGATGCGTGTGCGGCGCAGGGGGAGGGGCAGCAGCTGCGCCGACTTCCGGGACCCAGCCGTGCCGGTGCGCCGCCTCGTTGGAGCAGCCAGCGCGGGGGGCTGGCCGGTGCGCCGTGACACCGGGAGAGGGGAGAGAGAGAGGCGCGACGGCGGCGCGCCCACCTCTGGACTCACCTGCGAGGGGAACGGAGGGGGAGAGGGCCGCCGGTGCGCCGCCTGCCGGGAGCGCCGTCGCGTCGACCGCCGCCGCCTCGGAAGAGACGGAGAGAGAGGACGGGGAGAGTTCGTTCTTTGCTTTTTTTTGTGGACGAGAATTTCGGGGGGACGTGGCTCCGTTGTGGCCAAGCAAGGGGATGTGCACTGTAGCAGACGGTGGACTCAATTTGGAGCGTCAATCATAGAATCGAACGGATGAAGGAATTCTGGGTGACGTGTCCGGTGTGGCTGCGCGGGGAGGCCCCGCGGCTTATCAGTGTTAAATTTCTGGTTGGAAAAGTATCATAGTACCTCCGAGAACTTTCATCTTTTTCTATTTTCTAAAATTAATTGAGAAATATATCACAGTGGGCATTTTGGTAATTAAGTTTGTGCCTTCTGGAACGTCATGGCTGGGCGGATCAATGGAACGACGCGAATGGGAGGTCTCCGCCCAGCAGGCCAGCACGCTCACGTACTGCTCAAATGATGCGGAGACTCCGGCCAGACCGCAGGGTCACCATGGCCACATGGTGCCGGCCGAGACCAGTGGCCGCCGACCACCGCGTTGTTCATGGCGAGTCGCTTGCAGAGCATCTCCTTCACGACGCACTGAGGTAGGGCAGGCGGGCCACAATGGTGTCGGACACGGCGCAGTCGCAGCCCAAGTCGGCGTCCAGCTCCGCCCATACCTTGGACTGGAGGTCCGGGTGCAGCACCTTCCGCCGTCGTGGACTAATGAGCTGTGCTCTGTGCGGGCGTTTGCAATGGACGTGTAGCTTACGGCCTGTTTAGTTTCAAAAATTTTCCCAAAAAACTACAGTAAAGAATTTTTAGACACATGCATAGAGCATTAAATATAAATAAAAAAATAAAACTAATTACACAGTTTAGCTGTAAATCACGAGACGAATCTTTTAAGCCTAGTTAATCTATAATTGGACACTAATTACTAAATAACAACGAAAATGCTACTGTTGTTTTTTGCAAAAAAAAAATTGGAACTAAACAGGCCCTAGTCTTGGATGTGTTGGATGGATTTGATTTAGGTGCAGCTGGATTGGACCGGATTGGATACCTATACTAATTATTAGGATCCGACTTGATTGGAGTGATGATTTTAATTGAATTTCAGTTGGATTCTGTTGATTGGATTTAGATGTTTAAAAAGACTGGTTTACCCTTGTTCTATAAAATGAAAAATTTAGATATTTTTCTATGTAGGGTTTACCCTTGTTCTATAAAATGAAAAATTTAGATATTTTTCTACGTATTTTAGTATCGGTCCCACCTAATTTGATACTATCTCCACCTATTTGGTACCTCCAGGTATTTTCAGTTGGGTACCTCTTATTTTTCCACCGTTCGATCTCGTCTAATGGTCTATGTTTTTTCCAACCATTATAAAATTTATCTTTCCTTATAGAATCCTGTGCACTCGGACGCCAAATGGTAAACAGTGGTAAACTGTTTTGTTTAAGGGGTAAACGGAAATTAAACGGCTGACCATTTAAACAGTAAAAAACTGTTCACCGGGAGGTCGCCGGCCGATGGCTCGTTCAAGGATGGGCTCACACTGCTGGAGACCTGGAGTACGTCGGCGCGTCGTTGCCCGACAAGATCGAGCAGGTCGTCGACCCTGCCGTGCTGCCGATCAAGGGGTTCGATGACCAAGCGCGTCCTGTGGCTCCGGGGAGAGCGGCGGCGCGCGAGTCTTGGTGCACACGATTGTCTGGTCTGTGCCCTGAGGATCGGCCTCAGCTTCACACGGGGAGTATCCTGAGCGTGGCGGATGCGTCCGCGAAGTTGCGTGCAATCAGGCAGTATAGTGATCATAAGCGTCCCTGATCCTATTACAAATCGTAGTAGGAATGGAATAAAATTGCATGGACCCTGGAATAGGGTCGGGCTCAACTAGCAGCTGCACAGCACACTCCTTCATTTTTAGTTCTCATCAAACCTTAGGACCGGCACTAGGAATATCATGTGAGTGCTTTGGCCTTGTTGTACTACCTAATAACGATGGGAACGCACAATATTTCTCCTCTCTGTTGCAATGGCAAATTGGCAAGGTAAAAGCGTTCGTGTTGGAACCGACTGTCGAAGATCGACGCCGGCGAGTTCGCGACGCCGGCCGGTGGTGACCGCGAACGCTAAAAACCTAGGAGCGAGAGTACAAGAGATGACACGAGATTTTTCGCTGCAATCGCGCAGCTCTCACCGATGCAATCTTTGTTCCTTTATAGCGGGCTTACCCCGCATCCCCCCACCGCAACAAACTGCTGCACGGTGCGCCGTTATTTTCGGAACGCCCAGTGCGACATGCAAGACATATCTGCTGCGGTGGGTGGACCTGACAATGCGGTCACGGCGTGAGGCTGGGCAGTCTCCAGCTCACCCGCGATTCTACGCCAAACAAAACATGGTTTGTTACTGAAACAAACTACCTACATGCACCTATATGAGATACGTGTTCATTTGACACGATTACAAAGAGATCAATGCAACATTTCACCCCCTTAATCTGTCAAATGCTAACCACACCTAGCTGCCTTCGCAACTCTGCAAACCGAATCCTCGCAAGTGGTTTTGTCAGTACGTCGGCAAGCTATTCTTCAGTGCTTATATGCTGCACCTCCACCACCCCATCAGCAACACATTCCCTGATGTAGTGATACCTGGTGTCTATATGCTTCGATCTCTCATGAAACACCGGGTTCTTGCTCAGCTCCTCGGCAGACCTGTTGTCAATGAAAAGCTTGAACTTCTTCACATCACTACAGGTTATATCTGCCACCAATCTGCTAAGCCACACTCCCTGACAGGCTCCTGTAGCTGCAGCTATGTACTCAGATTCACAAGATGATAAAGACACCACCTTTTGCTTCTGTGAACTCCAAGAAACTGCATTGCCACCATAGAAGAACAACACCCCTGATGTGCTCTTCCTCTTCTCCAGATCACCTGCGTGATCACTGTCAGTGAACCCAACCAAGTCTGAATGTGCTCCTTTGACATACTTGCAACCAAGCTTGGTAGTACCTGCAATATATCTAATGATTCTCTTCATTGCCCCCCAATGTTCAGAATTCGGTGTCTCCATGAATCTGCTAATCATGCCCACAGAATAAGCAAGATCAGGCCTTGAGTTCACCAGATACCTCAAACTCCCAACTAGGCTCCTGTACTTTGTTGCATTAGCTACCAGCTCTGGCTTGCCCGGCAACAGCTTGATATGCTGTTCCATTGGTGTGTCAACAGGGTTACAATCTTTCATCCCTGAGATCTCAACAATCTTCTCAGCATAAGCACTCTGACACACAGTGATTTCCCCTGGCTTCTGCTTCACCTCCAGACCCAAATAATAAGTCAACAGCCCAAGGTCACTCATGTCAAAACTCTTCTTCATCTGCTGCTTAAACTCAACAATGTTCTTGCTGTCTGGCCCACAGATGATTAGGTCATCAACATAGACTCCAACTAGGATCAGAGAGTTACTCGTACCTCTTCTGTACACAGCATGCTCTTCAACACTTCTATTGAAACCCAACACCTTCAACTCTTGATCAAGTCTTGCATTCCAGGCTCTTGGAGCCTGTTTGAGGCCATACAACGCTTTCTTAAGTCTTAGGAACTTCCCTGAGTGTTTAGGATCAGTGAATCCCGGTGGTGGGTGAACATACACCTCTTCTTCCAGATTGCCATTCAAGAAAGCCGACTTTACATCCATATGATGCACTTGCCATTCCCCTTGTGCTGCAAGAGCCAACAACAGCCTAACTGTTTCCATCCTTGCAACTGGAGCAAACACCTCATCATAGTCAACTCCCTGAACTTGGGCATATCCCTTCACCACCAATCTAGCTTTGTGTTTGACAATCTTGCCAGATGGATCTTTTTCACCTTAAACACCCATTTAAGGCCTATAGCCTTATGATCCTTGGGTAGGTCAGCATAAACCCAAGTCTTGTTCTGTTCTATAGACTTTAATTCAGCTATCATTGCATCCCTCCAACAACTTTCTTCAAGAGCTGCTTCAACACTAGCAGGTTCATCTGCTGCCAGTAAACACATACCACTATACTCATAGTCCTGCACTTCATCAGTTGAATCCAGTAGTTCTGACACTAGCCTGTATCTGTATGGTCCTTGGTCAGAAAAAGCTGAATCCTGGCTCGGAGGTGTGACCCACGCATGCCCTTGTGCAACACTCGACTGTGGTGTGATAGGTGTGCCAGGTGCAACTTGCACAGAATCAGCAGCACCCCCTTGATCTCCTAAACCTGCATCTTCGGCTAACTGTTCTGCAGGTTGTTCTGCAGGTTCAGGATCTCCTATTGTCGGATTACTGTCAGAGTCCTCATAGTAAACAACAAAGTCTCCTGACAGCTGATCTGTGCTGCCTGCTGCATTGGCCCAGTCCCATGACACATTTTCATCAAACATGGCATCTCTCCCAACCACTAGCTTGCCAGTAGCAGGATTATAGAATCTATAGCCCTTGGTACCACTTTCATAGCCGATGAAAATCATCTTGGCTGATCTGTCAGATAGCTTTGTCAGACCAGGTCCAACCAACTTCACATATGCAACACACCCAAAAATCCTCATGTGCTTCACACTGGGTTTTCTTCCATGCCAAGCTTCATATGGGGTCATGTTGTTCAGGCTCTTTGTAGGACACCTGTTCAACACATATACAACAGTACATATAGCTTCACCCCAAAAAACAGAAGGTAGTGCCATTGTCTTCAACAAGCATCTGGCCATCTCAACTACACTCTGATTTCTCCTTTCTGCCACCCCATTTTGTTGAGGAGTGTAGGGAGTAGTAGTGTAATGCTTTATCCCACCTTCTCTGCAGAAAATTGAGAATAGATTGGAATTGAACTCTCCCCCCCGATCTGTTCTCAATGCTTTCAACTTGCCATCACATTCAACTTCAGCCCTGTTCTTTATTTCTTTGAAACATTCCAGAGCCTGATCCTTGCTCTTCAGCAATTCCACCCACATATATCTGCTGTGATCATCAACCACCAGCAAAAAATAGGATGCTCCCCCAAAGACTTTGGAGAGATATGCCCACACAAGTCTGCATGCACAAGTTCTAAGCCTTTTTCTGCCCTATAGCTAGACACTTTTGGAAATGGAGATCTATGTAGTTTTCCAAGAGCACACCCATCACACACTTTCTCTACCCTTGTTACCGTTGGCAAACCAGTGACCATGTTTTTGGATTTTAGATCACTCAGGGCTTTGAAATGCAAATGCCCAAATCTAGCATGCCACCTCCAGGAAATATCATCAGCTTGAGCTTGCAGACAAACTGGTGAGTCTAACCCAAACTTAGCTAGATATAATCTGTTCCCAACTCTAGGTGCAGAGATTAGTAGTGTTCTCTCCTGATCATACACACACAATCTCCCATTCTCCCCAACATACTTGAACCCCTTTTCTTCCAACTGTCCCAAACTAACAATGTTGCTTTTCAGTTCAGGGATAAAATACACATCAGTGAGGACCTTGTGACCCTTATGGCGATCTTGAATCACCACTGAACCCATGCCTTGGATTCTAACCCTAGAGCCATCCCCAAACCTTACTGAACCTTTAACACCCTCATTCAGCTGTGACAGCACTGATCTATTCCCTGTCATATGATTACTAGCGCCGGTATCCAAAACCCACACGCCATCGGGAACAAGCACAGGTGTTACCTTCTCAGTGAGATGAATCTGGGACGTCTCCTGTTCGATGTCGCATGTTGCCAACATCAAAGCGCCAGAATGGTCAGCGCCGGCGGCAGCCACGTTCGCTTCCGGCTGCGCCACCTCCTTCTTCTCCTTCTTCGGACGTTTGCAGTCCTCCGCCCAATGACCGTAGATGCCGCAGTTTCGGCACCGGCCTTTCCTCCTTGGCGTGCCCATGGACGTCAGTTTTACCTGACCCGTGGCGCCGCCGTCAGAGCGCGCTGCTGCCTTGCCCTTGGAGGAGACACCGCCACCACCGCTCCCTCCAGCCTTGTTGCCGGGGTGAAAACGATGCTTGTGCTTCTCCAGCCAATCATCTTCGGCCAACAGCAGCCGCCCTGCCTTGTCTACGATCTGATCGATCTTGTCGTCAAACCGCTCCTCCGCCGCCCTCAACCGACCGACCAGCTCTTCAACTGTCAGGGTCTTGAGGTCGACGAACATCTCGATGGACACCACGATCTGTGTGAACCGTGATGGCGCCACGCGTAGAAACTTCTTCACAACCCGGAGATCGTCGATCGTCTCGCCCAGCGTCTTAAGATTACCAACCAGATTGGTAATTCTCATGCCGAAATCGTCGACAGACTCCCCCTCCTTGAACTGAATGTTCTCAAATTCTTTAAGGAGCTTTTGGGCATTCACCTCCTTGACGCGATCTGCACCCACACGCATCATCTTCACAGCCTCCCACGCATCTTTCACCGTGTTCTTCCTCCCCAACGTCTGCCACATTTCCTTCGGGACCGAGCGCAGGAGCGCACTCATGGCCTGTCGATCTTGTGCACGCTTCGGCTTGTCACCCGGGGTGATCACTTCCCAGATTTCAAGCGCTTCGTAATTGCACTGCATCAACATGGCCCACTCGGTGTAGTTGTCGCTCGTGAGCATTGGCCACATGAGGGAACTCTCCTTCACGGTAGACTTGGTGGATGTGTCGGCCATGGCGCCCGACGGTGATTTTGCGGCGGGGCTTGTGATTTCTCCCTCGGTTCACTCTCTCTCTCGATGGACCACTGGATCCACCGTATACCACACCCCTCGGCTCCGATACCACGTGTTGGAACCGACTGTCGAAGATCGACGCCGGCGAGTTCGCGACGCCGGCCGGTGGTGACCGCGAACGCTAAAAACCTAGGAGCGAGAGTACAAGAGATGACACGAGATTTTTCGCTGCAATCGCGCAGCTCTCACCGATGCAATCTTTGTTCCTTTATAGCGGGCTTACCCTGCATCCCCCCACCGCAACAAACTGCTGCACGGTGCGCCGTTATTTTCGGAACGCCCAGTGCGACATGCAAGACATATCTGCTGCGGTGGGTGGACCTGACAATGCGGTCACGGCGTGAGGCTGGGCAGTCTCCAGCTCACCCGCGATTCTACGCCAAACAAAACATGGTTTGTTACTGAAACAAACTACCTACATGCACCTATATGAGATACGTGTTCATTTGACACGATTACAAAGAGATCAATGCAACACCTTACATATATAGGCATAGCTAGCGATCGCAACAACGCAAAAGCTCTGCGCACTCTGATCGCAAATACGAGGCGAAAGCGTTACGCCCTCTCACAGTGATGTGATACCATCGCAAAGCGCTCGTCTGCACTCTGATCGCGAAGACAAGGCCAAAGCGTTTCACCCTTTTGATAGTAATCGCAACGCATAGCGCTCTTGGAACTCAGGTCGCGCAGACAAAGCCAAAAGTGTTTTGCCCTCTGATAGCGATCGCAACCCAACTGCACTCTGAGATAGCTAGCTAAGACAACGCCAAAGCATATATAGCGTTCTCGGAGGTCAAAACTGAGGTGGCGAGAGAGGAGCAAGTAAAGTGTTCTACCCTTTGAGTCTTTGACAGCGATCGCAACGCAACTGCAGTGCTCTGAGATAACTACGACAAAGCCAAAGCATAGCGCTCTCGGACTCAAGAGAAGGCAAGATAAAGTGCTCTGCCCTCTGATAGTCTGATAGCGATCGCAATGCAAAGCGCTGTGTGTGCTGACTGCAGTGCAGTCTGCACCCTGCACCTTTGTTTACAATTTCGGTGAAATATCGCCGAAATCCCCGTTATGTGTTTTGTGGTTGTATCCTCTGAGCGGTAATGTTTTTACCACTCCAATGCAATATATTCAGGTGGGGAAATCTTTCCCCCCTCCTCACTCGTCAAAAAAAAATATCGCCGAAATTTCTGAAATACCACCTTTTTCGCTGAGGCCCGAAAAACTTTTATATCGGTTAAAATTTTTTGGTTAAATTCATCTTCCACTTCAAAATTACACCAAACCACATTAAAATGACCCTCTATATCCTCTAGTCTTATCAAAACCCTAAATTTCTTCAAACTTATTTAATTTTCACACTCACCCATTCGATAGCACTAGCATATGCAGCTTGCCCACCGTCAACCCGCTGTATTACCACGGTAATATATTGTGTTATTTCGTCGATGTTATAAAAATTTGTGATGGATGATGGATTAGAGAGTTTTTCTAGTGAAATGATACCAAATTTATTTTAAAATTAATTTAAATTTATTTAAATTTGATCTGATATTTCCAAAATTCCATATTTATGGCTGGGACCGAAATTTTTTTCTTACCGGTAAAAAAACCTTGCCTGCACTCTGATAGCGACGTGCGGTGTTTTCATTTCGAGATCGAGAAAGAATGTGTGAGCAGGAATGGCTGGCCTCGCAATGCACTCTGAAGGCCCTATAAAACGAAACGAGCTTTCGTCTTTAGCCCCACGCCCTGCTAGACAGCTAGTGTTAGGTGCTAGCATAGCACACATCCCTTCCAAGAGTTCCCAGCCCCGGTCACGCAGGTCGTCCAACCGTCCAAGCGAGACGCCCAGCACCAGCACTCCAGCAGTAGTGGATGCCGCGGTCCCAGGCCGCCGCGACTTTCGTCTCCGGCCGGGCTCTTCTCCTCGACACCGCGCGCGTGCTCATGCTGTTGGGCGTGGCCACCATCTTCTCTGCAGGCTTCGACAACCCCGCCGCCAGTGCGACCGCGACGCAGGCCTTCGTTGGCCTCCTCCTCTGGCTGCTCGGCGTCTCTCCTCGTCCTCGTGCCACTGGCAGCAGGATGGTTCCTGCAAGCCGCATTGGTCGTCGCCGCCGCCATGGCCATCGCGGTGCTGAAGCACCTCCTTGCTCCGTGCAACTAGCTCGACGCCTCGACCATGCAGTGCGCTGCGGGTTGGGCCGGCCATGCAGTGCGTTGCCGAGTTCCTTCCAGCTCTATTTGCTTCTAGTCACGGGTGCTTGTATGTGTTCGCTATTAAACGAAGCAAGGATTATTCTGCTTAGTCGACCTCAAACAGCACACGCAGCAGAGTGCGTGGTAGTATTTTATATTGTGCATGTATCGTTTGTTCTCACCCGTCTGGCTGCTTTAACGGCTCTAGCTCCGGTCCTTTTTTTGGCGCAATGCGTCAAAACTAGGACAAAAGGTCAAGCCGCTATCCTACGATACTATTCTTCTGAGCTCGCCTCAATTATGGGAAAACATGACCTAAATCTACATCTATATCTGAACTTTGTAATTTTATTGCCTCTGTCTGCATGCATCTAAACACCAAATTAAAGAAACACCGTCCAGACTCCAGAAACTGCATCTAGTGCTCTGCTGGGCTCGGAGCCGAGCTCATTCCACCCAGAATGTCTTCTTTTTTCTTTCCCCCTTAGGCCTTATTTAGATGTTGTCAGATTCACTTCAGTCCACATGTATTGAGATGGATTTGAGTGAAACTTGAACTAAATTCCACCCAGAATGTCTTGATGCAGTTTCCACGCCCCCATCTGTTGATGATTTCATTTCCTCGATTTCGACAAACATTGAGACGCCGATCCTCACATCGCGCCCCAAGCTGCGGGTGTCCCAAGAGCCGGATTACAGTATTGTTCCTAGACGTAGTCTGCGCCTTGCTAACAAGCCAAAAGCCTCCAACCCAAAGGTCCAGGCAACACGTGTTATGCTGAAGAAGTTTGGGAAGTACGACCCACCGCCGTCGTCCGATGAATCAGAGCACGCAGATTCAAGGAAACTTTTGGGGGGCGCATTGTCTTCGTCCAAGGAGGCAATGCGTGAACTGTTCCCGGCGCGGAAATGGTTCGGGTTGAGACGCGCTACCGGTTAGTGCGCTCCCCTGTTGTGTCGCCTAGATTCCCTATGGATCAAGAAAAGCTTTTATGCTGGGACGTACACGGGTTAAACTCGCGTGCCCGTCGCTCTGTCGCTCGGAATGTCGTGCTTTCTGAACGCGTGTCGCTGCTTTGTCTCCAAGAAACCAAAGTCAACAACGACTCCCTGGTAATCTTGGTGGCTTGGTGTACCTGTAAGGAAAGGAATCGAGAGTCTTTCATGGTTAGGCGCGCTCGCCCGGGACACTCTCGTTGCGATCGCGGAGGAGGCCGGTCGTTGGTCGCTTGCGGGTTTCTCATAACTCGTTGCGCTCTGGGCTGGAATGACCGCTTGAGTACAGCCTTGCTCCTGTCGCGCTTTTATTTACACCATGACCGGCCATAGCGTGCCACTTGCATCCTAGGCCGATCCTTGTGCAACTTTATAACAAACTCTAAACTTCTTCTTAATGATATACATGCAATGCATGTTCACGAAAAAAAATTCCACCTCAGTCCACCCAACACATGTGGATTGATGCGAGGCTACATCCAAACAAGACCTGCAAGATACGGGTTGGGTATCGGCTTACAATAATATGAGGAATAGAGTTTACCAGCATAAGATGTGCCTCCTAGAACCAACAATTAGCGGACTACAAGTCTTGGTTGAAAAATGAATACGGTATATATGTTGATCACTCACTAGGAAAGAATACTGCAAGCCTGCAACACTATTCTTCTGCAGCGATGTCCATGGCTCAAATATGAGAAAACTCGGTTAAAACTGCACCCGATAAGTGATAGTAACTAACGAAACATGGCCTAGATACTATGGTTGGCACTTGGTGTAACACCCTCGGTGTTACCGCGCGTGCCAACTCACCAAACATGTTTTGAGCTTTGTACTTACGTGTTTAGCCTGTGTCGTAGCCCTAGAATCATCCTGTTAAATTCTAAATGGCTAACGATTATGTTGAGTAGAAGTTGCAGTAATAACCGGGTCGTATCGATAGAGTTCGGAAACGATTCTTTATCTAGCAAAACTGTTGTAGAACGGGTGGGCAACACTTTAATAAAAAAATTGAAGTGCAAACTTTGTTCATGGCAGGGCAGCGAATGCTTCAACAGGATAAGAATGTTAGCTCACGTTGTTACTAGCTTGGGAACCGGAGTAAAACCAATTCTATGACGGGATCAGTGAGATTAGAAGCAGTTGACGACCTTGTGTTCGCGGACTTTCCTTGCGTAACCGTGTTAGTGGCTTGGTCGGGTTTTGGTTTCTGAGGGTAGCTCTTGGTGCCCGCTAGGCCGTAGTCCTCTTGGTTGCGCTGTAGTCGAACCATGGTACTGGTTTTTGGGCGCTTTAAATTACGTGCGCGCGGCCGTCGGTGTCTGCTGCCTCTCTATAACCGTGGTCACCACCGCAGGCCGCGCCGTGCGTGCGCCTGGCCGCGTTGTCAGGCGGGCGCGCCCATTGACCGTAGCCGGCCGCCGTCCCACGTTCCCCCCCCCCCCCCCCGCTGACCCGTGGTCTTTTCCCCTCTTTGTCGGACGCAGCGGTGTGACCGCGATTGGGTCTGCGTCGCCATGCCGTGCCCATGCCCTGCCTTCCCTGTTTCGCTGCCGGTCAACTGACCGCCGCTCGTGCACGGCCTTTCCGCAGCGCTAGCGTGCGTCCAGTGTGCCTGCGCGGGTGTCGCCGTGTCCGCGTCGTCCCAGCCGTCCTGCGAGGTGACCGTGGGTTGGCATCCCCCTCCCTCGCTCCTCTATCAGCCATGTCCATGGCGGGGCCGCCTCCCAGGCCTCGATCAGAAGAGCTCGCTAGCCCCCAATTTGTGCGCGTGGTCGGTTTCGTCACCTGGTGGCCTTGTCGTTGACCCCACCTCGGCCCGAGCCTTGCCCCTCCTAGCCCCAATTTTGGAGTTGTGCCGGCACCCTTGCCGTTAAGACGGTGCCCGCCCTCCGCCGTAGGTAGCCCCCCCCCCCCCACGAAGCACCTCGAATCAATTCGTCCGTGCCATCGAACTCGCCTCACCTCCCTCTCCCTCCCGCGCTCGCTAGCCGAGCCGCTACCAGACCCCTGCGCCGGTGACGGGGTTGTGCCGCCGCGGTGCGCCGCCGCGGTGCGCCGCCGCGGTGCGCCGGGTGCTCGTGGCCGGCCCTCTTTGGGCAGACTCCGGCCATTTCTTCTCTGCAGCTGGCCCGGGGTGAGTCGCTGTTGCTCGCACGCTTGCTCCTCTGGGCTTTTGGGGTCGCGGCTCACCGGAACGCCGCCGCCTTGTGGTGCGGGTTGCCGTCTCCGTGGAGGGGTCGTTCCGGTGCGTCTCCGACCTCCCAACCGCCCCTTGCTCGTGCGCGGAGTCCCGCAGGTGAGCGACGGCCTCCCTTTTGAGCTTTGGGGTTCCCTAGTAGGCCGGTGTAGCCGCCCGGTGCCGCGGTTGGCCGCGCCGGCGGACGGGGAGGCATCAGGGACCTTCCCGTTGAGAAGAAGGATTAGTTAGAGGGCCTCAGTGCTTAACTGCGACTGGTGGAACAGTGGAGTTGGCAGCCGCGTATTTCCACTGAAGTCCAGGGGCCTTTTAGCTTTTGTGCCAGGGTAAGCGCGGGTCTTCCCCCGTCTGGGCCGCGACTGCGTCGTGGGCCGTCGCCTCGGGCGGTTTGGCCGCGCGCACGCGTAGCGGGCTTGGGTCGCGGGTGCGCGCGCGTAGCGCACGGGTGGGCCGCTTGGTCTGGGCCGCGCTGCTAAGTGGGGTTTCCATTTTCTCTAGAAAAAATCAAGTTAGCTTATGATTTCATGTGAATGACCATACTTTAGAAAATTGTGTTAAATCATTTAGACATCCAAAAATTGCGAGACTAGTTTCTTTGGGTTGGTAATGTCTTGTTTTAGCAGTTGGTGTTGCTACTTCCCGTATAACTGTAGTGAGGCTAAGCCTTAAAAATCAAATTAAAAACAATTGTTATTAAGATATTAATGTGTGTAGGTTATGTTGGGGCGAAACCGTAAGAGCGTTAACCCTAAAATTTTTACAGCGGCGTCTTGACGTCGTAATTGGCTTACTGTGGGTTTGTAGCATTTTTTTATTAGCGTGCGAGGTGAAATAGCTAGTTCTCCTAATCGAGTAGACGTTGAAACGATAGTATAAGAAAGTGATGCAACCTTTTGGTAGGAACGTTCAGACCACTTAGCTTGTGATTCATAGGAGTAGCGAATAACTTGGCGTGTTGGTCATTCGAGCTAGCTAACTAGCTTAGTAGTTGTTGTTATCAGAGTTACCGTCGTCACCCTGTTAAGTGTGGTATTATCATTGCATGCATGTAGATCACAAGGAGGTTGAGTATGTGGCCGCGGAGGAGCAGGACTACGAGGAAGTCATCGAGGAGTACGAGGAGGAAATCTTTGTACCAGAGGAGTTCCAGGAGCCGCCCGCGACTGACACCTCTGACTGTGCGCCTGCCAAAGGCAAGCCCCGGTGCATAACCCTTATTTTTTTTGCAAATCTGATATATATTTAAATGTTGTGCATTTAAGTTACAGGAATTTCTATGATACCCACATGCATATATATTTATACCCATGAGTCTTACTAGTACAGGATCGTATAGTTGCTTCGCCTAGGATCATCGGTAGAGTGAGTAACCTGTCGTTACTCACAATAGAAAATTACTCATATGATTATTACAATTTGGACAAAATGGTGGAAAGAAAATGGCGACCTGGCAGGGATGTGGTATGGTTATGGGTGGGTGTAGCAAGTTGTGTCCCGCGGCCACAGGGCACAATTGGGTTGCACTGTTTCCCTGTCCGTGTCAATTAAGGACCGTTCGTTGCATGGACCCTGGTCAAGTCACAGATCTCCTTATCCCGAGCATATACTAGCGGATGAGGGCTAGGAAGACTTGTTACTCTCTTGTCATGGGCTCCGGCTCTTTCCGGACCGACTGATTGGAGGCGGAGATAGGTGGAGGTCTTAGCACCGTACTGAGGCCGGGCCTCGAGTACGGGAGCTAGGAGTCCAAGTTTGGACGGGGACCTAGAAACCTGTGACAGGAGGGGAACGGGTTGATCTTGCTTGTGCCTGGGGTACAAGCGAGGCGTGTGTTTTTTCGGGGTACCCAGCTGGGCACATTGATTCGTGAATCGCCGTTTCTGCATGATGGTACGGCTTGACTACGCTCTGGCATCGTAGTAAGAATTGGAAATTGAAAGAGGGAGAAATGATCCTGTTTTGCTCAACTCTGCTGGGTTATAGCATAGGTGCTTACATAGATTATTGGCTAATGAAAAAAATGCGGCTTTTAAAAGTTACGAAATCAAGGACACATTCTTAGTGCTGCTTTTCGCAAACAAGAAAACCCATAAGCCATAAAGCCTATCATGATCCTTGAGAGTCGGGAAATATATTTCCCAGTCGGGTAAGTCTTGCGAGTACATTGTGTACTCAGGGTTTATTTTACCCCTGTTGCAGGTGCACTTTGAGCAGATTTGACTTGCGTGGAGGATTCTTCTGATGGGCACAGACGGATTCTCATCGCTTCCGCTAGATGTTATTTCATTTCCGTTGTTATTTATTGCACTCTGAACCTCTGGTATTGTAAAAACTATTTCTAAGACTCTGTATTGTATGAAATGGACTAAGTATTGTAAGTTTGTACTCATTATTGGATCCCGGGTGTAAAATGTGGAGTGTTCGAGTTCTCCTGTCGGGTGTGCTCGATGGAATCATCTGGTTTAGTTCACTTTCAGGGCACTTAGTGTCTAGTGGAAGACAAGCGCCCCTGAAAGCGTGCTAAATCGGGCGATTCTGCCACACTTGGCACCGTAGTTGGGGGCAGCGAAAAAAATATCGGCTGGTAGAATCCGAAATTTTCGAGATATCCCGTTTACCGACTGGGTCCGAATTTCTTTCTCTATCATCAAAATTTTTATATTTTTGAAATTTTGTCATCCAAATAGACGCCAAAGCCCACCCAATATTCTAACCTTAATCCATGTTTAATTTTCTCTCCCCTTCTCTTCTAAGTTCAAGTGGCCACCGCCGTAATACACTCAGCACGCTCCATCCATGTCATTACCCTCCTCATTGAATAAGCAATTGATAATATGTTTTATTTAGTTTTTTATGTTAGATTGTTTAGAAATGATTGATATGCTTTTCTGAACAAAATGAGTCATTTTTTGTCTAAATTTCTTTCGAAATTTTATTTCTATCGTCGATAAATTTCCGATATATCTGATATTCCCGTTTATCGGTGACCACTGAGATTTTTAAAATACCGATAGAGAAAACCTTGGTTGAGGGCTCTACTTGGCGGCACCGCGGCAGACACGAGTCCTCATCTGAAGTCCACTCCACGCATGAAGAGGAACATCACTACTACATCAGAATTCAGAACCGACTTTTCCCCCATGGGGAGCAAAATTGTTTCAAAATGTACTGCATGCTAACCAATTTTCTCACCGTAATGGTAATCAAGTCATTCAGTCCAGAGGCAGGTAACTTTAGAGGGTGTTTGGTTCGAGGAGCCACTTCATCATAGATGAGGTAGTGTATGGAAACCAAAGTTTTAAATAGCAGGCTAAGCCCTTTAGCAGCTGCCTCTCCCAGAGGCTAAGAAAGGCTATAGCGGGCTAAGCCATTTAGCGCTTGAGCAAAAAATATGTCAAACAACAAGTAATTTTACACGTAATAAACATAGAAGATGAAGACATGTGCAATCTACGTGATAGCTGGGGCTAAATACTAATCTACGTGATAGCGTTAATGTGTTGCTGATTGAAGCAAATTGGTGAAGTGTTAAAGCGGGAAAGGAAGAAGGAACTTGCTTGCCTGCTCTGGTTGGGACATGGTCGCCAGCTCGTCGAGACTCTCCCATGCAGTGTATTGACTGGTTTTGGGCTAGCGTGTGATTTGGGCCGGACGGTTCTGAAAGCCTATGCTGAGTCTGGCCTGATAGCGGCGCTAAGGTGCCTCCGTTTTAGCGCTCTTTAGCGTGCTTTTAGCCGCTATTAGCGGCAAACTCCATTTAGCGCCAAAAGTGACATAGCTTAGCGGTGGAGCTTCCCAAACGCTAAATCCAGCTATAGCTGGAGCTAAATCCCGCTATTTAGATCTTTTGAAAACTTTATTGTCCTTTCATGAATTATCCCTTAAAAACATCAGAATTGACAATGTGCTGATCGATGGCCTTTAATACCAGATATGTTAGCAATTGGTACTCCCCTGTCCGTGAATAGAAGGTGTAACCACTCTTTTCTATAGTCCGAGTATACAAGGCGGCCGTGTCCTGGCACCATTCATGCGCATTCAACATTTACTGTTGTGTATGCTAATATCCTCGTCTCCCTCGCTGCATGCACAGACCGTACGTTAAAACCCACAGAGCATGTATGTTCTCTCTCGCGCACGGGGGGAGGGGTGAATGGGCTGGCCATTCCTGCATGCACGCATGTGTGACATCCAAAACGCTCTCCTCGGAACACACGTAAATTATATGGTGTATTGGTCTGGTGCTGAAGGAGTTGCACCTTCTATTTACTGAGGGAGCAATAGGGAAGAACCAGATAGAGAGATTGGGTTCCTCGCGACGGCAGGTTGCCGGCGAGAGCAGTCTTGAGTAGGAAGAAGATAGTTTAGTTTTTACAACTTGAATCTCTCTCTCTTAGGCCTTGTTTGGATGCATGTATATCTATTTTAATCTACATGTATTGAAGTGGAATGGAATGAAAATTAGTTCAATTCCACTTCAATATACTTCAACACATATGAATTTAGATTAATATATGCGCATGCAAACAAGGCCTTAGCTAGTTTTAACACCCCTCTCTACTCTCAGGCCTGGGCCACTGGCCGAGCTGGGCTGCCGAGTGTGGGGGCGTGACATGTACGAATACGAAGCGTAATAAATTCACGTTTGTCTACGGCTCCTATAAACCAAAAAAAAATAAAAATAAAATAAACCACCTCCCTCTTTGAGTGATCGATAGACGTGATTCCAATTCTCAGGAGATGAGTGAGAATTTGCCTCTGGGTCCTCATACCGATCGTCCGTGTAAATAGGGAGGCACGTGGCTGTGGTCTGTGGACCCATGGATTCATCGAATACTACTCTTCAGAGTTGTAACCAGCATGCGTGAGGTGCAATTAGCAATAAAGAATAGTTTAATATGTTATTAGTGCACGCAAATCGAGTTGCTTGCGCTAGGCTACCGTTTTGCAACGCCTGGGTGCTCGTGCCCCTGCTTGCGTCAGAGAGGTGTCTAGAGCTCCATCCTAGGACTTCATCCTAATGATACACAGGCAGCTTCCAGGCAAGCTCTCAACCAGACATATCATTCTCAGGTTGATCGCCGTTGTAGACCTTTTTTTAAGGGAAGTGGAGGGATTTGATCCAGCACTTTTTACTTTATATCCTTGTAGACAATGTGCACAAGTTCAGCGTTCAGAGCTGAGACAATTAGCTGAGCTTTCACCTTTCAGCGTTCGGATGAGTCAAGGAGCTGAGCTCTCAACTTTGCGCGCTCGAATGAGATTAGGAGCTGAGCTTTCACCTTTCAGCGTTCAGAATTGAGACTTCTCTGTGATGAACAGTTCCACCTTCCACGACATTCGCTTATCACGAGGCATGCATGCTGCTAATACCCCCCAGTTAGTGCGTTTATAAATATAGGTCTCTGCTTGTATTCGGAGCACGCACACCAATGTAGGCAAAGAGCCTCAAGCAACATCCAGCCTTCCAGCTCTGTGGCAATGGCTGCTCTTGGCATCTTCGCCCTGGCCCTGCTCGTCCACGACGCTGCGGGCCGTGCACCCAACCGCCGCCTCCCGCTCCGCCACCGCCTCCTCTGCTACTCCGCAGCGTGCATCGTTCTTGGGGCTTCCGCTCTCTTCCATGCCGTCACCGCCACTGCCACTGCCACTGCCACCGCCACAGCCATCGCCACAGCCTCCGCCGCCGACCCCATCCCCGAGGCCAGCGGCATCCTCGCGCTCGCGGGCTTCCTGCTGTGGGCGGGAGGAGTTGCACTGTTGCTGCTCGCGTTCACGGTCGAACGCTTCCCCGTGGCGGCACGTCGCGGTGCTCTGGTTGTGGAGGCACTGGTAGCGAGCGTCTTCTAGCAGTCGTCTAGCCGAAGCAGAGCCGGTTACGTGGCCGCAGCTGCTCAGAGCGTTAATTTCTGTTGCATGCATGCGTATATTTAGTAGTGCTGGCAACGAGCTACGGCGCGATGCCAAATTTGTGTGTATTTGCATTGTATAATGTGATTAATCTAAAAAGAAATATGTGTGTTCGCACGTTTGCGTTGTACACCCTGTTTCATCTCTTCATGTGTATTGTGTGTATGTTGCGCTTTTCGGGCTAATAAATAAAGATGATGTACATATGTCCTGCCGCGTAATTTGCTTAACTAATTTATTCACTGAATACCGTGCCTCGTTGCCTGCAATATACTAAAACGAGGGCTGTAAATGTGACTCCAATTAAAATCGCGAAAGGAAGCAAGAAAGCCAAAATAAATAAAAATGACGGAAAGAATAGAATGTCCACCTACTGATTGACTACCAGTAGTAATTTTAACATACCGTTATAGTGCTACTCCAATGGGTGCCTTAAAACTCAAAGCCTCATCAATGTTGAATCCAATATCCTCCTCTCCAAGTGATTAGCCAAAAAAGACTAGCCAAATTTACTGATTTAACTATTCTCTAAAATAAATTTTGACAAAAAATACTAAAGTACTCCAACGGCCTCTGTAAATACAAGAGGCTAGAAGGCTAGTGAGATAGTTTATCCAAAACTAGAGAGCGAATAAGGTGGAATGAAAAGCTATTAAATTTGGAGAGTCATTTATAGAGTCTGTTGGAGACGTTTTTCCTTCAGTAATAACTAAATTTATCTTTAAAAACGATTTGGCTAATCTCTTTGCTCACTATTATATTGAGGAGAGGGAGAGATCTATAGGGGAAATAAATGTTTAACTTTGTGGAAACGATCTGTTCAGTTGGTCTTTAAACGGAAAATAAATGTTCCAGTTGCCTTGCAAAAAAAAAGTTCCAGTTGCTGTACAGTGTATGTACACAGTTATGATGTAGTGGAGCCGATGCGTTCAGTTGCCCTGCACAAACTCGGGCGAAGGTGACGTGTTTCTGGAGCCCGATAGCACTTAAACAGTTGTCATAATAGTAGATTAGTAGTACTAGCTCTCCAGGCCCAGAAGCCAATTCTGTGAACCACGCTCAGCATGCTTGGCGTCCCTCCTTTTTTTTTTAAGAGCCACCGACAGGAATATGCCGGGCATGTATTAATAGAGAAGAAACATATTACAAATAAAAATAAAATAAAACAACCTCACGAAGGAGGCAACAACAAAACTACTGCCGTAAGAAACTCAAACCCAACGATCCTCATAAGCAACAGCTCTTGAACGTCACTCTGCATGGCGCAGATAGCAATGCAAGCACTCTGAAACTGGCAAGGGTACTTGGTTTTCCACAGCGATGCCTCAAGAAGGGGAACGACGTCCAAAAATGTTGTCAACGCTGAAAGGAGAACCAAGGTTTTTCAACCAAACTCTTAGAGGGTAAAGGGGCCTCACGACAATGCCTTCAACGAGGGATGTGCCGCCAAAAGCGTCAACATTGTCGGCCAAAGCCAAAGGCCTGGCAGGGCCTTCGCCTGACTACCTAACACCCAATCCCAAACCAACCACATCGTGGATGACCACAACCAACCGCCACCAGCAGGAGAATGCTACAACACCAACAAGGTCACTGACATGCGTGACCTGCCGTCGTCGCGCTAGCCCACGAGGGACGTCTCCATCCTACGTGGCACCAGCCACCATGAGAAGCCACATCTTGTTCCTGCATCATGAAAAGGGCATCACCAATGTTGTTGCATGTCAACGCCCACCAAGCTTCTAGAGAAACCACGAGCATCCTCCGCAGCCGTCGTCTTCAACGAGCCACCATCTGCAGGTTGTCGTAGTGGCGACGAGCCGGCCACTGGCATGCGTGGCCAGCCACAACTGCGCCGGTCAATATAGACCGCAGCCAACTAACAGATACCAACCCATTGTAGATTGCCTCTGGAGAAAACCCACCGCGCCACTGTCCACTTGTACCAAGCGCCGCAACCGAACTCTTCCAAGTAGCAATAGCTATGCGTTGTTGCCACCATCGTACCCAGAGTACCTCACCAAGCATAGGAACCACCATGACCCCGCCGAAACTGACCATGGCCCAGCGAGGCCATCCGCCGTGGCCATGGCCACGGTGAGCCGCCGTAGGCCAGCTGCCGCTGCCGCAACCAAGATGCACTGCCAACATACAGTTCAACCGGACGCAGCGCCGGTCCTCAGAACCGCCGTCAATCTAACCAACGCCGGCCACCACGGGATGCTCCGGGATGGAACGAGGCAGCCCCTTGTCGAGCTGCGTCACCTCTTCTTACAGGCTGGGCCGCCGCATCCGAGCCCCTCGAGAGCCTGTGCCGCGCTGCTGCAGCTGCCACCGAGCCACCACGCGAGCCGCAGATGCGCAGACCAGCGGGGGCGAAGAGCTCACCGCTCCCGGTGCCGAAACGCAGATGCACGAGCCGCACTCCGACGAGCCCCCAAACGCAGCAGCCCACCTCCACGCCACAGCTAGGACCGCCGCGTCACCACCGCTCCGCGCGCGCAACGCATGCGCTGCCGCCCACCTCCATGCCGTGGCTCCCGCAGACCGCCGCGCCAGCATGCGCGCGCAGGCCGGCAGGACCCTCCAGGCCGCCTGATCCGGCCACCGCATCGCCGGATTTGTCGCCGGAAGAGGAGGCCGCCACCACGCAGAAGCTCCGGGAGAGGGCCGCAATGGAGAGATGTGCTCTCCAAACGCGGTCGGAAAGCCTCGCTGCCGCTGTCCTCGCGGCCGCACGGACAGCCGGCGACCCACTCAAGCGGCAGCGAAGCGAGCGGAGGAAGGGAGTTGGGGGCTGGCGGCGCTGCCCGGAGTCGCCGCCCGTGCCGCCACAGGTCCAGGGCGACGCGGGGGCCTATCTCACAGTTCGGTAGATCAAGACGCGCGAGCGTCTTCTTGAGCTCGATCACCCGCTTGGCGTCCGGCCGCCGAGCTCCGGATGGCCCCTGTCCGTCCCCATGCCATGTGGCCATCCAGAACCCGCCCCCCTGTCGTCCGGTTCGGTCGCACGCGCGCGCGGCACAAATGAAGAAGTACCACTCACTCTCCCCGATCTTTGCCATCTCGCTGTACGCCGGGCGCGCCAGGGAGAAAACAAACCGTGCATCTCGATCGATCAGCAACAGCGCGCGCGCGTCTCGACAAGAACACACATGCAAGCCGACCATTTCTGTTGGTGGATGCCGGACGTACGTGTACCACGGTACCAGGTCCCAGGGGTCGTGGCGGTTGATGGTGAGCTTGAGCGCGTGCCGTGCCGTTGCCGTGGACGACGCGGGATAGGTAAAATGTAAAAGTCGAGGAGCTGAAAAAAAAAATCGGCAAGGATCATCCCTATCTGAAATGTGGGCCATGGTACCATTTTAAAAGTACGTATGGTGAATTAGTTGCCACATGCACCACGCGTCGCAGCTGTATGCACGGTGTCATGGTAGGGATGGTGCTCACCGAATTTTTTTTCTCTTCAGTGGGGGTATGTCACGATTCTCAAGAACGACATCAGCAGCTGCAGGTCAAAGAAAAACAATGTATGAGAATCAGAGATACGGAAATTTAAAAAAGATGTAGATGTCGCTAATAGACGTATCAGTTATCAATTATCATTATGACATAATAATCAGAAGAAAGTAACGTATCAGCGCGTTCGTGCTACCCAGCCGTCAATGGCGAAGCTTAGGTATGAAATGAAGAGGGGACAATATGATATGATGTAATGCGAGGGGACATATTAGTATTTTGTTTATGACTTAAAGTGGTGATATTGAGACTTGGCGGGCATAGCCCACTATGGCCCTTATTAAGCTCCACCACTGGCTGCCGTAGAGTATGTCTCAACGACATGTGGATAGGATTCCCACGTGTTAACAGAGTACGCTTATTACCGTGGAAAGACCGGGAGAATACTTCCTCAGTTCCTCGTCCTGGAACACAAGGTATCCAAATAATTTTAGAACAAAATAAGAAATCTAACAAAAGACTAATATACCCCTCACTAATTAGTTAGTTGGTTGTCAACTTGCTTAATTTTCTAGTCATGCATAGTTTTAAAAAGCCATGTGTGCATATCACTGATTTCAGCTACCAATTATAGGTGTCATTTTGCACAAGATTGTGTTTAAAAGGTATGTACACTTGAATAGTGTTGAGCCATTCAAAATGCGTTATTATAATTACTTCTATAAATTTGATTTCTAGCAACGGGAGGCATTTTTTTAATAGGGAACGGGAGGCCTTTTATTATGGAGACGGCTGAAAATTGAGCCACCTCTATAGTGGCCTCTAAAATCAGCCGTCTCTAAAAATGATTCTATTTTTAGAGATGGCTCTATTTTCAGCCGCCTCTGGAAATCAATTTTTAAAGGTGACTCTATTTCTAGCCGTCTCTAAAAATAAGAGTTGCATAGTAAATTTGAATTTTTCAAATAACATTGGATAGAGAAACAATCAAAACAAAAGTTGTAGATCTCAAAAAGTTAAGCAAATTTGTAGTTGACAACTTTTTCATTTGAAATCATCTATGTATGGAAAATTATGTTTGAATTTCTGAAATTTGAAATTCAAATTTTTCAAATGACATGGGATGAAGCAACAACCAAAATAAAAGTTGGAGATCTCAAAATATTATACAACTTTATAGTTGACTACTTTTTCATTTGAAATCATCTATGCAAGGAAAATTATATTTGATTTTTCTCACATTTGAATTTCGAATTTTACAAACAATCTCGGATGGAGAAACAACTAAAACAAAAGTTGCAGATCTCAAAAGGTTATGAAACTTTGTAGTTGACAAAATTTTCATTTGAAGTCATTTATATTACGATTGATTTTCTCACATTTGAAATTCAAAACTTTTAAACGACCTCAGATGGAGAAACAACCAAAACCAAAGTTGTTGATCCCGAAAAGTTGTAAATCTTTGTAGTTGACAACTTTTTATTTAAATTTATTTAGGATCTCAAATACTCATTTTAAAACCGGATGAAGATAAAATGAGGAGGACGAATATCTCATTTCGACTCAAGTGTTATATGGTGGAGTGGTTAGAGGATGAACACGTCAAGCCACAGGTCACGTATTCAATCGCCGCGGCCGCGAAGCACGCGTGTTTCATGCAAAAAATCATGTGACTAGCGACGGCACGCGCGTGAGGCTGCTAGGTCGCCCTAGGCGTTTGGTCTGACCGAACCGATCGGTCTGACCGAACCGATCGGTCTCGGTCTTCGGTCATTTCGAAAGTTCGGTCATCTAAAAATAGAGACCGATCGGTTAGTTTCAAAACTCAGGACCGAACAAGTTCGGTCTCGGTTAGTTCGGTTCGGTCTCGGTCATGACCGAACTAACCGAACTTCACAAAACATACTAAATATTGTAATTTGTAGCAAATTTTACCAATATCAAGGCAAAAATACAATACAAAATATAGATTAAACATAGTGATAAGAGTGATGGTTGATATAAACCCACTAGAATAAATATTATATCACTAATAATAGTCTAAATTACATATTATGTCAACAAAATTCAAATGTTCGGTTAATTCGGTTAGTTCGGTTACCCGAGGGTAATGACCGAACTAAGTCCGGTTAGTTCGGTTACTTCAAACTAAAGACCGAACTTGTGACCGAAATTTTCGGTCTTGGTCTCGGTTAGTTCGATTCGGTTTTCGGTTAATTATGCCCAGGGCTACTGCTAGGTGGGGTCTCCCCAGATTTATGATTTCTGGACAACAATTTGTAGAGGTGGAAAAGCCTCTTTTCTGTAGTAGTGTTGAAAGTACTATATATATCTTGTATTTCCACGAGGAGAGAATACATAAGGTCCTGTTTAGTGCTGCTTCTCCACCCACTCCACATCGAGCTTCACAATCACAACTATTCCAACCAAACGGGAATAGGAGCAACAACTCCGCTTCCCTCTGCACGGAAATTCCCTGCGTGAGGCTGCCTGGTGGTCTTCTCGGATTTAAAATTTTTTTCCTATTTTTTCAGTCCCTGGATTTATAATTTCTAGGCAACGAGTTGTAGAGACGGAGGCTTTTCAGCCATCTCTGCAGTGTTTTCTATAGTAGTGTTGGGAATACTGTATGTACCATTAACCGTTTAAAATTAGTACACCTAAGTGATACACCCTTATAATTGGGCCGCTCGAGCATTAAACTCGCCATGAAATTCTCAGCACCGGCAGTCCGGCACGGCACTATGAATATCATGTGAACGCTTTGGCCTTGTACCTAATTGCGATAGGAACGTAGAGCGTTTTTCCTCTGTGTTGCAGTGGCAAATTGGCAAGGCAAAAAGCGTTGAAGCCTCAGATAGCGATCGCAACAACGCAGAAGCTCACTGCATTCTGATCGCAAAGCAAGGCCAAATTAAAGTGCTACGCCCTCTGATAGTGATGGCAACGCTAAGGTCTCTCTGCACTCCAATCGCGAAGACAAGGCCAAAGCGTTCCGCCCCGGCGTCCTTTTGATAGTGATTATTGCAGTTCAAAGCGCTCTCTACACTCTGATCCCGACTACGATTTCAAAGCGTTCCGTTCTCTGATAGTGATTGCACGCACCTCAAAGCGCTGTCTGCATAGCGGTCTCCGAAGACAGGCCAAAGTGTTGTGCCCCCTCCCCCTGATAGCGATCGTAAGTTCGCAATGCAACGCGCTGTCTGCACTGCAGTCTACGCTCTGATAGCTAAGACAACTCCAAACAATTCCACCATCGTCCATCCATCGGGTTCGCAACGCGACGCGCTGTCTGCAATGCAGTCTACGCTCTGATAGCTAAGACAACTCCAAACAATTCCACCATCGTCCATCCATCGGGTTCGCAACGCGACGCGTTTAACTCCAAACAATTCCAACATCGTCCATCCATCTGGTTCGCAACGTGACGCGCTGTCTGCAATGCAGTCTACGCTCTGATAGCTAAGACAACTCCAAACAATTCCACCATCGTCCATCCATCGGGTTCGCAACGCGACGCGTTTAACTCCAAACAATTCCAACATCGTCCATCCATCGGGTTCGCAACGTGACGCGCTGTCTGCAATGCAGTCTACGCTCTGATAGCTAAGACAACTCCAAACAATTCCACCATCGTCCATTGATCGGCATCGGTCATCGGCGTAACGACAGCTAAGGAAAGGACAAACCATCCACTCTCTTATATTAGGCTCTGATAGGCACATAAGATCGAGAAAGAACATGTGCGCAGGCCTGTCTGGCCTCGCAACGCACGTTGAAGGCCCTATAAAAGGATAGCAAGCCTTCGTCTTTATCTACGCCTAGGTGCTAGAGTTCACATCCGTGCCAAGAGTTCCAGAGCCAAGTCGCGGCCCCGGCCAAAAGGCGAAGGCGCGACCACGCAGGCCCCCGAGACGCCCAGCACCAGCCGTAATGGACGAGCGAGGAGACGCCCAGCACCAGCCGTAATGCACCAGCCGTATTTTTTAATTAATATTTTGACGTGAGTTTCATTTGCGTTAAACAGGATACCACATCTCACATAGGTGTTTTATAACATTAACGTGTACTAGTACATTGCCCATGCTAACGCTACGGGGTGTCTAAAAAAATAAAACAACTAGTGAAAGAAAAAACAAATTCACAAACAAGTCCACAAAAAATAGACCACTAATCTAGTAGTAAGCTAATAATGACATAAATTAGATCCCTAAGAAAGCACTGAGCATTGACCGAGTCATTGGCCACTATAGGACCTGGAGCTCTGAGATCATGTACTGACTTTTGTGACAGCAGGATAAAAAAATAAATGATGACATTAGAATAAATAAATAAATAAAACAGGATAACAGGATAAAAAAATAGAACATGAGATTTGGATGTTGCAGTCAAATGGATGAATCAAGAATATTTCAATGATAAAAGTGCCAAGCAGAGTATATACATGTGCTATTTCTAAGTTTTATGAATAAGAAGAAACATTGTTAATTTAATTAGTGAGCCCGCATAATAAAAGAGCAACATTAAATTCATCTCAAATACAGATAGTGAACAGTAAACAGTTATGGGCCCCTCAATCTTACAATTGTTGTGCATGATTTGTCAAACATCATTCTCTCTCCTGTGTTCCATTCAGTAGGCTACAAGAGCAACAAATGGGACAGGCTTACATTCAGTAGAATACAAGAGCAAAAATGGAACCGGCTTACCCAACGTCACCTATGGAAACCAACATCCCCACTGCTACAATATCAATAGCTATATCAACCAAAAGATTAGAAGCGCATAGCTCAAATTGTGGCCATAAATCCTGACATATGAGTTTGGGTCCTGTAATTCATACTAAGAAGAGGGCTGCAAATCAGATAGTTCACAAAGGGAAAACAAAAAATTCCATGTCTGTTCACTCTTGCCATTAGCGTGAAACATTGATAATGCAGGGTTGGGATTTTTAGAACGGACAAGGCACTAACCTGCACATCTAATATCACATAATCACCATCCAAACCTGCAACAACGGCATGCTCAGCAGTTAACGAATCTGCATAGATAGAAGCTACTCCCTCCATTCCAAATTATAAGGCATTCTAAGAATCTTGGAGAGTCAAAGCATCTTAAGTTTGACCAAAATTATAGAGAAAATTACAAAAATTTATAACATCAAATAGGTATACTATAAAAATATAATTAATGAAGAATCTAATGATACTTAATTGGTGTCATAAATATTATTATCTTATCATATAAATTTGGTCAAACTTAAGATCCTTTGACTCTCCAAGATTCTTGGAATGCCTTATAATTTGGGATAGATAGAGTAGTAAACTACTCCGTACAAGCCAAAGAACAGCACAAACAGAGCTCATATGGCAGATGCGGTTACCTCACGTGGACGGATAAGAGCGCAGGAGCAGTCGAGCTGCACCACCTCTGTTCCAACTTTAAAAGGCCGTGGTTGGATGCAGCAGGTGGTCCGTTGTGCTGAGCTGCGGCCGACCAGAAATAGTTTTTTTTTTCAAGCAAGCGGCATGAGGGCGCCGCCAGCAAAGAGGACGCCGGGCCTTCAGCCGGGAGCTACAACAGATGCCACCGCCCCCCACCAGCACGAGGTGGAGCTTGAGGACGAAGGAGCGCAGGCAGGGGCGGTGCACGGCAGCAAAGCGCTCTTGAGCAGGATGTCGACGACGTCATCGTCCCAGGCGGCGCCGCCGAAGCTGACGGGCTCAGTCGGCCGGAACCCGTACTGCTGCTTGCCGCCTCCACATCCTCCATTCCAGGCCGCAACAGGGACGCCTCCAACCGCCTCCATCTCCTCCTCGCCGCTGGCATGTTCATCGCGCTTCACTCCCTTCCCCGCCGCGGCCGCCCTGCGGCTGCACCGCTCCGACGGCGACGACGGCTCCTCCACGACGGCCCAGTCGCGCCAGCACTTCGCGCAGGGCGCCCAGCCCTCGCCCTCGCCCGCGCACGCGCCGCGGCCCCCAAGCCCCCCCGCCGGCTCGCCCGCGCGGCCGTCGCCGAGGCCGGCCCGCGCCATCGCCCTCGATCCCGCGACGCCGCCCCGCTCATTCTCAAGGCCCTCGCCCTCGACATCTAGGGCCACTGCCTCCCCGCGCTGCGCGCCCGCGACCTCTAGGGCCACCGCATCCCCACGCTGCGCGCCCTCGACGCCACCCTGGCGCCGCCGCTTGCCCGCTCGAGGGTTGAACGCGAGGGTTTAGGGCTCACGGGCGGCGAGGGTTGAACGCGAGGGATCCAGGAAGAAGAAAGGCAGGGCGGCGCGTGAGACGAAGCGACGGGCGTTGCGGGCGTGGGTGAAGGTAGAAATGGGCTGAACACCAGCCCAAAACTCCACCAAACCAATTGCTTAAGGTAACGCCCGCCCAATCCAACCCACCACACCATTTCTTCAATTCTGTTTCTTGATCCAAACCCAACCAAACCACGTGCTAATTATTAAAAAAAAAACAGATCAGAGCACGCTTGATTCTTTGGACCGGTTTGCAGCTGCGGTGGCAGCGCGCCCGGCTCGCCACGGTGGTTGCGCGCATGGCCGGCGAAGCCCGCGCTGCGGCTGCGACTGCCTCGATGCCATGCCTGCTACTGCCATGCCCGCTGCCCTGCCCGTTGTGGCCTCGATGCCATGCCATGCCTGCTGTGGCTGCGGTAGCCGGCTCCTGCGCATGGCTCCCCGTCGTCGAAGGCAACCGGCCCCAAAGACAGACAGGCCTCGTCGACCATCGCGGTTGATGAATGATGACGACAGCTTGCCTAGAAGCCATGGCGGCAGTGGCCACGCGCACCTAGCGCTCCCGGCGACGGCGGCTCCCACGCGCCTGCTGCCCTACACGCATGTGCTTGGGAGGCGAGGTCGCGTGCAAGGCCTGGTCGCACGCAAGGCCGGCCGCAGAGTCCGCGGCTCCGCACACCTGTGACCTGACCAAGCCGGCCGCCGGAGGCAGTTGCTCCCGTGCGCCAGGCCGTTGCCTTTCCCATCCGAATTCATTCTGACGCCGGCAGGATGCATACTTTTGACCATTGATTGCTCTACAGTATTAGCCATTGCAAAACGGGTACTGCACTGCACTGCTCAAGCCCAAATTGATCCAAACCAATCCATTCGAACCGCTAATCTAGACTCAACCAATCCACCAAGCTCCTCAGCCCATTTCCCCCCAAACTAAATTGGTCCAGTAAGAAAACTAGACCATATAAACCGGTCTGAACCAAACTATTACCACGCGATCCTAACCGTTCGATTTGAGTAAGGAGAGAGAAAACTTATAAGCAATCTAAACGGTTCGTTTCTAAGGTGTTATTTTTCTAGGTATACTTTTTTAGGGGTGGATGGATGGTGGGCTTCTCAGTGGGGGATGTTTTGTGGGGTGGGTTTAGCAAAGAAAATGATGGTGCATTAGTAGAATAGAGTGTAGAGTAGATTTAAAACTCTCTTCGAGTTATGAAACTATAGAATGAAACTTACATTGAGAGTGAATATTTCATCCTAATTCTATTTTATTTTATATGATATGGCATTTTTGGAAGCAACGCCATGAAACTATTCACTGAGATTGGCCTAATAATACATACTCTTTCAGTTCCAAAATAATTGTCTTTCTCACTTTTTGAGAAGTCAAACGCATTAAATTTTGACCAAATTATACACGAAATCATTAATATCTATGGTGCATAATAAAATTTTATTAGATTGATTGTTGAATTTTTATTCATAATAAACTTATTTAGAGATACAAATGTTGCTGATATTTTCTATGTCAAGCTTGCACGGAACCCAAAACAACATTTATTTTGGGACGGATGGAGCAATAATACAACCAACTTGCTAGCTCGTATGAACTTAAAAGAATATATTAATCTAATATGTTAGTATAGAAAAATACGTAAACTTAATAAGTTAAGGATGCAAGTACTACAAGTTTTGGGCTACCTTAAGACTTGGTCCATCTTGGCCCACCGTTAAGGATGCAAGTACAAGTTTTGGTTCATTGGAGTCAACCCAAACACTTGCTAAAATAAAATAGAATGGCTTGACATACTTTATTAAGAGGAAAAACGAACTAAGCTAGCTTAGCTACAAAACACCCTGACCCAGCATCCTTGCTCACCGTGGATGGACTGGGAAATTTTTGCTTGTTTTGAGACGATCCGATCGTGCAGCCTTGTGCCGCGCTGCACACATCCGATGGTTTCAAATAGTTTACTCCTTTCGTTTCAAAACAAATGCACACTCACATTTTGAGAAGCCTACTTACACTCCTCGCAAGTGCACTCTGTGGCAACTCTGATGGAGCTCGAACTGTGTCTGTGTTACAGCGATCTCGACGGCCGTGTGCCAAATTGCCAATGCACGGCGTGTTCGCGATCGCGAACATATCTGGGTTTAAGATCGCCGGGAACGGCTGGCTCTGTGGCGGCGTCCCACAGCTCGGCTTGCCGTGGTGCCCGGCTGCTAGTGCTAGGGACACGCAACGTTCTCGTCTGCGTCTTCGGATAGTGTGTGCGCTGGAGGACAACGACGACCATTTTCCAGTGCTGTTCACCATTTTCCAGTGCTGGAGGACAACGACGAGACAGGCAAAGACGCAGCGCCGGGTGTTGTCGAGAGCAAAGAATTACCGGAGAGTATCATACGCCGAACTGACCAAAGCCGCGAACGGCTTTGCGTACACCAACCTGATCGGCGCCGAGAAGATCGGGTCCATTTACCTGGGCACCCTGCCCCTGAGGCCCTGATAACGAAGGACATGAGGATCATTGGGATGCACCATTGTTTTCGCTCTTTTGTTCCCTCTAAGCTCACATGCACCAGCGCTAGCTGCTGGGTACAATTGCGTGAAAAGTGAACTACAACAAAAGGGCAAGAGGATCATTTGGATGCACCATAGCTCGGCTCAAATATGAGAAAACTCGGCCGATTCTGCATCTGGTAAGTGATAATTAAAGAAACATGGCGGGGAAGACCTGAATCCTCGTCTGAAGTCCATTCCACGCAGGATGCAGGAATTGGAACATCACTACATCAGAACCTACTGCTCGTCTGTTCCCCATGGAGAACAAAATTGTTTCCAAACGTAACCAATTTTCTCACCGTCATGGTAATCAGGTGATTCAATCCAGAGGCAGGAAACTTGTTGTATCCTTTCATGAATTGTGCCTTGAAAACATCTTAATTGGCAATATGCTGAACAAAAGGCATACTGGAAGCCTGTGAGATGAACATTACAAATTCGATTCTTTGTGAACCTTACTGTAAACAGCATGGTGAACAGATGATAATAAAAAACAACAGACATACAGAAATGAAGTTATATCCAAGAGCTGCGGTGAACATCTCATAGGTTTATTTGCAGCACTGACTGCTCCAAATTTACAAAGACCGCAGTGACATGGCATAACTTAGAGCAAGCAATGAGAAGGGGAAAAAAAGAATTACACAAACCTACAATTTACTATTAATCCTACTAGGATAAGAATTGATCCTAGGTTCCTCTAACCATTATGTGCCCTCAGTCCCTCACATCTCCACCAGATAACTCTTAAAATTTCTGCTCTATTAAGAGCTCACTCCACCTCAAGAACAAAAATTATCGAATCGAATACTGCACAAAACAATCAAAAATAGGAAAATCTTCTACGGTTCTAACTAGAATCTTTTGTGACAGATCTACATGGATTCTAAGCCTTCCCTTTCCTTTTAGCATCTAGAGCCTGTCAAACATGAAAATCAAACAAATGAAAACATGTAAACACATAAACCAGATAACTCAAGGTTTAAGATCAGAAATTGCCATATAAAAGGGATACCTTTTTCTGGAAAGTTCTCATGACTAATACGATTAGATCACGTAACCTAAAAAAAGTCAGATAATCAGATATATGGATTTTCTTTTTATTTTATTTGCTAAAATGAAAACAAAATTGTGCCACAGAGAAGGCTGATAATGAAGTAAGGTGTCACAGTTGATACCTAACATTGTAATCCTCATTCTCTGATACTCCGTGTGTGTTAAATGGAAGAGTTGCACCCGCAGTAACTAAAACAAATTGAGTTGTGCGCCCATTTGGAATTTTCATCTGCAAAGACAAATTTTAATATAAGAGAATCGAGACTAATCAAATAGTTACTGGATACTTATAATTACTATGATGGCTAATGTCACATGGATAAATATACCTGTAGACTTTGTGAGTATTTCTCATCAATTATAACTTCACCGGTCTTTGTTAACTTAATCTGATAGTTAGGTCGTGTAAGCACCAATGTTGCAAATTCCCACTCCTCAGGAGAATAAGCCTGCTGCACAAAAGGTCTAAATCAGCCAACAGCGCTTAGATATTGTTTAATTATTTTTTTCCAGCATCAGTAGAAAATATGCATGATACAATCATAGTACAATCAATAAAATGACTGTTCAGCTAGCAGTGCCAGATGGTTGCTAGGACAGGAGTATAATAGGAGTTGCCCGGAATGAACTGAAAGTCCCAACTGAACTCCAAAAGAGAAGACCGCCATTGTTACTCCCCCAAACAAGATCATAACATCCAATACTTCTTGTTAGGGAATTGGATTCTATTGATTTGGCTAACCCTAGAAGGGTAGCTATATAGGTACCATACATGGGCCACATGGGCCTTAGCCTCATGGGCCTAATACATACTCCAACACCTCCCCGCAGTCTGAACTACCGGCGCAGCGGAGTTCCAGGCTGAACAAGAAAGAACACACGCGACCCCCCCACAGACGCAACTAGCCATCGGTGATGTTGAGGCTGGAGCGAAACTCGGCGAAGGTCGAGGATGGGAGGCCTTTGGTGAAGATGTCCGCGAACTGGGAGGTAGTCGGAACATGAAGGACCCGCACCTCGCCCATGGCCACCCGATCACGGACAAAGTGGAGGTCGATCTCCACATGCTTCGTCCGCTGGTGCTGGATGGGGTTGGTGGAGAGGTAGACCGCACTGACATTGTTACAGTAGACCAGTGTGCTCCGGGAGGACGAAGTGTGCAGCTCAGCAAGAAGCTGCCTGAGCCAGGAGGCCTCCGCCACGCCGTTAGCGACAGCACGGTACTCCACCTCAGCACTGGACCGGGAGACCACCGGCTGGCGCTTGGACGACCCGGACACCAGGTTGCCGCCCAGGAAGACGGCGTAGCCGGAGGTGGAGCGGCGAGTGTCCGGGCACCCCGCCCATTCAACGTCGGTGTAGACGACGAGGTCGGTGGAGGAGGCCCGGTGGAGGAGAAGGCCGTAGTCGAGCGTGCCCCGGAGGTAGCGGAGGAGGCGCTTGAGAGCCGTGAGGTGAGGCTCCCGGGGATCATGCATATGAAGGCAGACCTGCTGAACTGCATAGGTGATGTCCGGCCGGGTGAAGGTGAGGTACTTAAGGGCCCCGGCGAGACTCCTGTATGTAGTGGGGTCAGACACCGGGGGTCCCTCAACCTCGGACAGCTTGCCCTGAATATCAACCGGAGCGGAGCAGGGATTGCAGTCAGTCATCCCAGCCCGCTCCAGGATATCCCGAGTATACTGTCGCTGGTGAAGAAGTAACCCGGCAGGACGGTGCTCAACAGTGACCCCGAGGAAATGGTGGAGCTCACCCATATCCTTCATCGCAAACTCCTGCTGGAGAGCGGCAATGATCCGGCGGAGAAGTGGATCACCGAAGGCTGTGAGGACAATGTCATCAACATAGAGCAGCAAGTACGCAGTGTCAGCCCCATGGTGGTAGACGAACAGGGATGTATCAGACTTGGCCTCCACGAACCCCAGTGTCAGCAAGAAAGTAGCAAACCGATGGTTCCACGCCCGAGGTGCCTACTTGAGGCCGTAGAGAGACCTGTTGAGCCGGCAGACCATGTCAGGACGGGTGGAATCAACGAACCCCGCCGGCTGACTACAGTATACTGTCTCGGTGAGAAGGCCGTGCAGGAAGGCATTCTTGACGTCCAGTTGATGGACAGACCATGACCGAGCAAGCGCCAGCGACAGCACGGTACGGATGGTGGCTGGCTTGACCACCGCGCTGAAGGTCTCATCAGAGTCGACTCCCGGGCGTTGAGTGAAACCCCGGAGGACCCATCGAGCCTTGTAGCGCTCGAGAGTGCCATCCGCCCAACGCTTGTGGGTCCAAATCCACTTGCCGGTGACGACGTTGGAGCCTGACGGCCGGGGCACCAACTCCCACATCTGGTCAGCGAGTAGCGCGGCGTACTCTTCCATCGCACGGCGCCAGTGGGGATCCAACAGGGCGTCGCGGACGGAAGAGGGCACCGGGGAGACCACCGTGTCGTCAGTCGAAGCCGCAAGGGCACGAGGCGGCAGTGTGCCAGCCGCGTGCCGTGTCACCATCGGGTGAACATGCCGCGGGTGTCGGTGAAGAAGCGGCGGATGGTAGACCGGCGGTGCACCACGAGTCGGCGGGGACTGCGGTGGTGGTGTCGGTGTCCCCGGTGGAGAAGGGACCGCGAGCGGCGGCGGCCGCGGCCTGCGCTGGTACACTCGTACCGGCACGGCGAACCTCGACGGAGGTGCCGGGGTAGGATCCGGCGTCGGCGACCGGCACGGCCCCCCCGGGGCAGAAGCGGGGGACGAAGGCCCCGGGTCTGCGCCAACCGGAGAGGGCGGGGCCGCGTCAGAGGATGACGGGCCCGGGCCCACCGGGGATCCGGGACAGGAGACCGGCACGGAGCGTGGCGAAGCGGTACCTGCAGGAGACCACGGAGAAAGTGGCTGGGCCACCGTGTCAGCGGGAAAAAGGGAGGGAGGGTAAGGAACCGGAGGGGTAGTGGTGCTGGAGAAAGGAAAGACGGACTCATCGAATACCACGTGGCGAGAGATGAGGACCCGTCAGGAGGTAAGGTCAAAGCACCGGTACCCCTTGTGATCCGGTGAGTACCCAAGGAAGACACAAAGAGTGGAACGGGGATTAAGCTTATGGGAAGAAGTGGCAGCGGTGTTGGGGTAACACGCACACCCAAACACACGGATGTGATCGTACCGAGGAGGGGTACCGAAGAGGGCGTGGTGAGGCGTGGGAGCGGGACAGGCAGCAGAAGACGGTTGAGGAGGTAGGTGGAGGTGTGCAGGCCCTCAGCCCAGAAGCGAGCAGGAAGAGAGGCCTGAAACAGAAGGGTGCGCACGGTGTCGTTGGTGGTGCGAATCATCCGCTCAGCCTTGCCATTCTGCGAAGAGGTGTATGGACAAGACATGCGCAACTGAACACCGTGAGAGAGAAAGAAGGCTCGGGAGGTGGAGTTATCAAACTCACGACCATTGTCACACTGGACGGCCTTGATGGTGAGGCCGAACTGTGTGGACACCCAAGTGAAGAAGTGAAGGAGCGTGGTAAACGTATCAGACTTCACACGAAGGGGAAAAGTCCACGAATAATGCGAAAAATTATCAACCACCACAAGATAGTACTTATAACCGGAAATACTTAGAACAGGAGATGTCCATAGGTCGCAATATACAAGATCAAAAATGCGGGCCGCATGGGAAGTAGAACTATGAAAAGGAAGACGAACATGTCGGCCCAATTGGCACGCATGACACAGTTGCTCATCATGAGTCCGAGTACATGGAAGACCGGAGCTACGACTGAGCTGTATCAGAGCATCACGTCCAGGGTGGCCAAGGCGCCGGTGCCAGGTAGTAGAGGAAGTAGAAGCGGCGAAGGCAGCTGATAAAACGGACGGCGAAGAAGACGAAGGAGCCACCGGGAAGCGAAGGGTGTAAAGGAGCCCGGTGCTGTCACATCGGAGGAGAGGACGCCGGGAAGCCAAATCCTTTACAGTAAGACCAGAAGAGTCAAATTCCACAGAACAAGAATTGTCAGCTGTAAAACGACGAATAGAAAGAAGGTTGTGAACCATAGAAGGAGCAACAAGAACATCAGGAAGATGGAAGGAGCCATGAGCACCGGCGGTACCCACAGACGTGACTGGAAGACAAGAACCATTTGCGACCATAATGGACGAAAGAAGAGAGGAAGGAGAGTGGAGTGACGAAAGTATACCGGGGTCAGGAGTGGTGTGGTAGGTGGCTCCCGAATCAGCGATCCACTCGGGTCCGACCGGAGGTGTCAGACCCATGGTGCTGAACGAGCGAGCCAGGGCCGCCTGGTACCAGCCGGCGACCCCTGGTAGAGTCCCGGAGGGTGGAGTCCACGGCGTAGCAGGGAAGGCGCCGGGTGGAGGACCAGCAGGAGGAGCTCCGGTGAGCGTGGCCACCGGAGGACGAGAGTCGGCTCCGGGGGCGTGGTAGGGCCACATGGAGATGCGCCCGGACCCACGGGTGCTGGAAGGAAGGCCCATGGTGCCCCCCTGCGGCCCACCCGGTGCCGGAGCCTAGGTGAGGCCACCCCGGCCGCCCCCCGCGACCCCCTCCGCGGCGACGACGACCGCCACGACCCCCCCACCTCCGCTCGGCCCGGAAGGAGGGGGACCCAGGAGAGACTGGCGGTGGAGCGGACGACCGAGGTGGAGCAGACAGACGCGGTGGAGTAGCAGCCAGAGCCGTCGAGGAAGACGAGGACCCCGGAGAGGCGGTGGATCCCGGCTGGAGGCCCTGCGTGAGCTCCTCCATGACGAGATCGTCACGGACCACCAGGAAGGTAGGGAAAGGCCTCTGACGGGTAATCCACGTCCTGAGGTGGGCGTAGCGGTCGCTGAGCCCGCGGAGGACGTTGAGGACCAAGATGCGATCCTCCACGGGCCAGCCGAGGTCGCCCAGGGAGTCAGCCATGGCCTTCATCCGACAGCAGAACTCCCCAACAGAGAGGTCACCCTGGTACGAAGGTACGGAAGCTCGCGTCGAGGCGCAGAGCCCGGGCCTCGGCGTTGCCCAGGAACTGGCCCTCAAGGGCGAGCCACGCCCGGCGCGTGTCAGGGGAGGTGCGGACGAGGTCATGGAGGTCCAGAGAGATCGTCCCCAGGATCCAGGAGAGGACGATGCTGTCGAGACGGAGCCACGACGGTGTCTGGGCGGCGACCGAGGCGTCGACGAGGACGTGGTCGTCGAGGGTGTAGCGCCGGCGAGTGAGAAGCACCAGATCCCGCCAACGGGCGTAGGAGGGAGACTCCGGCTCAAGGACGACCGGAACGAGAAGGCGAATGTTCTGGACCCCCCCCCGGCCTGATAGTGGAGCTGGGCCACAAGCGGGTCGGCCGGGTCATGCTAGAGGACGGCAGTGTGTGACACGCGGCGTCCCGGCGAGACGGAGGAGGTGGCTCCGGCGTCCTGGGCCGCAGGAGAGGCGAGGAGCTGCTCGGCCTCGGCGATCTGGCGAGCCAGGGCGTCGGCCGCGTCGCGCTCACGCTCCCAGGCGAGGGCAGCAGCGCGCACACGAGCTTGGCCCTCCGCGGCGGCCGCGCGGGGCAGCGACGAGGGCAGCGGCGAGGGCGGAGTCCGGTCCAGTCAGGCCAAGAGGAAGACCTCCAGGAAGGGCCGACTGGATACCAGCAGGAACCCCCCTCAGACAGCGGATGAAGGAGAAGAGGCGGCTGCTGGCCCCGCGGGCCGCTGGCTGCTGGAGTGCCCGCGCGGGCCTCAGGCTGCGGCTGCTGGGGCTGCAGACCCAGCAGCAGGGACGCCATCTGCGCCCTCCATGGTGCCACCCCCCCCCCGCGCTGACCGTGAAGGCACCGGCTGCAGCGGCGTCACGGCTGGAGGTGAGGGGTGGCGCCGCTGGAGGTGAGGGCGCCGCCGCGGCTGTGGGAGCGCCGGTCGCCGCCGGGGGTGCGCCGGCGCCGGAGGGAGGGAGGCGGGCGGCGCCTGCAGCCCCCGACAGAGGAAGATGGCCGGCGGATCTGGCGGCCACCGCGCTGTAGGTGAGAGGGCGCGGCGCCAGCGTGTCCCAGGGGGAGGAAAGAGGGGAAACTAGGTGTAGGAGGGAGGAGAAGGGGAGGGAGGACGGCCCGCCATGGCCGGCGGCGGCTGCTCCACCGGCGGCTGGCGGCTGGGCAATCAGGAAAAGAGAGAGGCTTGATACCATGTTAGGGAATTGGATTCTATTGATTTGGCTAACCCTAGAAGGGTAGCTATATAGGTACCCATACATGGGCCACATGGGCCTTAGCCTCATGGGCCTAATACATACTCCAACACTTCTATGGTTCTACCCAACTATTTCCTTCAACAATAGGGTGCACCGGTGAGGACCTATTCTACACAGGGTAAAAGGAAAACTCCAGACACCTATATTACATAAAACCAAACAATAAAATAAGTGTACACAAATTGATGTCACATTTCTCATCTGTAAATAGATCTATCGAGTGTCTTAAAATCCAACAAATGAGGCTATAGAATACACTATCTATGCCTTCAAGAACTAAATCAATAGTTCATGAAAGACAATTGTAGTAGCTGTAAACATGAGTACTTAAGATGCAATTGCATTAACAACTATATAATGCTTGTCACAATGATAAAGATTCTTGGAGAACATGATTTCCAAGTAAACATCATGTTATCTCATAGGCAGCACCGCAGCATCCATTGCTAGTTAGTACAAAAATATTGACAGGATAATGAACATTTTGGATAAAGTCTATTTTACTACCTCAGACAATCTAGTTTGGCCATTTAATCCCAGAATGGAATGTCGACTCAATTTACTCCCATCAAACTATTTCAGCCCAATCTACCCCCCAATGAGATTTGTATTTTTTTTCTCCACATAAGTACCATATTTTGAGGGGCTATAGAGGGCATCATAACTTATTATAAAAAAATTGCAATAAGAAATTTCATGGTCATATTCAAGATTGGGAGAATTTCACTACAAAATTAACCCTAGAGATACAAAAATTGCATTAAAAACAATGATGAAAAAACTAAAGTATTTAACACCCCCACGAAATTTGAACTTCAAACTGAACCTGTATGCAGAGAAATACAAGAAAAACATTAGGGGGTAGATTGGAAAAGTTGAAATAGTTTGGGCAGCAAGTTGAGCTGAAATTTTGTTCAGGGGGTCAACAGATAACGTGGATTGTT
>CM039617.1:49975398-50065328 GCA_022457205.1 Saccharum spontaneum
GCTCGAAAACGTACTTTTATGCATGCAACACCTATATGTAATAATGTACTCACTTATTGATTAACGATCGAGGACTGTTATGTATGTATATCTATTATACGCAACATAGTCGCTATAACATACGCAACATCTAGGTACAACGATCACAAAATGACAGTCAAACACTTGCAACATAGTCACTATAACATACGGAACATCCAGATACAACGCTCGTAACATAATACTACAACAACTACTACTACACTACTCCAACTACTGCACTACTCCTACTACTACACTACTACTCCTACTACTACTACACTAGTAGTATACTACAACACTACACCACCACCACTACCACTACACTACACTACTACTACTATACTCTTGAAATGTATTATCTACTTAAAAAATAGTGAAAAACAATAAAACATTGCCCTTTTTGAAAAATCAGGGAAATCATAACCGAGGCGGGCAAATTAGGTGGCCCGCCTCAGTTAATATTAATGGAGGCGGGCATTGCAACCCGCCCGCCTCAGTTAATATTAACCAAGGCGGGCCACCTAATTTGCCCGCCTCGGTTATTGACTCTCTATATATACCCCACCTGCGCCCCCAAATGCCTAAGTCCTTCAGCATTGAGAATATTCACCCCGAAGGGCTGCCAAATTTTTTCTGGCCTCTTCCGCCGCCACCATCTCCGGTGTGCTCGTCGCACGCCATCACAGTCTGCAACCCCACCCCTGACCCTGCACCTGCCTCCGAGCACACCGCATCACTGGTATCCACGCCGAGGAGCTCCATCACGCGTGGCTGTGGAACCCTAGGGTGCCACCACCGCCATCGTCGCCGCGCGTGCCGAGCTCTTCTCCGTCTCCATCCCTGACTCCGAGAGGCACTCCCCGAGCTCTTCTCCATCCCCATCGCCACCGCGCGTGGCTGTAGAACCCTAGTGGATGCTGAGGAGATTTCTAACAAAACCCTAACGACGGCGATCGACTCCAACTCCGAGCTCTTCCCCGTCGCTGTCTCTTGGTGATATTTGTGATGAAACCCTAGCTTTGCCCACTTCTTCTTCCCATTTACATCGATAGCTTCATGTTTGGTCAGTTGAGCAATTCCGATGTACACTAGATTTTTTTTCCTTCACAATCCAGCTGTGACCTATGACCGAGCCATTTTTTTGGTGAACGTGTTACCAGAAATTAGTAAATTAGGACACTACATTGTGCACGTTTGAAGAAAAAAAGAGAGACAATGTTGTGCACTTCAAAAAAAATTAGGACATTATGACATGGTACCCTGTATCAGTATTATAGACATCAATAACCTCCAAATTTTGCTACTTCTGAAGATTATTTTGTTTCACAATGATTTCATATTAGCTTAAGTAGCTCTTGGAGATTGTCGTACTTGGGTTGGTGGCGGGTCTTTTCTTATGGAAATAATTGTGATATGTCCCAACTTTAGGTCCACCTAATTTGTGTATCTTGCAGTGCACTAGCTTACTATATATCTTCAGCTCGATTTGGTCAACCATCACATATACATTGAACTGAATACCGACAATTTTTTTTATTTTTGAATGGGGACACTGACTTCTTCAATATACAACTTACTTGACATTTTTTTATGAGAAAGCTTACTTGACATTTAAATTTGAATCCATGAAAAGATGTCTCCTAGCACAATTTTTTCTTTTAGACTAGTTGTACTGCAATTTATTTTATCCCAGGGATTGAATCATAATTGATCTTCTTCTTCTTTTTTGTCAAAAGGAGAGGCTTTATGTTTTAAATATAGGCATTTAAGTAACCTAACTCCATTAGCAACAACATCCTTTGGCATATAGTCATTATTTGTTGTTAGTGTAAACTTTTCATGTCAACACATGCTTTCAATTACTGGACTGTAGTGAAGTTGTTGGTAGAATCGGTTAATAAATGTAGCTACTGCTCATATCTTGCAATGGAGCTTATTCAAGGAAAAACATGATATAATGTCTTATTGTTCAAATAGTCCTAACTCCTAAGTTGTCGTTGTATCCATCTGGATAAGTTCATATATGTACCCTAGCTTTGCCCACTTCTTCTTCCCTCTAAGGAGAATTGCTCAACTGACCAAACTAAATGTAATCAAATACATCTTGATGCATGTACCCTAACTATTTATGATGCCTATATTTTGTTTCACAGGCATCTTGATGTTTTCCCTCTTGCTATTTACGGTGGCTACTAGTTATGCAGCTAGTAGCTCAAGTGCTTTATTATTCCCATGCTTATGGTATCTGTTGCCTATGATGAAAGTTTTGTGCTTATGGTAGCTGACTATGATGCCTCTATTTTGTTTGAACTGAGCATATGTCATTTTTCTGAGATCCACACTGCCTATGATGCCTCTATTTTGTTTGAACTGAGTATATGCTATTTTTCTGAGATTTACACTACCTATGATGCCTCTATTTTGTTTGAACTGAGCATATACCATTTTTCTAAGATTTACACTGCCTATGATGCCTCTATTTTGTTTGAACTAAGCATATGCCATTTTTCTGAGATTTACACTGCCTAGTAGGTCCTATACTTACTACTCTATACTATCTACTACTCCTCCTCTCTACTACTACTCTTACTACTCTCTCTACTACATCTCTTACTACTCTCTGTACTACTACTCTTACTACTCTTACTATCTACTACTCCTCTCTACTACTACTCTCCCTACTACATCTCTCACTACTCTTTGTACTACTACTCTTACTACTCTCTCTACTACTACTCTAACTGTCTACTCCTCTCTACTACTACTCTTACTACTCACTATACTACTACTCTTACTACTCTCCGTACTACTCTCCACTACTACTTGCTACTACTTAGTAGTACTTACTACTTCTACTTACTACTACTACTTGCTACAACTTAGTAGTACTTACTACTTCTACTCCTACTTGCTACTCTTCTCATGGCCTCAAATGTCGGTGGAGAAATGCTGTGCTGAATATTTTGCCCTACTGGCACAAGCAATATGTACTCTTTTATATGGCATATGCAATGATGAAAAGTTTAAACTTCTCTAAATTTATGCTGAGGCAGCCTATCTGGGTTAACTATTTTTGCCGGCCTCCATTAAGTTTTGTGTACTACCAACTGTTCGACTGTTTGAGCGCTTCTCTGGCATTTGCAATGATGACCTTTTTCAAATTTGTAAAAAAGTGCTGAGGCATTGGCATATGCAATGATGTGAACCCTTTTATGCTAAGGCAGCGGCGATGATGATCGAATGCCCCCTACATGTAAGATGCTATAGACTAGGATGGCTTGTATACAAGCAACCAGTTTATAAGCAATGGGATGACAATGGGGCAAATCTGAGCCAACTATATATATATATATGAAAATAATTCTTTCTGTATTTCATACATTTGTATCTTTCTGAATAGACTAGAATTGTTAATGGCGATAACCCAGTTCTTCTTAGGTTCGAATGGCTGAACAATCGCATGCTAAGCGCGAGTGGTGTGAGGTTACCCTAGCTGATAGTGACGAAGGGTCATCATCATCAAACGACTCAGGCTCCGACTCAGGCGGGAGCACCTCATTTGAGAGCATAGAGGTGACACCAATGGAGAAGAGGAAACCTCATACAGAGGAAGAAGAAGACCCTACTTTTGATCCGATGGAAGAGGCAAAAGCTTCTTGCCTCAAGAGTTCGGATGAGGATACAGGAGCAACGCCTGAGGTACTTGCATATCAGTGATCGATCATGCATGTTCGTTATTACCACAATGCCTGCTATGTAGCTAACGCGAGTATTTCCTCTCGACAGGTATTGTTGGTGCCTTGGAATCTAGATTTTGCCTTGGATCAAGAGGTAGGACAAGAAAGGGGCCTCACGGAACCACCAGCTCCCTCCACGGCAACTTCTGGAGACACAACTGTTGGTGACAAGTCGATCAGGGCAAGGGGCCAGCATGGGAGGCACAAGAAGTATGACAATGTGCACGTGATAGCCCAGGTGGGGCCTAGTGGAGAGCCATTGCTGCCAATAGAGGTCCTTGGCAAATTCAGTAACCAGTGCTCAGTGATAGTCCTCGAGAAGTATCAGGATTGGAAGAAAGTTCCAGAAGGACTCAAGCAGTATGTGTGGGAGGAGATGTTGAAGCGGTTCACGTATCCAGAGGGCTCTGACCTGGACAAGTGCAGGGACCATGTCATGGTTGTTGCATCCAAGGCGCTTCGAAACTTCAGGTACAAGCTCAACAAGGAGTATGTGGAGAAAGAGAGGTCACCATGCCAACGTTACAACTATGTGCTGCCTAAAGTCTAGGAGCGCTTCCTCCAGCAAAAGGAAACCCCAAAAGCAAAGCAGAAGAGCCAGTAGTTCACTAAGCTTGCTAGGCGGAACCAGCACCACCACAACATGGGCACGACAGGGTATGCCAGTAAGAGGACGCGATGGAGGGCAGAAGAAAGGGCTTTAGCTGAGGCCGGGCAGGAGGATCCGTACTCTGACTGTGATGAGAGGGCACGCGACTTCCTCAAAGGGCGCGTGCCGAAGAAGCTAAAGGAGGGGGAGCCAAAGTTCAATGACCCGTGTATCGAGGAGACAGAGAAGAGGATCTTGGTGGTCACTGCGGCTGCCAAGAGAGGGGAGTTCGAGCCTTGGAGAGAGACACCGAGGCGTTAGGAAACCCCGAGCACCGCGACCGCGTCCATGGCCTAGGCTCGAGGAAGAACTAGAAGACCGTGCTTTCCTAGCAAGCCACCGCCAATGCTTACCACTCGAGACAGATGCACAAGGAAGGGCTCATCTAGAAAGGCAGAGAGCAGATAATGTAGGAGATGATCAACAAGTCTGTCATGGATGCATTCATGAGCATAGACCCTCGGATTGTGGAGCTTAGGAGGAAGATGTTTCGCCAGGATGGCGTGCTGCCGCAAGAGGGTCCATCCGGTGTACAACAAGGGCAGCTGGTGCCGGTGCCGGGTACTAGATGACTCCAAAGGTACCCGGTCGATGACATCGTCGAGAGAACCTTGTGCACGCTCGAGATGCCCTTCGGCAGGGCTAGGAGGAATAAGTCTATGGCCTAAGCAATGGCATTATCACCTGATAGCGGTGCCCTGTATGATAGCAAGCCCATCCTTGCCGAGTATGCCCGGGTGGAAGTGGCGTGGACGAATGCCGATTTCGACCAGGAAGAAATCGACATTCCAACGGATGATGGAGGTAGGTTGCTCGGTAGTACATTAGGCTCGGTAGTGCTATGGAACAAGGCAGATGTCATGCTGGAGATGCCGACACCATTGACACAGCCCTCGCTCCCGAGGTCTTCCCCACCGGGCAACGACCCGGACGACAACGACAGTGGCGGCGGCAAAGGCAATGACAATGCCGGTGGCCTAGCCACCAGTCCTCAAGATAGCCCGCCTACCAACAAGAGCAGCGCACGTGGAGACACAGGGGCAACACCGGGCGATGCGACACCGCCGTCCGGAAGTGGTTCGAAGAAGGGCTCCAACCAATGTCCTCTCCTGCCATGGAAGCCTACAGACTAAGAGGGAGCCACACCTCCGAACCACACCAAGACGAGTTGGGAGGCCTATCAATTGGCCGACAAGTACCCCTACTTAATAGTGTTTGAAAGGTTTGCTCCCTTTGAACATAGTCATACCCTATAAATTCGATTGCACATGTTATATGCTTCCTCAGTCGCTAGCATCTTAAGCCGTGGTACGTGTCGCAGGCCGAGAACACTGGTATAGATCTGGGGCCAGTCAGATGATTGCCCCGTGAACTACGAGCATGGTAAGTTCATGTTGACCGTGGGCGAACTTTGTGTAGAGAAGTGGGAGGTAAGAAGGTTCCACATCTGGTACATGGAAGCGGCCAAAGTTGGCTTGAAAGACTTTCTCATCAAGATTCCGGGGGACCTCTTCCACATGGAGCATGATGGTGCCATCATTGTAGATTTCCATGACATGCATAGGTTATTGAGGCGAAAGGACCTCAACATACAACAAGTCACCATGTTTGCTCTGTAAGTTAGTTACGGCTTTGATACCACCGCATAGTTATAGGTACTTTAGGGAAAAATATACTAATAAAGCCATGACAGCATCTTGTCCTTGCAGGATGCAAGCCCATGTAAGCCAAGTGATGGGTAAGGATATTTTCTATCTCAATCCCCAGCTAATTAATGAGAGAACCCTCGTGGGTTATGATATACCCGACAATAGTGAGCACCTAGCGAAGTACAACGAGGAGCAGAGAAAGCAATACCGGAAAGACAAACTTATCGAGTATAGGTACCGGGCTTCAATGTACATGCTGAGCGTCATGAAGAATATCAAGGGACATGGGTGTGTCATGGCCGCCCACCAGTTTGGGTAAGTGATATATGTATATAGTTCTTGGGATCATGACTTATCATATTTGAACATGCATGTCAATTCTATATTGTGTGAATTGCCTGATGCAGGAGGGGCATCATGGGCCACTGGATTGCTTTCATAATCTATCCTTTGGATGGAGCGGCCGTCATATTTGACTCTCTTAGGGATACGGACAAAGCAGGCTATAAGGAATTCGAGGGATGTTTGAGATAGTAAGTGGTGGTAGTTGGTACTTACTCATTTACAGTAAACATACGTGTTCCAATTAATTGCCGCTGACACTAGGACTTTTCGTACAACACATATAAGAAGTACGTGGACGATCCCGAGTGCTATGATAGGAGATCTAAGAAGAAGAAGTATGGCCATAAACTAAAAATCGGGTGTCAATTCCTGGTAAGTATACTACTTGGGGCTACTACACTGCTACTACTACTTACTAGTTGCTACTATATACTTACTACTACTTCTACTTGCTACTACTACTTACTACTACTTCCTACTACTACTTACTACTACTACTTACTACTACTTGCTACTTGCTACTACTACTTCCTACTACTTACTACTACTGTCCTATACTACTCTCTACTACTACTACTATCCTATACTGCTCTCTACTACTACTACTGTCCTATACTACTCTCTACTACTACTACTATCCTATACTACTCTCTAGTACTCTACTGTCCTATACTACTCTCTACTACTACTACTAGTACTACTATCCTATACTGCTCTCTACTACTACTACTACTACTATCCTATACTACTCTCTAGTACTCTACTGTCCTATACTACTCTCTACTACTACTACTAGTACTACTATCCTATACTGCTCTCTACTACTACTACTGTCCTATACTACTCTCTACTACTACTCCCACTATCCTATACTGCTCTCTACTACTACTACTACTGTCCTATATTACTCTCTACTACTACTGTCCTATACTTGCTACTACTTACTACTTCTACTTGCTACTACTTACTACTTGTACTTGCTACTAGTATTACTATACTACTTACTACTACTTACTGCTCTGATGATTGTGTACTGCTATTTATCTTGCAATGCTACAAACAACCGGAAGGCTCAGTTATGTGTGGCTTCTATGTTTGCGAGTACCTGAGGCAGTGCACACAATATAGTAAAAGCTGGCGGCAGCTCAAGAAAGCACAAGATTGGTGGGAAAAGGGGAAGGTCAACCAAGATTTCAGGCAAACAGTCGCCGACATCTGTAAGTTTGTCACTGAGTCCACACATGAAGGGCGGCCGCCGTTCTTCCACACAGAAAGCGACCTAGCTTTGAATGAAAAGTATAAGAATATCAGAAACTGGAGCAATGGGGGATAAAGTTCACTAACTACATAATCCCAGATATCTTTTCACTACCCTAGCTAGGTAGGTAGCAGCACTTTGGCGTTGTAGATCTTGGTTTGACATGTAAACATTTGAAGTCAGTCGTCGCTGTGATCTTCTAACTTCGAAACTTAATGATGGTTTTTAGATGATGATGCATGTAATGCCAGACAATGGATGCAAGTAGCACTTAATGACAATGTGTTATATAGTTAATTGACAATGTTATATGTTTGTGGTGCGTAATATCAGTTTATACGAGTCTTCTTTTATATGTGTGTGATATGTGAAAAATATAATTGAAATTGAAATTCAAATAGAAATTTAAATTCAAATTCAAATTGGAATACAAAAACCTTTTTTTATTTAAATGGAAAATAATTAACAGAGGCGGGCAAATAACAAACTACCGCCTCCATTAAAACAATATTGGAGGTGGACAAATCCGTTATTTAGATTAACGGAGGCAGGCCCGCCTCCATTATGCCTCGATTAACCGAGGCCTTCGGTTGGAGGCGGACGCCTTTGCCCGCCTCCATTAAGCAAAAGTGACCGCCTCCAATAAGATTTGTGTACTAGTGTTTCTTTTTTTATTTCTATGTTTCTCCTTAGCTAGTGACAGTTCAATCGTTATTATGCATCAAAATAGAAACATGTACTATTTTCTGGCATATATTTTAAGGTACTCTTAAGAATCTACTGCATTTGAATTTTCATTCATCTTATCATAGGAAATAAAAAACCCAATTATTTAGGCCTTTGTTATTTGGAAGATGGAATTCAGGTTGTTGCACATTGTTACTTGGGATCCTCGAACCTCAATATTATGCGCAAAGAAAAATCATAATCTAAAAAAATATCACAATAATCATATTCATTTGGTTCTTAGTTCTGTATACTCTAATCATCATCATTGTCGTCGATAGTAGCTATTGGATCTATTCTCCTTCGTAAAAAAATTACACACACATGGTTATGAAAAATAGACAAGGTACCTCTTTAAATTTACATGTAAATTTCTCGCAAAAAAATACATGCAAATTATTCATCTCTACCATTATGAAAGATAATTAAAATTAGCCCTCTAAATTGCATCGAAAGTACCTACATCTATTTTTGAAAAATAATATACAATAGCCCTATTAATTTGTCTAAATTATCAACATGTACCCTTATAAAAAGTTTAAAATTTAAATATATGTCTAAATTACCAATACAAATTATTTGAAGAAAAGAATTAAGTGATCATAATAAAGTGCGTCATATATGTTTGTAAACTAGATGATACCCCGCGCGTTGCTGCGGGGATTTTGTAGAGAGATTCATAGATAGTTCTTTTGGATTCAAGTAGAAGTATCAATATTTATATATATTGAAAGTGAGTATATATATAAGAAAATATAATGTAAATAGAATCCAACCATGCAAAAAGGAATAAGTCATATTCATAAAGATACATCATTTAGACCAACATGATAGGAGTGCTAATGAGATTTCTTATTATAATTACAAACTATATTTCTAATTTTAGGTAGTACAGTGCAGTGGGAACCGGGAAGGATGGACACGCTGTTGACCGTATCCTGCATGTAGTGGCCAAAAAAACAACATATGCCCCGTTCGGCTGTGCTGATAAGCCGGCTGAAAAACACCGTTGGCTGATTTGTTGTGAGAGAAAAACACTGTTCCGGCTAAAAAAACAAGTTGAAAAGTACGGATTATAAGCCGGATGAGCAGGGCTATAATTGGAAAGCAGGAGAAAGCAGAATATAATACACGATACTTACCAATTAACCATACGACATGGATACTTCATATGACCGGGAAAGACTCGATGTGGTAGGAGCGTTCATACCTCCCGCTTTTGGCCAAGGAGATGCCGCCTCTCGGGGCTTGCCGTGGGGCCACGCGCGCAGCGGCGCAGGGAGGAGCTTTGATGGTGGCGATCGTCCTGGCAGTAGCGGCTACACCGTGCGCGTCACCACCAATGAACATCCAGCGATCATCATTGACCAACGGCAGCACCTTCTGCTTCCTATGGAGGAGCCGGAGGACACGAAGGGTTCGGAGATCCTGCGCATGTCGTTGTACTCGAAGATTGCGGCCAACGTATTCCTTCGGGAAGAAGGGGAAGGTTTAGGGCTCCTTTGGATCACCAATTCCCCCTCAATCCCCTCCAATCACTAGGGGAATGGTCGAATCCAAAGGAGCCCTTAAGGTGTTATATATACCTGTGCTCCTGGGACAACAATGGCGATGGGAGTAGTTTATGCGTTGAGCAGTTGCAAGATGCACTGGAGATTTAATATTCTGCTTGCTTTGGGAGACGAAGAGATTATTTGCCTGGTGGAGGGCATGCACTGCTGTTCGTATGCCTGCAACTCTACAACTGCTAGCTGGACATCCACGCTTTGATCGACGGGCGACGGCAGCCAACGCTCCGTTTGCCGCATGGACGCCACAAAATGGCCGTCCCGCTTTCCGCCGCCCTTCCTTGATTCTCACCACGGTGTACGCAAACCGTCGCAATTCTGCACGCACGCCGGCGCCAGGGAAGGAGGCCCAACTTGACATCGGACTCCGTAGCATCATCGATCTCCTCTGCAGGCAGCGGCAACTCTGATTTTAGGCGGTGCCGGCGTCGGGGAAGGAGGCCCAACTCTTGTAGACATCGGGTTCAGTAGCTTCATCTATCTCGTCTGCAGGCTTGCGTGGTCGAGCGGGGTGGCCTGCTGAGTGGGTGGCCAGTAGGGGCGGATCTAGGGGGGGCTGGGGGCTCCAGCTCCCCCCTACAGCTGGTGCAACAATGAAGGTATGAGGAGGGTGAGGGAGAAGAAGAGGTGGAGGAAAGAAGAAAAATAGAGAGAAGAGGAAGAAGAAGAGATCAGTCCCCCTTCAATCGTGTTCTGCATCCGCCGCTAGTGGCCAGTGTGTAGTTGGAGCAGACACCCTGCCGATCAGGAGCCAGCAGGACGGAGGGGTCAAGCGAGCGGGTGGCTGGGCAACCGAGCGCTCGGAGCGAGGGAGCCAAGGATTCAGTTGGCCATGTAATTGCAGACTTGCAGGTGGTGGGAGGGATTCTTTTTATAAGAGCAAGGCTAATAATACAGCCAGCAGGTCGGCTCTAAGGATCTTTGAAGTTTTCTCTCAGTCCACCCATGCAGTAGTTAGCTCTTTACTATTAATACATGGCTCATATGTCCTTCTCACAAAGTTTCTCGGTTCGTGTGTCTAAACCGGCTGTAAGCTTACAGCCCGCTTCTCTTATCTCTTCTCTCCCCCCTCCTCCACCTTAGCATTCAGCCGACTTACAACCTGCTATTATACTTGCTCTAAGAAAGATCGGAGGTATGGCGTAGGCCATTGAAATCATGATGCATGCGTAATGGCTGGTGGCGTTTCAAATGAGGATCCATGCGTAATGGCTAGTGGGGGAGGTGCGCGAACCGTCGCAATTCTGCACGCACATGCACATGCGTTAGGCTTTGGGAGGGTGAGAAGCCACAGGTGGACGACGACCATGGGCCAGGGCTCGACGGGGAATACCAGTCTCCTGACCTTCAGGGATCCACCAGCAATGATGGGAGGGAAGACTCGGCTATAACAACATATGTAGTGATCCGTGGACTTGGACCCTCGGATGACGTGGATTTACGAAATTGCAGAGAAATCATCCAGTGAGTTTTCTCTATTTAAGTATAGTAGATTAGTTAATTGCTCACAGTGCCAGTCGGCTCATAGTAGCAAGCAGTCACTTTCATTCCATGTTTCATTTATTTCTCTCCCAATTCCACCCTTGTCATATCGAATACTGGTCTTGTCCTATGTTCTCATTCTTTTATCTCTATCAGCACACGCGTTCAATCATTTATTATTAGGGACCCCTTATTATTATTGCCCCTTAATCCGTGCGACCTGTACTTCTCCCTAATTTAAACTGTGTACAAGGACCGGACAGAGGCAGCTGCCGAGGTGCACTCCGCCTCAGCTTTCTCCTCCTTTTGCGAATGGCCTTGTTCTGTTTTTATGCATCGAATTTGCATCGTACGACAGGAGCTGCGTTCGAGGTTCAGACAGCGACAGTCAACCTGAACCTGCTAGCCTGCTAGGACTCCGTTAGAAATCTCTTGCAACCGGAGAATCAAACGGCACTGGGTGACAGAAAGATTTTCCTGTTAAAAAAATACTAGAACAGACATCACCGGCCAATACATAGACTACCCGCAGTGGGTACTCTAAAACGATACTCTAAAGCTTTAGAGTATGAATATAGAGTAAAAACTGCTGCACTGGGTACTCTAAAACGATACTCTATCCTTTCTCTCACTCTATATTTAGAGTAGTACAGTGCTTACTCTATACTCTATAGTGACGGGCCCTACTAGCTAAACAAAGGGAAAAAATACTATAACTCACAAACCAAAAATCCAAATTAAATTTCGATTGCACCATTAAATTCGTCTCAATAAATCCTTCAAAACTAGATCACACATGGATATATTTAGATAAAGTGACAAGTGGGTCCCACAGTAGATAGAGTGGATAGAGGATGATATAGAGGATGGATGGGTGCGGGAGAATTGAGTATAGAGGAGAGAATCTTGCTGACTAGGACATATTGAGGATAAATATAGAGGTCCATGAGTGCCGGTAGTCTGAAGCCAGCAGCAGACTCAGCAGTAAGAAACCAGACACGCTGGAGCACCTCCAAAACCACGCGAAAAAGGGCAAAGAGTGACACAGCTTCACCATGCATCTCCGAGGTCGAGCTAGTTCCACAGAGTGAACAAGTGCTTCAGGGTGGCGACGGCGGCCAGTGCGGGGCGCCGGAAACGTCCTGCCGCTGGCACCACTAGGACGGTAGGACCAGCAGGCACACGCCGAGCAGCCAAAGGAGAAGGCTGAGGAACACCTGCATGGGGTCGGCAGAGGCGGTTCCGTGACGGCGCCAAACAGCATCAGCGCGCGCGGCGTTGAGGTACAGTTCCTGGTTCTGGAGACGCTGGCGGTCTCCTTCGGGGACGACGACGACGGCTTCTCCTCGGCCGGCCATCGGTGCGCGGGGGAAATTGTTCACCTTCCTGGTTCCTGCTGCTGGGTGAATTTGGTGGCCTGGTGGGGAAGGGGTTATATAGGAGTGAGTGAGCATTTGGTCCCATCCATTATCATACTGTTTCTTTCGTGCGGGATACTAAAATCTCTTTTCAGCTGTCAATTCATTTGGGATGCGTGTGATTACTACAAGGATTCTCGCCTTGTTAGCCTAAAGACAGTCGCAATGGTCAAAACTACGCGCGATATCAAGAGAACCACATCAGCAAAAATTCATGTATAGAAACTGCTTCGTACACTTGTCCCTTCCTGAAACAGCCCACGCAAGCACCACGGCCATGGCCTTCCCTGGCAATGGGGAAGACGACGCTGCCGGCGGCAACGAAACCACCTCCCCAGCTGCCCGTGCTCCATCCTCACCTCCTCAGTCGGTCTCCATCTCCGACCTCGCACGCTGACTGAGAGCGCGGCCAGCGCAGATAGCAAGCGCGGCGGCGCGGCCTTGGTGGAGGCGCGGGCGGAGCTACGTCGCGGGCGAGCACGATGGCGCGGACCGGGAGCGCGGCCAGCGTTGCGGGAAAGCGCGGCGTCGCGGCCTGGGTGGAGGCGCGGCCGGTGTGACGTTACGGGCAAGCACAGCGGCGCGGCATGGGTGGAGGCACGGCCGGCCCGACGTCACGGGCGAGCACGACGGCGCGGACCGGGAGCACGGCCAGCGTTGCCGGCAAGCACGGTGGCGCGGCCTGGGCAGAGGCGCGGCCGGCGCGACGTCACGAGCGAGCACAACGGCGCGGACCGGGAGCGCGGCCGGCGCGGACGGGGAGCGCAGCCCCTGCAGCGACCCGGCCTGGGCGAGCGACGAGCGCGGCCTGCCGGCCTGGGCGGAGGCGCGGCGTGGTCGACGACGGCGCGTGAACGGCGGCTAGCTGTCCCATCGCAGGCGCTCTCGATAGAAACCGGTAGTTTCTTCCCAACGCCAAAGTCAACGTTTCTTCGTGCCTCGTTTCACGAGTATAGCCGTGTTGAGATGCTCGAACAAGGGATGTCCAAACACTGTAGCAATTTTGTTTTTTTCCTAATAATTGTCCAGACATTGATTAATTAGACTTAAAACATTCGTCTCGCAAAGTACAACCAAACTGTACAATTAGTTTTTTTTATTTTATCTACATTTAGTACTTTATATATGTGCCGACATTTTGATGTGATGGAAAATCTTTTTTTTTATAGTGGAATTTAGAGGTGAAATCTGGAACCTAAACGAGGCCTACGCATGGTTTCTCTTCTAACAAACGGTTTCATCAAATTTTCTTCTCTTTCTTGTAATTAGACTGTCACGTCATCTTTTTATTTTTCTGAGTTGGCAGTCTATTTAATAGAGATAAAACTATGGCCCTGTTCGGCAGGCTGTTTTTTTGGCTTATAAGCCGGCTGTGGCTGATTTGCTGTGAGAGAAAAACACTGTTCCACGGCTGATAAGCCGTGCTGATAAGCTCAGCCGAATAGGAGGTATAATTAATTTATCATTGGGACTGCCCTAAGTACCGATCGGACTTGTCACCGAAACAACACCAACCGTTCCTTTGGCCACTTATCTACTTTTCAGTTTTCACAAACGGAAGGGCTAGCGCCCAGCGTCCAGCTGCGAGACTCGTCCGGACACTACTCCCGCATCGCATCCCACATCCCCTTGCGCCTGCATCCCATCCCATCCCACGCGCGCGCACGCCCTGCATCCCATCCCATCCCACGCGCGCGCACGCCCTGCATCCCATCCCACGTTAGCACCTGTGTCTGAATGCAGCAAACTCGATGACCCCCACTCCAAAACCAACGTCGAGGATGGAGGGAAGGGAAGAAAGTGGAGGAAGAGGAGATGAGAGGGCGAGGCGTGCCACACGAGGTAGGAGCCGAGAAGCCCTGCGGCAGGCCGCTGTTCGCCAGCTATCGGCGTTATTGCAACATGTGCAACACTCAATCTACTTTTGAAACATCCAGATACAACACTTGCAACATACGTCTAAATAAGATAAAACATTTGCATCTGAAACACTTGAAAAAATACTCGAAAACACAAGAAAAGCCATCATAAAACATATGCAATATCTAGATAAAACACTTGCAACATATATTTAAAATATATGCAACATCAAAATAAACACACTTGCAATATATGTCTAGAAAAACAGATAAAACATTGGAAATACAAGCTTGCAACATACGTGTACAACCATTACAGCATATGCAACATCTCGATATACTTTTATAACATCCATATGAAGCATTTGCATCATATCTATCAAACATCTGAAACGTTTGAAACATAAGGCTTGCAATGTACATTTTTCACCATTTTTCCGTACGACACAGTGCAGAGCGCGGGAGAACAGCCGGTTCCGACTAGCCGGCGACCGACGATGGTGGCGGGGCCTGGCTGGGGCTAGTTGCGCCTGGCCTAGGCCCGGCCAGCCACGGCCCCCTCTCCTGGCTGCCTAGCCTGGGCGCTGCGGAGGACGGGCATGGCGTGATGAGGGATGGAGGCTCCGCAGGGGATGGGGTACAGGGGATGATGGCGGCGTCGCGCCGGACTGGGCCACGGCACGAGATAGGAGGCACCACGGGGAATGGTGGCGGCAGAGTGGGCTTGCGGACGGCCGCACGACGGACGAGCGCGGAGTGAGGTGGGGAGATTTGGTTCTTTTGTCGGGGTCCGGACGTACGGACGGACGGACGTCGAACGTGAGCATTATCGAAAAAACTGGTATGCAACAACTTTCCTAATCCTTCAGTGTTCTATTCCATCCAATGATACTCGCTTCTACACTTATCTAAAATTAGTTATTGTTCTCATTTTTTATGTACTACGATCTTTTTCATTTCTTCTTAATTGCCATGATCGGAATTAAAACATCATAATTATGAAACAGAAGGGGTACTCATTTTGCATGTAGCTGCAACAACACAGCAGCGGAACGTTGTCCCTAGCTGATTTCAGAAAAGTTAGTACTCCCCGTCCCGTCCGTGAAAGAAAGCAATTCTACGTTCCCAAGGCCAGATTAGTGACCGAGCAACATTACCTACGTACCCCTACTTTATTCCAGTGGCAGATGCTCGCAGTCGCACTATCTGTACACGAGCATCGATGTCAATCAAATTGCAAGTGAGAAGGTGGGCGGAGAGGAGGTGTGTGGCTGAGAAGAGGCATGCAGCTGTGGACATTACGTGAAAGCCAGACCCACTGCCTGGCTACCCTACGCACCTACAAGTCTAGATTGCATTCTTCCTTGGACAAGGCCGAGAAGCTAGAATTGCATCCTTTACCGGTAAGGAGCGGAGTGTTTCACTACACGGTTTCCAAAACACCACATCAGCTACTGCGGGATGAAACGATGAATAAAACTAACCTTCACAATGCAACGTTTCATTTCACCAATTCCAAAGCTAAGTAAAACATTTAATTGCTGCAGAATGATGGGATCATATACACCCTATGCATCGTGTAGCCATTTATATTGTGCACAGCTAACATTCAAGCCAGCAGCTAACATTCAGGCCGGCAGCGGCAGCCATCACGGCAAAATAGCAACAAACATTCAAGTGATGTGAAAAGTCAGGTACACACACAAGCATCAGGTGCACACACAAGCATCAGGTGCAAAATAGCAGCCATCACGGCAAAATCGCTGAGACAGTGAACAGGCCATCAGGTGCACACACAAGCATCAGGTGACAAGCATCAGGTCTCAAGTGCACACAAGCATCAGATTACTAAGATAGATGTACCAGTACATTGCAACATTCAGGCTTAAGATAGATATAGTGCATAGATTCAGTTTTCACTACTCAGGAAGATAGCAGTTGTCTAAAATTGATAACTAAGAAAGATAGCAGTTGTCTCCAAAAAACTCATGTGCCTCCACGGCAGGCAAAAATCTCCGGTGAAAACCAATCACCACGGCAGGATAGATAACCAAGTGCACCCTGCAGAAACGAAATTAATTGACGATGAGCATTTTGACATGCTGAAGAAACACTGATACAATATAACCAAGTGATACAATATTCAGTTCAAGTATTTGCAGGCATCAAAATCAAAACTGATAAGTGAAATTGCAGTATGGAAAATTAGCACTTGTAGACATCAAAATCAACTACTTGCTGCTATTAATATCATTGTTACAACCCGCCATTCACAGATATATAGGATAGACATACTGCCATTCACACACTATAGGATAGGCATAGATATAACTGACGAACAGGGAACATGGCAACATAAAACTACATAACAACAGAATGTATGGCAAAATATAGGATAGGCACATAAGATAACTAATAGCAGTTTAGATGACTGGATTCATAGAACAATTCAGATAAGAACAACTAGATAAAAAATCAGAACTAACCTTAGTCACCAAACAATTTTTCCTCAATCTTATGTATTACCCTGTCTCGGCTAGCCTTTTGATCTTCAGACATTTGACTGATATCTTGATTAAGCAGGGAATTATAGACCTCAAACATCTTTGCTTCCTTTTGCAAATTTGCAGCCTTCAAATTTGTATTTGATATCTAAATCTGTGCATCTGTCACCTTTTCGCGCTCCACCTTCCGATCTTCCTGCACCTTGATAATTTTCTCAATGTTGTCTCCAAGGATGACAATTCCTTCCATAATATTTTCCTTCTTGCGCTTTCCATTGCGCTCGGCCTTTGCTGCTTCCCTACCATGGGACGTGCTTGTTCATCAGCTGGAACATCAATTATTTCACTCTTGTTTTTCTCTATCTCCTGAAACTGTGCGCACCATTTTGGCTCATCTTTTAGTATTTTCCACCAATGGACCAACGAGAAACGCTTTCCAAACTTGTTTGCATACATCTTCTGTGCCTCTTCCTCCAGCATGTCGTTGGAGTATCCGCTTGTATTCACTTGAGTAACCTTAGTCCAGAAGCCATTGAAATCACTGATCGATGCCTTCAGGCGTGACCAGTGAATCTTCAACTGGTTCATTTCTCTTGTACGCTTCCCATTCCCTTTCTTGTTAAAGTCATCAGTGACTTCCTTTCAGAATGTTTCACCTTTCTTGTCATTTCCCTTAATTAGATCTTTAGAAGCATTCAACCAAGAACTGGCCTACAAAATACAAAATAAGAAAATGTAAAAATAAAAACAAGTTCTGTACCAAACAATGGCCTATAAAATGAAATTTAAGAAAACGGTTTGTTAACTTCATCAGTGAATACCAGTCTCTCTTCCTCTTCAGGTGTCCAATATCTTTTCTTCGCTGGCCTATTTGCCTCATTGTTGTCAACTTCATCAGCATCAATGTTCACTGGTTTGTTAGTTGAGGTACCTTGTTTAGCAGCTTCGGGTGTTGCTGTCCCATAGGCACTTGATGGTGATTGAGATATCGGGTTGAAGCTCATAGTTTGACCAACCAAATGAAAATTTTCTCCTTGCACTTGTGGCTGCGGCAGATAGTGTGGTTGCATAAAATTCAGAAAACCACATGGCGGATAGCCCCGTGAAATTTACACAGAATCAAAAAACCAAAAATAGAAGTGCCATCAAGCTGTAGAGAAACTGAAACAGACCCTACAAAAATTTGCTTACTGCTAGCTATATTGTTAGCATTATAACTGTGCAGAGTTGGCAGTGAAGATTGTAATCCTGACACCAGCATGCCACCACTGTCATCAATCATCATCCTACTTTAATTGATAATATGATATGTCCTTGTTAGCTACTTCCATTAGCTTGCACATGAGCAAAAGGTTGTGTGGTATCTCAGTGGTCAGGAGGTACCAACTTTTCCTTAAAAAATATTTCATGTGTATACTTGTTTAAGTTCTAACCGAGTTAATGACTTTGGCACTCACAATAGGAGAAAAGAAAATCTGACTCTGTATAGTATCTCAGTGATATCATTATGTTGGCACTTTGCAAATATTTCATGGGCATCTAGTTTCTTGCCAGTGGCGAAAGCATGAAGAATGCACTAAATCTCAGATACTAAATGAACAGGAAGCTGAGAATTTTTGGCATTGTCATTTTCTTTGAGAGCCTATAACTTCAAGTACTAAATCAGTGACATAAATCTCAAATGTGGTTGTCAACAATACAACTTAGTCAAGAACAGCTAAAGACCTCCAATTATGGTTAAACCAAATAGGTAAATAAACCGTCAAACTACTTGCACAGATCGAAATCAATTGCTTACCATGAATTTGGGCCTTCTAGTTTTCCTTGAGGAGATGTAAAATTTGGGGGTGTGGCCCCCCATCCTCCTCCTTGCGGTGGCTGTGGTGGCACAGTTGAAGTCGTCGACACAGCATGAGCGGAAGTCGGCGCAGCAGGGACGGGAATCGGCATAGCAGGGGCGGTAGTCGGCGCAGCAGGGGCGGAAACCGGCGGCGGCGTTGGTGAGGAAGCCAGAGACGGTGATGGCGCAGTCGAGCGTGCGGTCTTCATTCCCAGGCGGCTAGCCCCGCGCCCTCTCCCTCCTCTGCCAAATGCGCGCCGCCCGGAAGACTCCGCCGGCGGTGGATCCATGGCCGCTGGTTGAGACTGGCCGGTGAAACGAGGTAGCGCCTCCGATGGGGTGGGGCGCAGGAAGATTGGGGGCGGAAGCGCGAGAGAATGGGGACGCCGTCGGCGGAGGCCCAAGGGGCAGAAAGATGGGGTGCGGGCGCGGGCTCGATGGCGGGAAGACTGGGGCGGACGCGCGGGAAGATGGGGTGCGGGCGCGGGCTTGTTGGCGAGGGGAGCAGGCGGAGGCGCGCATGCGCACGGGATCTCCGGCGATGAAACTCTTCCCCTCAATGCGCGTTTCACACGAATTCCAACTCGTTGGAAACGCCGCTAGCTCGTTTCACTAGGATGAAACGTTTCCCTTCTCTCTCCTTCCAGTTTCATGCAAAAAGCTGATGTGACACCTTATTTAATGCGCATGAAACACCCCATGAAACCCCACTGAGACTGGCCTAAGAGGGAGTACTGTCTTCCTCACCAGAACTGCATTTTCCAACATAAATTGGTCAGCAGCTTTTAAAGTTGACTAGGGAGTATGTCCTTGAAATTCACAAAATGTATGTTTTGACTCCATAAAGTTGTAACGGGACACATCTAGGTCTAAACAGACGTTTACTTAGACACACTATCCTACGTAATACGGATCTGACAGATGAGATCCACGTATCAGTGGCAAAGCTCCACCTTGGACAAATTATCTTTTTCATACGATCTCAGATAAAGATAAATTTTATACAGAAAATTATAGCTTTCGATGAGATCTACAATTTTATAGTTTGAATTTTCATCTCATTTGAGATCGTTAAGATGCTAAAAAATAATATAAAGTTTCAGCAGCATATTAATCGCTTACTAAGACTTATCACTTTAGAAAAATTATATCTTTTTTGTAAGGTATCAGATAAAGATACTTTGTATATGAAAATTATATACCTTGATGAGATCTATAAATTTCTAGTTTTGAGTTTTGTCAGTTGATGACAATAAGATGCTCAAAGATAATATAAAGGTTTAACAACATATTAATCACGTACCAGGGCTTATCGCCTTAGAAAAACGAAGCCTTTCTCGGATGGTGTCAAATAAAGATACATTGTATATAAAAGTTGTAGCGCAGCCTTTTGTTGGATTTAGCCCCTTCATTTCCGATTTCTCCATGTGTGCAGTAGAAGCAGGGTGCCATGGAGCTTCTTTTTAGCCTCATAAAAAGTAGAGATAAAATCACCATTCCAGTCTACAACAGGAAATTCCCCAAACCTAAACCTGCTGGGTGGAGATGTCGCCTCTCCTGTGTCCTGTCCACCACCCCCATCTTCCACCCCGGCAATGTCCCTCTGCCTTCCCCATGTCACCTTCCTCTGCGGATCTAGTCCATGCATATGGAGCTTGCCGGCCTAACTTCTCTCCAGCCGGGTCTCTCTGTGAAGGAGGAGATTCGCACCAAGTTTGACATCCCTGACAACTTCGACAACAATGTTGGTTTCCGGGAGTTCTTTTTGGTGATATCGGGGTGGGGTGCAAATTTCGTCCCAATGAAGTCACAGCTGCCCTGATCCTTCAATCCGTCATTGGAGGTAATGCCCTTGCCTTCAATCTCGTTACTTTGAGACGATCGTATGTTTTGCTTCTTGGTTTTGTCAAAATCTGTTGAGTATACGATGCAACCTCTCACGTCCCACCCAAGATATTACTACGATGCAACTCCTTTTCCGCAACTAAACACACCCTAATTTGGTCAGTTGCAGCACTCAATCCTGAGTCCTGACAAAGGATTGCTGGTCTCCCAGGACGAACTGACAGGAGCTTCCTATTTGACCGCATCTAATCTTTTTGTGGATTCTCATATTTAATTTGACTTCCCATCTTAGGCATAAACGAAGAAAGAAGTATATGCATGACGACGATATATACAGATTGAGAGATGTCTTATACTATCATAATTTGTTAATTTGTAAATTCAGTAAGCGCTAGATATTCGGCACTACTACAACACTTTGCTGCCTTGCTGGCACCACCGAGTGCCCTCTACAGACTACAGCGTACAGAAGAGGCGGATCCACCTACAGCCCCACGGCCCCACCAAACGAGCCAAAAGTACGTCGACTCTAATCATGCAAGTTCTTCTTGGAATCCTGGATTCCACGTTGAGGTTTAGGCGTCTGGCACCGAATTGCCTTGCTTCCCTTCAGTAAAGCATTAGGCTTGCTGCAACGACCTGTTATTGTCACGTAAACAATTTATAGTTTTCCACACTTCCTATCTATCAGTTGCCTGGTTTCCTTAAGTCCGTTCAGGCGACGTAGCAGCCGTTGATCATGTTTTGCTTTGGATTTCTGACAGTTGTTTTTTATTTTATATAGATAAACGGGGACGAAAAAAGTAACAGTGCTGAACTTGGATGCATAGCTCAATGTGGATTAAAAAAAATTGAGTGTCCGAGTTCACTATAAGCAGCATATTTTTACGCCAAAATCCTTTAACGGGGAAGCCAGTTTCTCAGTACGGCAAGCGGAATGGACAGAGACCGTAACACAGTGATGATACGAAACCTTAAAATTGGAAAACTGCACAAACCCGAAGAGATGTGAACAGAAGCCACGATGACAGTACATAAGATTCACAGATAGCAGACCTGTGATGATTGCAATACTTGCAAACAATACGATACAAGCCGATACTACACGAGGTTCGCAAGCCTCAAAGCAAACAAGGAAGCAGAGTGAAACAGGGCAGCTCAATCTAACACAGTGCAAACCATAGTAATGGCGCATAATTATTTTCTTGCTATACAACGACGTACCACAACGCGCGAACGCCCATGCAACGGTACAGACCTGTCGTCCCAGAGCTTAGTTCGCCGGCGCCAAGAAGTAGGAGCGAACTGCGTCGGCCACGGCGAAGACAACCCTTGCAGCTCCCGGGAACTGGTCGGCCACCGGCGACAGCTCGATGAGGAAGACACCGAGTAGCAGAAGCACCAGGCCGACGAGCGCGTGCGCGGCGTTCCCGTTGCTGTTGCTGATGGTGTAGGTGATGATGAGCCAGCCGCCGGTCACGAGGATGCGTCCCGCGTCGAGGAGGTGGCGTTGAACGTGTCCGAGGGGCAGGGGCACGGCGGGGGCCGCGATCAGCTCCGGCTCGTCGGCCCATTGCCTGATCGCCCATTGCCCACGCCGTAGATGGAGAGAACTTCCTGCACTTCGGGAGTTTTTTTTTTTACAATGATTTTTTTTTTGTTCGGGAGTTGGGTGTTGATGCTAATGTAGGCTGGGGTTTGGGGGGGGGGGGGGGGAGGTGCGGAATTATACCGGTTTTGATGGCAGGATGCTGGAGCGTTGGGTTGACAAGTTAGTCCAACCCGCCAAACCGTCAAAGCTTTTTTTTTTTTGTGGAAACAAAACTTTATTAAAAATTAAATAATATCCTTACAAGAGAGGGATACAATCCACTCTGGAAAACAAGCAAAAAAAACATTGACAATCCTTAAAACTAATAGCAAACTGCGCTAATTCATGCGCCAAATTATTCTGCTCCCTACTAATATTAAAAAACTCTAGCTTGCAAAGCTGGGAGCCCACTGCACGCGTCTCATCGATGAATTGCCACAGGATGGAACGATCACGCCCAGCCGCATGGAGCTTGGACACCACCGTTTGACAATCTGACTCTAGGGTCATCGGAATGTCAGGCCACCTGAGAGCCATATTAGCTCCCTCCAGACACGCTCTAGCTTCTGCTTCTTCGGCATCCCTGCAATAAGAAATAGTACGCCAAGCCGTCAGCTTAAGTCCCCCTTCCCAATCTCTAATCACCACAACAACAGCAGCTTCTCCCGATATTGGGTTGAAAGCAGCATCAACATTGATCTTGAAAGTACCCTGTAGCGGCAATCTCCATCGTTTCCTTTCCTTTACCCCTTTCTGTTTCTGAATTCCACACAGCATACTACGTTTGCCTTTGATATCATGTTGTACTCCCTGTTTTCGGATCATGAGCAGTGAATCCATATAACGGGTTAGAAAGGTAACCGAACTAGCAATGAAAGGAGGGGTACCGTCATGAATAACCTTATTACGGATGTTCCAAGTATGCCAGAACAACATGAATAAATTAGCCAAAGCTTCGACAGAATTGTTGTACACAAGCATCAGTAGCCATTCCGGCTCAGCCTGAAACAGTTCCTGCTCCGCTGGTAAGGTCCAGTGATCTCTCATGGCTTGCCTAAGGGCCAAGGCGTGAGGGCAGACCACCAAAGCATGATAGGTATCTTCAGCTTGTTGGCCACATAGTTGACAAACGTCCTAATCCTCAATATGACGGTATTTCTTATTTGCTCTAGTTGGTAAACCATTGTTAGCAGCTTTCATGGTGAAAACACTGACCTTTGAAGACACCTGAACCTGCCACAACTTCTTCCATGCTGCTCGGCCTTGCTCTGAATTAGAACTAGTACCAATATCTCCAGCTTCATAGAAGTTCCGAACAGCCAACTTGTAAGCACTTCGAACAGAAAATATGCCGGTTTTCTTATAGTGCCAGGCTACAAAATCAGCTACACCAAATGAGGGTATTTTGATTTTGAAAATCTCAGCCGCATCACAAGGGTAGAAATATCTACGTACAGCTGTCTCATTCCATGAACCAGTATCATCAATGAGGTGATGCACCCAACGGAGTCGACAGAGACGGCTTGGGCCAACCGGTTTCAGTCCATAACCCCTAGGCAGCCAGTTGTCGCGCCAAATCTGAATTGATCGACCATCCCCCACCCGATGTATAATTCCTTGTTTTAACAACTCCAGACCGTACTCAACAGCTCGCCAGGTCTGTGATGATTCGCCTGCTGGTGCACGATCTAGCAGTTCACTACTATCCACTCCGTTCCTTCCTTGGCCAACTCATCCATCCATCGATTCGATTTGACACGAGTACACCTCATCAGTCATCACCCATATCTCCTACTAACCACTATGCTCTCCTTATTTTTTGTTTCACCTTTTCTCTAGCTAGCCTCCTTTCCTACTAACGGCGTCTGGCCCGTGCCGCGTAGGCGCACACACAAAAACTCAGTCGTACTCCTAGAAGCCAGCGACGCTACTCGCAAGTTGCAAAGACATATAGCTTCTGAAACCTTGCAACAAAATTACAGAATCCATCATTCCATACACTGATGAGCTCCGTTTTATCTCTAGAGAGAGAGAAAAAAAGAAGTTAAAGAAATGGCCGGTCGTGGCCGAAGTCAGTGACTTAGCCTCTTTCATTGCGCTGCCGTCTGACTGTTGACTGCTTTGGCCGGTACGCAATAACCTTTTTAAGGTTGTGTTAATATTGTACCTGTTTTCTTTCTAAATTGTGTCATTTTATTTTTTTAAATATGTAGTAAAAACTACTGTACTTAGAAATGCCAAAACGATATATAATTCGAGATGGAGGGAGCATTTAAGTGTCCACCTCTTTAAATGTTACTATTTCGCTGAAATTTGGCTTATGCTGATTTGTTGTGAGAGGGAAACATTGTTCGTTCGCTGAAAAGTACTCTTAAAATAGTTCAAGCAAACAGGGCCATTTTAGAAATTATCAAATAATTAGAAATATATGGCATTTCATTTGGTACAATCTAATCATTATTGCAAGGAAAACCTTGCTATGGATCTATTTTATTTTCTAAAAACTTACCCACGTTTGCTATTATTTTAAATACACAAAATAACTTTACATCTAAATGGTCCACCTCTACCACTATGAAACATATTATGAAGTAACTTTTATGCTACTCATCTCTCTTATTATGACACATAATATAAATTAAACCCTTAATTTGCACATAAATTACACACCTCTGTCCAGCGGCGGAGCGTGACGTTAAACGAAGGGAGGGCTCATCTATTACTTCCACGCGCCAAACACAGGACCTGCAGTGGCCAACGCATGCAGGAAGGGGGGCAAGCGTCCAGCTTCACCTCTACTACCCTCCGCCAGTGCCTCTGTCACTGTAGAGTATAATTTTTTTTTGTGAAAAAGAGTATAAATTAAAACATCTCTCAAATCTACATCTAATTTATAATATAAGATATTATAGAAAAAAATTAAATAATCATAAAGTGTGCTAATATATTTCTAAATTAACCACATCTATCGGTGCTTAAATTCAAAGCAAATAAAATGTTATGGGTACCACCATATTCAATCAGAGCCTCGACGTGAAACCCCACAAGATGCGCTAGAAAAACATTAGACACTCTCACAATAATACGAATCATCCTAACTGTTTAGTTTAGTAGATTCTTAGTCACTATTGTAATAGAAAGTCCTCAATGGAGGCTGTGTGGGAATCCCATGAGACGTGTTAGGCGGAAAATGTAAATTCTAGAAATTCTTGCCATAATGAAAAATATGTAGCATTTAATTTGGTAAAAATTTAGTCATCATCGCAAATAATAGTTGTTGGATCTAGTTTGTTTTTATTAAAAATATTCCCCTCTACTATTGGGAAAAATACATGAAGTGGCCCAAAATATCTCAAAATACTCTATATGTTTCTAACTTACACATGACCGAAGTCAGCGATTTAGTTTATTTAGCAGTCAAACATGTGGATATGCGATCTACGGTCTTTTGTTCAGTGGAAGTGCTCCAGTCATATCAGCAACAACCGTGCGTTCTTCGCATGGAAATATGGAATAGATTAGCCTTAGCCTAAAAAAAGACAAACATGTCGTTATCCGCTACTGCTAGTCTTAGCTGCATCCGCAATAGTATAAGCTAGTTACTAGCTCTAAGCCAACTTCTACAATAGTGCTAATTTTTATGAATGGTCAACATGACATTCTCACATGATCTTAAAATGTATGTGCGAGTCTAGCTCTTGATCAAGAACTAGTTTTTCTCTCTCTTCCGTTAAAAATAAAAAAAAATACTTAGAGCTAGCTTACGAGTCACCTATTGCGGGTGCACTAATGGGTCTTGTTCACGTAATTATGGTCTCCACGAGGTTTGGGCGTTTGCCCCCTTAACTGACTGAATTGTGCTGCTTCAGTAGAGCACTAGAGCTGCAACTTGCATTGGCTGATTGTCCTGGTAGTGACGTCAAGAGATTCTTCTTGACAGTTTGTTTTCTTCATGAAAGAAAGAACTAAGAAAGTTACTTTTTTTTATGGTAAGATAAGAAAGTTACTGGATTGTCAAATCCGGCAACTCGCATGTACAGCTCACTGTAGATTACGAATTTGAGTGCTGGAGTTCGCTATAAGCACCACATTTTTTTTACGAGAAAACCTTTAAATTCTGTCTTCCACGGCGATTTCCCAAGCCAATTTTACAGCGGAACGAACGGAGACTGCAACAGAGTGTAACCTCGGAACCGGAAAATGCACAAACCCAAAGAATTTTGATAGACAGGTCAAATTCACAAATAGGATACCTGTGATTGTGGAAATGTTAAGCAAAGTACAGGCCCAAACCACAAAGTGCGCGCGCCCGGCCATGGAAGCAGAGCGAAACAGAGCAACTTTTTTTTTTTTGGGAACTTGAAACAGAGCAACCCAATGCAAGGATGCAACACAACGCAAACCATACTAATGGCGCTTAATAATTAAATGATTTTATTGCTACAACGGCGCACCACGGGTGCGCAGCGCGCATCAGCGCATGCAACGATATACAGACGTGAGACATGTCGTCCCAGCCTCCCAGGAGCTAGCTAGTTCGCCGGCGCCAAGAAGTAGAAGAGGACGGCGTCGGCCAGGGCAGCGGCAGCCCTTGCTACTCCAGGGAACTGGCTGGCCACCAGCGCCAGCATTGCGAGGAACACGCCGAGTAGCAGAAGCGCGAGCCCGATGAACCCGTGCTCGGCGTTGGTGGCGCGGTTACTGATGGTGTAGTTGAGGACAAGCCAGCCGCCGGTCACGAGGATGCGGCCGGCGTCGAGGAGGCGGCGCTGAACGTGTCCGAGGGGCACGGCGGGGGCCGCGATCAGCTCCGGCTCGTCGGCCTGAGGCGCGTTGGCCATTGTGCGCATAGGAGTAGGGCACTTGACGTAGTTTTGTTGCACTTCGGGAGTTGGATGTGGATATGACTGGATGTTTGTACTGTGTTCCACAACTGTGTTCGAGCAGCATTTATAGGCCGGAAACACGGCAGAAAAGCATATATGGGCGTCCCTGTCCACCAAAGGATCCTTACCATGCATGATTATTCTCTCACCGTATGCCTGGCAGATTAGTCTATTATGTGCATTGGCGTCCCTGTCCTCCAAAGGATCTTTAGCATGCAGATGATTCTCTCACGTTTCTCACCGTATGCCTGGCAGATTAGTCTATGTGCACGGCTGCAATTGGCGTCCCTGTCCGCCAAAGGATCCTTACCATGCATGATTATTCTCTCTCTGTCACCGTATGCCTGGCAGATTAGTCTATGTCATGGCTGCATCCCTGTCCACCAAAGGATCTTTGCCATGGAGACCGTACGTGCAACAACGATTGATTAATGATGGATAATGTGTTAGTGGGTAACGAGTGTACCCATTATTACCTACAACAGAGGAAGAAAGGGAAAGTTGGTGCATGTGCAGTTAAGCTTGATATGGCCAAGGCCAAGTTTTTTTTTTGGAGGAGGAGGAGGAGGAGGAGAAGGCCAAGGCTTATGACCGTCGGCCATGTTTATTTCCCCTGGGAGCTCAGGCCCATAGGCTGAAAGGTAATAACGAAAAAGTGAGTTCCAAGTTACTGAAACGTGTTGGTTGGATCCTCTGTAAAGAGGATTATCATCAGTATTTAAAGGGCCGGAAAACGGCAGAAAATTGGTATATGAGTGGGTCAGTGCCCCCATGGCTATCGACCATCGCGTTTCTGAAAAAGCCCATTTGACAAGTACATCTCCGGTAATAAAGGTCGTCCTGCCCCTGACTGGACAGGCATGAGCGTTACCCTTTTCTTGCACCGGTTGGGTGTCCTAAACCAGTGGTTGCTTGGATCCTGAGCAAATGACTTTACAACGCCGTCAGCCAAGTTTATTTCCCGTAATATAGTATGGGCGCCCTGCCCCTGCCCGCGCCATTGGGTGTGTCCTAAACCGTTGGTTGGATCCTGACTCCTGAGCAAGTGACTTTTCAACGCCCGGCCCGTCGCCGGGCCGGCCATGTTTAGTTTCCCTGGGAGGTCAGGCGGCTCCCTAGGCTGCTGAAAGGTTAATGACGAAAAAAGTGAGTTCCTAGGTTCAGGGACCTCTGCCGCCGGCTGATGTGCGTGGCCGGTCAAAAGATAGCCCTGCGTTCGATGGAGCACAATGCAAGTTAAACACAGATGCCATGGGCGCCTAGCTACTGTCTGTGCGTGGTCAGAGACGGGAAGATTCCCAGAGTGTTCCATGCAGAGATTCAGTTGGCGCCACCCTGGTTCTGAAACCTCTTTTGATGGAGACATGTCAGTAACATAATGTTGTTGTCATAACTTTCTCTAGTGGTCTGGCATTTTAGGTTACAACAGTTTACGTAAGTGTAGCGGCACCTAAGCTCCCGAATCATTACGCTTTACTACAAGTTCTTTCTTTTCCATGTGACGCGCGCGTGCAACATGTGTCCATGTGAAAATAACCTCGGATTGCGGTGAAAGTGACATGCGCCTTGAATGGTGCCATGGCGCGATGGTGGACTGGCATGGCTTGAAGACACTTGTATTTTCATTTCTTTATTTTTTAAATCTCTCTGCTTCAACTTTCAAGCTCTTCCCCTCGTACTGATAGCTCTTTTGTTTGTTTTTGGCGTCACAATGGTGCAAACCGGAACACTTTACCTCCCTCTCGAATCAAACTCCAACCCAGCTAAGGGGCTCAAGGACACACTAGTGCAAGCCTAGCACCAGACTACCAGAGCACACTGCTACTGCACGCGACTGCTGGCATCCGAAACTTTCAGAATCTCTGGGTTGGGTTCATCCCCTCATGGGGAATATTCCTAGTAGATGTAGGTCCATTTGGTTTCTCCAAATCGAACGGCCCGGCTCGACCCATTTCGACGTCGTCGCAACTCTGTTTCTTCCCTTCTCCCTCCCTTGGACGCGCGCGGGTGGGCGGGCACGGCGGCCGGATGCGGTATGCGGGGGACAGGGTGGGGCGGCGTGCGAGCCTGGGGCGCGGCGGCTGGACGTGGATGCGGGGCGGGCCGGTGCTGGGCGGTGCTGGCCGGCGCTGGCTGCCGGGGTGGGGCGGGGACTAGCTGCTGAGGCAGAGCGGTCGGGCAACGCGGTGCTCTGCGCCTTTGGGCAACAACGGGAGGTGGAAGAAAGTTTGGAGCTGGCTGACAGCTGGGTCCCACGTAAATAGCAGCTAATGGTGTTTAAGATGTCATCCATCCTAATCCACTCCATCCCTCAAACCAAACAAAAAAATTGGAATGACTGTAACCCTCAAACCAAACACGACGTGGGTTCATCCCATCCCTTGAAACTGAGATGAATCCAACCCATCCCACGTGATACCAGAACCAAACACATGCTAACTGGGTTATCAAATTCAGCAACTCGAATGTGCGTGTCACTGTAGATGTGGAATTTGAGCGCTGGAGTTCGCTATAAGCAACACATTTTTATGCGAAAGCCTTAAAATTCTGTCCTCCACGGCACTTTCGTGAGCCAGTTTTACAGCGGAATGAACAGTGGCTGTAACAGAGTGTAACCTCGGTACTGGGAAACTGCACAGATCCAAAGAAATTTGATAGACAAGCAACGATGACATGACACCAAAATGAAATTCGCAAATAGCAAGCCTTTGCTTCCATGAGTATTAAGCAAAGTAGATGACCAAACCACAAGGTGCGCGCACCCAGGGAAGCAGAGCGAAACAGGGCAACACAATGCAAACCAATCCACTGGTAATGACGCTTAAAGTAATAATTAAATATTTTCTAGCTTTTGACCAAGGCTATCTCAGCTGGAGGGAGTAACTTCTGTTGGACCTCGCTGCTGCCTCTCTGGAATTCCTTGCTTTTGGCCAAGGCTGTCTCAGCTCTCTTCCTTTCCCTCATCTCCCTAGAGGCGGGGAGCGCGGCTGCCGATTCTTTGTCGGCCGGTAACAGGGGTACTTTGCACAGATAATCTTTGTTATTAACCAGCTATGAATTTGGTTGCAATCAATAATGCTTCGTTCTTGAAATTCTTGTTTTGATGCCCCGGTTGGCTTGTATTGGACAAACGGGGTTGTGGCCTTGTGGGGGCCAGCCATGTTGGGGATCGCAGGTGAGTGCTCACCGCCCAACTCTACACGACGTGGACTGAGAAGAACACGCAAGACACAGAATTTTGGTGTCGTCAACTGGCAGCTTTTCAGGTTTTGCATTGCTGTTTAAATAAGGAAAGCAAGTGCTATTTACACGGCATTCTCGGCCACAATGCGCGCTGCGCGATGGAGCTCACAACGTGCGCCACGACGCGCTAGCTCCTGTCCGCGCTATCCAAGACGGTGAGCTCACATCCACACAACATGAACAACTAAAAATAGCAAGAGCCGCGCAGGACTCAGACGTGCCTCCGCATGAACCAAGCGCATGCATCAGGCTAACAACCTTAACTGACCAAACTGAAATACAGACCGAAAGCAAACACTGAATGAAAGACTGACTCTGAAAAACAAGATGACGGTAAACAGTAGTAGGTTTTCTAATTACGATGTATTCATTATCGAATCTTGTGTGATGATAGATATATGTGATGCATTAGTAATGTTAGACCTTTAGGATCGAGTAGCAGTAGATCGACGGGGAACTAGTCCTTTCATTCGGGTATGAACATCAAGATCGTAGTAAAAGATCTACTGGATCCGAGAGGTAGAGAGAGAGGGGATTTGAGTGTGTGCAAACCATCCGAAGGAAGTTGGAGCTGGAGCTGGTGCCGGCCTCTCGGTGCAGTGAAGATCGTGGCGGTCCAGTGGCGGTGGAGGTGCTTCCCGTCACTTGGCTGCGCACCCTCTCTAGATCGGAGCTAGGGCTTGTCGGTGGGGAGTCCGGCTCAGGCGAACCTCGTGCTTTGAGCCGCCGGCCCTCACCTCTTTTTATAGCGCAGGGTGATGAGGGCCCTCCAGCCATAGATGGGCTGGGCGCCCCCGATTAGGGGGCGAGTCAAGGTGAGAAAGCCATTGGGCTTTCTATAATTAGGAGATCATTCTAACATTCTCCCCCTTGATCTCATCATTTTCTTTAAGCTTTGAACTTTTACTTTGACGCTTTCACTTTACTCGTTCCATCACAGATAAGTGCATAGAGCATGTTTCATCGTCACGGTCAACTACCGATGGATTTTACAGCTACAATACACATGTCTGATCTGAAACAGTTACTTTAACTTTGGACCCTTTATAGTCCAGGAGTCGTAGGCTTTCCCTTAAACCCATGCCGGCTACATGTTCTCTGAACACGTTGGGTGATAAGCCTTTTGTAAGCAGATCCGTGAGCATCTTTCCAGTGCTTATATGCTCAAGATTTATAATTTGATCCCGGATTTTATCCTTCACAACATAATACTTTATGTCAATGTGTTTGGCATCACCACTTGACCTATTGTTGTGAGCGTACTGTACTGCTGGATTATTGTCGCAGTATAACTTTAGTGGCTTATGTATGCTGTCGACCACCTTCAAACCGGGTATGAACTTCTTTAGCCAGTTCACCTGCCCCGTTGCCTCATAACACGCTACAAACTCGGCATACATTATGGACGATGTAGTGACGGTTTGTTTCGAGCTTTTCCATGAAATTGCTCCTCCAGCGAGAGTGAATACATATCCTGATGTGGATTTTCTATCATCTCCCGCATAATCAGAATCCGAATACCCTACTGTCTGGAGAGAATCTGATTTTCTGTACGTCAACATGAGGCCTTTCGTACCTTGCAAATATCTCAAGACTTTCTTTACCAGTTTCCAGTGTTCAATTCCTGAATTACTTTAAAATCTGCCAAGCAACCCGGTAACAAAAGCTAAGTTAGAGTGCGTGCACACTTGAGCATATTGTAGGCTTCCGACAGCAGAAGCATATGAAACCACTTTCATTTGATCGAGCTCGTATTGGTTCCTAGGGCATTGAAAATCCTCATATCTGTTGCCCTTGACCATGGGTGCAGGTGAGGCACTACATTTATGCATACTAAATTTCTTTAAAACTTTTTCTATGTATGCATTTTGTGATAGTCCTAATACCCCTTTACTTCTATCTCGGTGAATCTCTGTGCCCAAAACAAATGAACCTTCATCAAGATCTTTCATATCAAATTTTGAAGATAAAAACTTCTTTGTCTCCAGTAGTAGATGGACATCACTACTAGCAAGTAAGATATCATCTACATACAGGATTAGGAAGATATACCTTTCATTCTTAAACTTTGCATAGACACAATTATCCTCAACATTTTCTTTAAACCCAAAATTCCTTATTGTTCTGTCAAACTTCAAGTACCACTGTCTTGAAGCTTGCTTTAACCCATAAATTGATTTCTTTAAGCGGCATCCCATTCATTCTTTTCCTTCCACGACAAAACCTTTCGGTTGTGCCATGTAAACATTTTCCTCCAGATCCCCATTCAGGAATGTCGTTTTTACATCCATCTGATGTAACCCTAAATTATAGTGTGCCACTAATGTCATTATAATTCTGAAGGAATCCTTACATGACTGGAGAAAACGTCTCATTGTAATCAATCTCATCTCTTTGCGTGAAACCTTTTGCCACAAGTCACGCTTTAAACTTTTCAATATTCCCTTGGGAGTCACGTTTTGTCTTGTAAACCTATTTACAGCCTACTGTCTTGGCTCCTTTAGGAATAGGTTTTAAGTCCCAAACTTTGTTGGTACTCATTGACTTTATTTCATCTTCCATGGCCTCAAGCCACTTGGATGAGTTCTCGCTTCTCATGGCTTCTTCAAATGAAGTGGGATCACCTTCCATTTGAAATTCTTCAGTGTTATACACCTCATAATCATCAGGTATAGCTGATCTTTTAACTCTTTGGGACCTTCTCAGGGCCTCCACATTTGACACATCTTCTGTTTGGGGCTGTTGTTGCTCCCCCTCATATGTGGCATCAGTTTGTACAGGTTCCTGAAGGACAGGTTCCTCATCATTATTTACTGTCACCACAGGAGAACTGACAACAGGTGTTGGCACTACAGTATCTGGCACTGTTGGTGCAACAAGAACAGGTAGTTCAAAGAATGGTTTCTGAATCATCGGAGTGGGCACACATACCCGCTTCTCCTCAAGATCAATTTCTCGAGCTACCATGCTCCCCCTCATCATTTCATCCTCTAAGATAACATCGTGTCTTGTTTCTACAAATTTTATTTATCTGTCTGAACACTAGAAACAAAAACCTTTTGACTTTTCAGGATAGCCAATAAAATAGTAACTCACTGTTTTTGGATCTAACTTCCCAATATTTGGGTTAAACACTTTTGCCTCAGCAGGACTCCCCCACACACGCAAGTGTTTTAGTGAAGGTTCTCTTCCTGTCCATAACTCATATGGTGTTTTGGGCACCGCTTTACTTGGCACTCTATTTAGAATATGAATGGCGGTTTTTAACGCCTCCATCCATAGACTCAATGGCAAGTCAGAGTAACTCATCATACTACGCACCATATCCATCAAGGTACGGTTACGCCTTTCAGCTACTCCGTTCTGCTGAGGTTCGTCCGGTGTAGAATACTGGGCTACTATGCCATTCTCCTGTAGAAACCTTACAAAGGGTTCAGGAACTTGGCCATATGAGGTATGCCGACCGTAGTACTCTCCACCACGATCAGACCGGACTACTTTAATCTTTAAATTATGTTGATTTTCAACTTCAGCCTTAAATATTTTAAATTTATCCAATGCTTCATTTCTTTCTTTAATTGGGTAAATATAACCATAACGGGAGTAATCATCTGTGAATGTTATGAACGAGTCAAAACCATCCACACTTTTCACAGAAAAAGGACCACAGATGTCTGTGTGAATTATCTGTAGAATTCATGTGCTTCGTTTAGCATCCTTTTTAATTTTCTTTGTGTATTTTCCTTTAATACATTCTCTACACTGTTCAAAGTCTGAGAACTCTAATGGAGGAAGAATATCATTCTTAACTAGTCTCTCTATTCTCCCCCTCGAAATATGGTCTAAACGACAGTGCCATAATTTCGACGACGCATCTTGAGTTCTCTTTCGTTTTCTATTTGCATTCACAAACGAGGATACGTTCTCTCGCATCACATACGGAATTCACATTTTCACGAAGTGATAACAAATAAAGATCTTGCTTTTGAAAAGCAAGGCCAACACATTCATTATTACACAATATCTCACATTTGCCATCTCCAAAATGGCAATCAAATCCATCATTGTCCAAACATGACACACTAATCAAGTTTCTCTGTAATGAAGGAACCAATAAAACATCTCTAAGCAAAAGAATAAAGCCATCAGCAAGCTCTAAAGGAACATCGCCAACAGCTTCGACATCTGCTTGGACTCCATTCGCGACTTTAATGTGTCTTTCGCTTCTTTGCGTAGTCCTCGTCGAACGGAATCCCTGTAATGAATTAGCAACATGAACAGTTGCGCCTGAGTTAATTCACCAAGTAGATTTCGAATACTGTACATACAGGGATTCATTTATGAACGTAATAATATTCTCACCTTTCTTTGCCATGATCATCTTTAAGAATTTAGGACAATCTTTCTTGTAATGTCCCTCCTTCTTGCAGTAGAGGCACTGATCTTTGTTCACTGCAAGCCTGTTTTGCTGGGGCTAATGCTGCATGGGACCTTTACCCTTTGGCTTTGAGGGAGAGTTGGCATTGGCATTGAAATTCTTTCTTTTGTTATCTTTAACAAAACTGAGAGTACCACCATTGGCGGCCTTTATTCTCTCTTTCTCTTGTGCACACATTGCCATACAACGTTCTAGATCCCATTTCTCGGGCTGAATGTTGTAGTTGACAACAAATGTGTCAAACTCTTTTGGTAAAGAAGCAAAAATCAGATGGACAAGAAACTCTTCCGTAAGAGCCAGATCCATTGGTTTTAGCTTGTTGTTCAAATGATTCATCTTTGATATGTGCTCTCTAATGCTATTGCTATTTCCACCTCCAGTGTATCTTTCTGTCACCAGCTGCTTTATCAGTTGGGTAGCATATGTCTTTGAAGAGCCATAGAACTGACTCTTTATCCTTTCCAAGTACTCTATGACAGTGTCACACTCTTGGATTGAGCCCATTATGGTAGGCTCAATCGTGTTCTTTATGACAGCAACACACTTTTTGTTGGCATTGACCTACTTTTGCTTTTGTAGGTCATATGCCATCTGTATGGGAGTATGATCCTTCTTTTTCTTTTGCCATTCAACATCAGACTCATTGGCCTCCCTCACCGGTGCCACAGGTTCACTGGGGCATGGTGTGGTGACCACCCAGTCCACCTCGGCCAAGACAAAAGCGAGGTCAATTTTCTTTTTCCATTCGGTGTAGTTGTCACCTTTGAGAGGTGAAATATCTTTGATAAACCCCATCAAAGAGTAACCTCCTGTAAACACAAATCATATAGGGTGAGAACATAAGTACCAAAAAATAATTACATGCTTTAATTCCAACGTTGGTCAAAATTAAAACATACAAAACTATCCTTTTTACATTAATTCTAGATCACTGTTGGGCAGAAATAGAATTAATGCATGTCAAAAAACATAATAACATCATAATACTGCTATTAATCAACATTGGTCAGAATAATAACAATATTATAATGATCTGAAAATTTATCAATTTTCAAAATTAAATTCTCCCGTTGGTTTGAATTTAATAATGAAATTACATCTTTAGGTACGCAGCGGAAATACTTTTAATATTCTCATAATATTTTCCAGAAGCACTTTAATCACTCTACTATTGTCTGAACAAATAATATCGTTGGATAAAATTTGCTCAGAAATTTGCATCAAAATTGAATTAAAATTCATGATAAATATGCATGAACAATTGTTTCTAGAAATAAAATGGAAAACTTTTTCTTTTAGGCCATTTCAGCCTAGCATTTCTTACGGCCCAATCCATCAGGCGCGCGTTGCGCATTGTTGTGGCCCGGTTGGCCCAATAGCGCGCGGACGCGGCGGTTTGCCTCGGCCCGGCACGCGCCGTGGCCCAGCGCGGAATCGGCTGAGCACCCCGCGCCCAGGCCGCAACCTGGGCCTAGGCTAGGAAATTGGCCCAGCGCTCCCGCCCACCTGGGCCTCTTTTGGACTGATGAAATCGGAACCGTTGGTTTGAATCCGACAGCTGGGAGATGTTTTTGCTGGAACAAAACCCCGTGTATCCGTCGGTCCTGAAACCCTAACCCTCATTTCCATTTCCTCCTCCGTTGCTTGCCTAGTCCCCATCCAGTGAGGAGAGAAGTAGCAGCTGCCGTTCATGGCGACCGGCAGAGGAGAAAGATGACGGCGCCACCGCGGGCCCCCTCGCCGGCGCGCGTGCTCGCTGTGGTTGAGCACGCCGCCGTCGAGCGGCCTCGCAGTGGTGCCACCAGCTCGCACACATGCACGGCGGCGTCCCGCCGGCGAGCGGCGGTTTCTGGGTTCGTTCGCGCACGGCGTCCAAAGCCGCCGGCGGTAAGGGCGGCTGGGCCCGGCTAGGTCCCCTCCATGCCCTCCTTTTTTTCTTTTACCCGATTAGGGTTAGGGTTAGGGTTCGAGCTCCGATCCAATTCGATCGATTCGGTTGATTCTTTCTGTGATTTCTCCGATCAGGGCCCCGATCCATAGATGGGCTAGGCGCCCCCGATCAGGGCGCGAGTCAAGGTGAGAAAGCCGTTGGGCTTTCTATAATTAGGAGATCATTCTAACAAGTAATACTCAATGTAAAATATCAGACAAGTTTGGTTCGCTCTACTTCAACCTTTGCAGCTCGACTCACTGATGCCGGAGCTCGACGTCGACGTCGCTTTGTGTTGGCTGCGCCAGCGATCAAGGATCGTCTCGTCGGACAGGCAGTTGTTCGACTGCTTGCTGCTGCTGGTCGCTTGTCCCTCTAGAAGGAAAGGAACTGTAGGGTGTTCGGCAGGCCAGCCTTGAACGTGCTCGACGTCGTGCGCGATGTGCTCCATGAAGGGGAGGAGTGGGCTCTTGGTGGTTTCATGCCATATGTGGTCGCGCCAACCTTTAACCATGTAACAACTTTTGGCGTATCCGGTAGTCTAGGTCTGATCCGCTTGGCGGGTTGCTTGTCACCGCCCGATTCGTTTGTTCTTGTGATTTAAACTCCTCCCCTCGTAATGAAATACGGGTAAAATCCCGCTCGCGAAAAAAAATTCAGACAACAACCTATATTTAAATGTAATAATAAAGTATATAAAAATAAATAAATGTCATTGATTGTTGAAGTTTCGACCCTCACAATATCACTATCGGGTAAAAGATAGAACCGGAAGTGATATCACACTATCACCAATGAGTGGAGAACCGGTCGAGCTCTATTATTTTGGCCTATATCCTGCAGTAACGATGGGTTTCAAACCGGTACTGAACATATTTTCAGCTTCGGAAGCAGCATGATTGGGCACAAAATTGCAGCTTGAGCACAAAGTTAATGCCATTTTATCTGATGCCAAATTGGATGGTGGTCATCAACGGTTTAAAAGAATAGAAGCACTGGAAACCAAATCAAAGAGCGTGTGTTTTAGGATTCATTTATTGGGAGCGGTAATCTTTGGATTTCCGCCAGCTTTGTACTTTAACAACTCTTCTTTCCTCTCAATGAAATACGTACCCGTGATACGGTCGACGAAAAACCAAATCAAAGAGCAGCATATGTGATATGCTGATGGGTATCAGTGGTAAAAAAAATAAAACGAACCATCATGAAAAGAATTGCTATGCGCAGCAACCAAATTTTTCGGGAAGGATTTGATGCAGAAGAGAGGGGAAATGATTCTTTTTTTGGAATTAGAGGGGAAACGATTCCGGAAAGGGGAGGGGGGCAAAATACGCAGTTTAAAATGCCACCAGGAATGGGATGAGATGATTGCTGGGCCTCTATCTTTCTTATCTGATGATCCGAAGAACCTAAAACACTCAAAACATTCATTTACTTCTCTTTTTTTTGAGAAACAGCCACGAGTTTGCTGAATGCTTAAAAAGTTGTGCCTCTATCTTGCTCACAAAATGGGCCGCTACGAGTTATGTAGGTCCATATGAAGCCCTGCAACACTGCGGCCCAGATGTGTGCAAGCACAACCAGAATTTTTTTTACTTCTCTTAGTAAGGTGGAATTCTCCCAGTGTTTTAGTATTCAAAATTTAGTATAAACTTTTCCTACCAAATGCCTCCTAGTGAGGATTCTCATGTGCTATAACTAGTGGTAGTGTTTTACTACTACTTAGAAACACTAGGAGAATTCCACCATTTTTGTAGGGAAGGCCAAGAGCGAGGATGAAAGTCCAACATGAAGGTTTGGAAGCCACCATATATATTGATTTATTTACATAATTAAATGAAAGTATGGTTTTTTTACAACAAAATGAAAGTATGGTTGACCTGAATTGAAAATCTGAGGAACCATATTTTCATCATGTATGTAAAGGAAAACAAGGGACTTGCTAAAATTCAGGTTCTTTTCAAACGATGATTATTGCATATATATTTTATACTAAAATTGTAGATTTTGTTCGTTGCGCAATCTTCAATTTCGGTACCGTGAATAAAAAACCCATTAGAGAAACCACAAACCCGACAAAATTTGATTTGTGTTGGCACAAAGACAATTAATAATTTACACTTATTTCTATAGGTAGACAAGGATACAAAAATTAATATGTTATGTCACAAAGACAAATAAAAAATCATCAAAATAACAATTAATTTGTACTAGTCAGTGGTACAAGAGTGTTGCCTGAAATAACCTTAAAATTCAGGCACCTGAAATATGGATGCGGCTAACGCACGCACGCACGCGGCACAACAGCTTCTTCCTCCTTTCCTAAAAAAAGAGCGGCTTCTTCCTCCACCGACTCCGGTGCCCTCGCTCCCATCACCATCCACCGCCCTGCCACGGCGAGCTAGGGTTTTGTCGGAGCTCCGTGGCCATGGCTGAAAGCCCTGGTTTGGTTTTAGATAATTGATGAAACCTAGGGACTAATCATTATGCTAAGTATGTAGACATGAAATAATAAAGTCTCATGCCAAGTGGTGGAGCCTAGAGATGATCATGGTGATGACGGTGATGACCAAAAGATGATCAAGTGCTTCATATTTAGAAAAGAAGAAAGAGAAAAACAAAGCTCTATGGAAATCAAGGCAAAGGTATTGCTAGAGTTTTGATTTTGGTGATCAATACACCATAGAGGGTGTGATCATGTTTAGGATTGATAGCCGTACTATAAAGAGGAAAATTTTCGAGGCTATTGATCACTTAAGTGCCACTAGATGATAACTTACATGCATGTGCATTTAGATCCAGTGAAGAGCTAACCTAACTCCTTCAAAATGATTGCGGAAAATGTTAACACACATGCACATGGTGATGTATGAAAGGATCAAGATGCCCAAGAGGGGGGGTGAAGTGGGCTTTTCTAAAAATTAATTGCAAGAATTAAATCCTACAAGCCGGAATTCACCCCTAGTGCCTACTTGTGTTCCAGAGATTCTACCGGTAAAAGTTTTGCACCCTAAGTTCCAATCCTAGTCTAGCATGGCAATTCTAGGAAAGTAAACCAAGCAATGAAAGTAATACAAGAATGTAAATGCTTGAAAGTAAGGGACAAGGAACAAGGCGATGTTTTTCCGAGGTATCGGAGAGTCACCACTCCCCAATAGTCCTCGTTGGAGCACCCGCGCAAGGGTGTAGCTCCCCCTTGATCCGTGCAAGGATCAAGTGCTCTCTACGGGCTGATTATTCGACACTCTGTCACGGTGAATCGTCCAAAACAGCTCACAAGATGAGTTGGGTCATCCACAAGCTCCGCCGGATGATCACCAAACTCCCTATCACCACCAAGCCGTCTAGGTGATGGCGATCACCAAGAGTAACAAGCTAGAACTCTCACTTGACCACAATGAGCCTAATGAGAAGATGGATGCACACTTGCTACTCTCTAGTCACTAGTGAGGGACTCTCAAGCTTTGATTCTCAAATCACAATCCTCACTAGAGCTCTTGCACTCCCTTGCACTCCAAAGGTGTTTCTCAGCTGAACAAATGAGCAAGAGAGCTCTAAAAGAGGTGGAGGGGATGTATTTATACACCCCACAGTCAAATCCAACCATTACCTGCCAACTCAGCAAAATACGAGGTGACCGAACGTGCCGGTCGAAGTGACTGGACGCGCCGGTCACTCGTAACGGTCAAAAACCTGAAATAACGACTGAGTGACCGGACTCGCCGATCAGGGGTGACCGGACACGTCCGATCGTGCAGGGAGCTTACAGTACTCTGACCTGACGTGCGACTGCGTCCGATCAGTGATGACCGGACGTGTCCGGTCTTCAGAGTACCTTACTGGAACGTGACCGGACGCGCCGATCACACCCCAGTCGCGTCCGATTTGGTGATTTTCCTTAAGTGACACGTGTCAGCCTGAACACCGCGTCCGGTCCTTGCAAGGACCGCGTCCGGTCAACAGCGCTGAAACACAGTAGCGGTTTAGAACTGACCGAACGCGTCCGGTCAAGCCAGACACCGCGTCCGGTCAAGGGAAAACGTCTCTAAACACTCCGAAACGCGACGCAACTTGAACCAAGTTGCTTCCAACTGAACTTTGAGCTATTTCTAGAGCTACCTAGTACTAAGTTTGACAAGTGTGCACCACACCTAAATATAAGACTCACCTAGTTCAAGCTACTCGCTCATGCCCCCTTTATAGTACGACCAAAAGAGAAAACGAAGATCCTAACGACTATTCTGAATGTAACTCAACACCTTGACATCCGGAACTAATTGTCCTTAATCTTGACATCAATCCTTTGAAAACCGAAACGATTTTCATCAAGGGGCATGAATACCATAGTGCCCAAAGTAGTTATCCACCCCATGACCTAACTTACCAAAGTTTCTGCAAAACACACGTTAGTCATGGTAATAAAGCGTTGTCATCAATTGCCGAAACCAACTCTCGGGGCCTAGATGCTTTCAATGTACACTTGGTGGTGTTAGCATATTTGCGAAGGAGGTGGAGTTTGAGCGGTAGAGATGGGTTTGGGACCATCTCTCCCTCCTGCCAAGCTTTGAGACAGGATTCGGCGAATTTTTGGAAGTGTTCTTCACTATTTTAAGTGCACCGAACGCTGGCTTCGGGAGCACCGGACGCTGGCCCCAACGTCCGGTCAGTTGTGCAGCGTGGCGCCTGGCCAGTTTTGGTCACTGGCGTGTCCGGTGCAGAAAAGGAAGTGAGTACCAGACGCGTGACATCAGCGTCCAGTGTGAGTGACGTAGGGAGCTGCTGAGTGCCTGTGTGGACTGGACGCTGGGGTGCGTCCGATCACACCCCACCAGACGCGTTCGGTGCGCAAAATGCGTCTCTGGAACCTCTCTGTTCTGCACCGGATGCTGGGGCTTCAGTGTCAGGTGCAACACTGTGCCGCGTCCGATGTATGGTTCTGCAGCGTGAGCTATCTGTTGACCGGACGCTGGCTAAGCGTCAGGTGCTTTGCACTTGCGCGTCCGGTGCGCTGTGTTCTGGCATGGTGCGATTCAAGTGACCGTTACGATCGAACGAACGAGATTTAAACGATGACATGTGGCAGCGATCTAGCGACTGGCGGGGTGGCGACCGGATGCTGGTTAGCGTCAGGTGCACGAGCACCTGCATGTCCGGTGCACCCACACAGAGAAGGGTTCAGTGCCTAACGGCTCTATTTCGTTGGGGACCCTTATAAATATGTATTGGCCAGCTAAGGGGAGTCTCTCTTAGACATTTTGACATCCTAACATCCTCTTGAGCTGAGCATACTCCCTCCCACTCATCTCCCTTACTTGGTTGCTAATCCAAAGTGAGATTGAGTGATCCAATTGCATTGTGATTGTGAGTTTGTATCTTAGTGGCACTTAGGTGATATTTGGCTGTGGGATTCTTGTTTCTCTTGGTGGTTGCCGCCACCTAGACGGTTTGGAGGCAGCAGAGGAGTTGTGGAAAGAGTGGTGCTTGTTCTTGGCCACCTCCCGGTGATTTGTGAGGGGTGTTGTGCCTTCCCCGGCGGAGCGCCAAAGGCAACTCTAGTAAATTGCTCGTGTCATTGAGTTACCTCACTTGTGGGTAGATTCTTATGGTGTCCACGGGTTGGACGAGGTTCATGCTACATCTCTTAGCCACCGAATCACCAAGTGTTGGTCGACACAACGGGGACGTAGCGTGCCGGCAAGCACATGAACCTCGGGAGAAAAATCGTGTGTCTCCGTTGTGATTGATTTCTTGGATTTCTCCCGGTGATTGGTCTTCATATTGTTGTGATTGGTCCATTCCTTGACATGGCGGTATAAAGATCACATACCTCTCTTTTACATTTCGCAAACTAGTTGTAACAAGCTCTTTAGTGTAATTAGTTTTGAGAGCTTCTATTATCTTTGCTAGTGTAGCTTCTCACCAAGTTGAGCTCTTTAGTGTAGCTAGCTTTTGAGAGCTTGTAGTGACTTAGCCAGTGATTATTATAGTGATCATAGTTACTAGAATTGTTGCATTGGTGGCTTGCAACCCTTGTAGAGTTAGAGCAAAATTGTATTTGGCCATTTGTTATACTAACCTTTTGCTCTAATGAGTTTGGCCACGGCTGTGGAGCTCCGGCAAAACCCTAGCTCGCCCGTGGCGCCACCTTCTTTCCCCTCTCCCTGCCCCCGCCGCCGTCGCCATGGCCACCGCCGCCACGTTGGCCATGGCGCCCCGCACCGACCTGGCCCGGCCGGCCTCCACCACCAACAGGGCCCTTAAACCACCCGCCGGCATCCCCACCGCCTAGCCAGCCTTCCTCCCCAAATCCCCTTTCCTTCTAAGGGCCGCCAGAGTTTGGGAAGAAGGGAGGGGAGAGCTCGCCAGAACCCTAACACAAAGGAAAAGGAGGAGGAGAGGAAGAAGGCCTACCTCGGTGGATTCATGATGGCCGAGGCCAGATCCGCCATGGCTAGCGTGGGGAGACGGTGGGGCGCGGGCTCATCAGAGGAGGTCACCATCAGGGAACAGAAGCGTGACGGGGAGGAGCTCACTGGGCGCTGCGGGAGAGAGGAGGGGGGGAGGTGGAAGACGGCACCATACAACGCTACCGCGTGAATAAGTGGGCGTACGCGTTGGGGACGTGGCCCGGCATCGACGAGGTTCTGGAGGAGGAGTGGACGCGGCCAAGGCGGGCAGACGCGGCACGGAGCTGGGTGGGGGGTGCCGTGCGGTGCGCAGCGGCGAGACAGAGTGGGGTGGGCGCCCGATGCAGTGAAGCCGCGACGAGCGAAGCGAGTGGGATTTCTATCGCTAAGGGTTCTGTCGCGGGGTAGAGATGGAGGGAGAGCGTTAGAGGGAAGCAGGCTGATTGCCTGTTGGGCCTGATCGCTGCACCACAGGCCCGAGGACCGGGGGCGTCTGGAACGCACGTGCCGGATAAATGCCCTAATCCTAGCATTGCCCCGAGTTTAAAAAAGGCTTTGCGTTCCCATCGCTATTAGTAGGGATGCAAGCAGGCACGGGCTTGCCCACAGCCCACTAACCTGCTAGGCCCGGCCTGCGAAAATAATCCTAGTGGCCTATGCAGACATCTACAACTTGCGGGTCTAAATAGACTTGCCTACAAATCCTCCTAGGCTTAAGCGGGGAACCTGCAACCTGCTGCATCTGGCCGCTGGTGCAGGAGCTCTGCATCGCCTCAGCTGCTGGCCAAACCTTGCGAACCTTGCTGCACCAAACACCTCACGAGCATCGTCTATGGACTTGCAATACATGTTCAGTTGTCCACCAACAACTGGGAACTATGAAAACACATAAACAACGTGGCCTATAGAAAGCTACAGCCAAACCAGAGCCCGCTGATCATGACATGCCGAGAGTCGGCAACCTTCCTGATCATGGCAGATGCAGTGTCCAAAGTTACACAAAAAATGCCAACCAGGCAAACTGAACTCTGCACTTTAATCATTTTTCACTAGGAGTAAAATGGACCATTTTACTTCTAACACCGTTATGTGCCTAAGCTAATGGAGACGCTGTATAGGTAACTGAATTTAGGTTTTCAGACCTCATTGGTAAGTTCAAAGAATAAAGGGTCATAAAAGGAAGCTAGATTTTTTTTAGGCCTCATAGGTAATTTTCTCTCCTTTTTATTTGTTGTATTGTTATATGTAGATTTAACCTAGACCGTTAGATCTTTATACAATCTAACGATGGATATTCTTCTCTTTTTCTGATTAATCTCTTATTTCTAGACCTTCTCAGCGAACGTGGTGGGTCTTTTTTATGTTGTTTTTTTTTTAATATATAATAGATAGATAGATTCCAACGTGCAAATGAACTGCTCATATCGAACTATATAATCACAATCGAGTTGTTAATATCATCCATACATATAATTAACTACCCGACTGTGAGCGCGGCAGTGGGAGGGATTGGAAGAATTTTGAACAGGGGATACAGGGAAAGAGCTAGGCGAGGGCGGACGCCATACTTAAAGGGAGTATAATGGGCTCAGCCCGTCCGGCGCACGCAGGCGCTCACAGCCATTCTGGCCCAACAACACGGGGATTCGGCCTCCTTTGACGAGAGCTTGCTCGAGTGCCAAACTGTCCCAGATTGCTCTTGGCTGCTACAACTGGTACTTCCAGACGGAAGGACGCTAACACCGACCAATATTAAGCTACAAATCGATTTCGGAATCGAGCAATCGAACTAGAAGTCTTTGACGTCAGAATCTATTGTCCACCATGAAGACAACGTGCAGCTCTATTGTGATGCTGCTAGTAGTAGCTATATATATGTACGCACCTCCAAACCTTTACCTGCCGCCAAAAGGGGTCAATTACAGTTAACAACAGGGTCAATTACAGTTAACAACACGCGCGGGTCATTGGATCCACCAGTCAGTGAAGCAAAGGATCCTGAATCCCAACGCTCCAGCTCAGATGGTTTCCATGCATACTAACAAGATGGTACTCGACTTATCAAGCCCGTATGCATGACAGTGATAAATATGAATGGATGCTAAAATGCGAGAAAGGGTCTCTAGCCTAGTGATTACGAGAACCAGGGGCGGATTTGCGGCCCAGGCCTCTAGGGCCCAGGCCCTAGTCGTTGGCCCACGAACACTACATACCTCATGTAGTTTTTCAGCCCAATATCAAAGGCCCAAGAGCTGAGAGCTAGGGCACTCGCGTCAGGCCTCACTCGTCGGTCTCCCTGACTCCCTCCGTCCCTCGCACGCACAGGCGGGCAGGGCGCCGCGCGCGGCAGTCCTGCGCGCCGACATCCCCCTCCGGCGCCCCCGCTCCCCGGCTCTCGCCTGTGCCGGCAGCATCGCAACCAGGGGAGGGAGCCGAGCTGGCATCCCGCTCCCCGCTCGGCCGCTCCCCGCCCGTGCCGGCAGCGGCAGCACCGCAGCCAGCCAGGGGAGGGCGCCGCGCGCGGCCGCCCCAGCCTCCTGCCTCCGGGCGGCCCCAACCTCCAGCCCCATCGACCGGCCTGGCGGCTCCGGCTGTCCGTCTGCCCTGCGTCGGTGCGCCCCTGGCCCTGCTCGGTTGCCCTGCCACTGACTGCAGTCTTGGTTAGTTTCTGTGATTCTATCAGTCCCCTGGTTTCTGTACTGAATTTATTTTCAGTTTCAATATTTCAATCTAATTGATTTGAACTGATTAGATTTACAGGATCTCCACACAATGAAGAGGCCAAGGACATTGCAATCGTATTTCACCTCTGCTCAGCGTGTTGTTCCAGATCAAGAGACAACTTGATTATTTCATTGATGATGTGAGAGTTGATCCTTCTTTCTCTAATTGTTATGATCTTAGTGTTCTTGCTATGAAGATGGTCGAAACTGATAGGCATACAATATTTTCATTAGTTTATCGTCTTATTGAGTTGGCCTTAATTTTACCGGTTGCGACTGCCACAGTGGAAAGGGCCTTCTCAGCTATGAAAATTATTAAGACGGACTTGTCAAACAAGATGGGTGATGAATTGTTGAATCATCGGATGGTTTGTTATATTGAGCGAGATGTATTTGCAAGCATACCTGATGATGATATCGTACAACATTTTTAAGAATTGAAGTCTTGTTTGAAGAAGTTACCAAGTACAATTCGTTATAATGGTAAGCTACATTCTGATTATAAATGTATGTTCAACAATTAATCTTTTTAATGACCTTTTCATTCATACTTTGATCATATTTGTACGCAGAGCTTGACGAGGCGATGGAAGATGCGAATGCACCTCTCAACTAGACAGTAGGTAATTTTTTTTTATCTCATCATATGTACCGTACAATATTCTTAGCTTCTTAGAGGCCCTAGTCGTAAGTAAAAGCTGGCTCCGCCACTGACGAGAACCTCAGTAACACATAAGGTCCTGAGTTTGACTTCTCTTGGGAGCGAACATTTCAAGATCGGCAGCCTATACCCCTAATTGAAACTCGATCAAAATTCATCATCTTGGTTGAATTTTAGCTCTTTCCTCATCTACATGTCAGTATTTAACAAGCAAGTCCTACAAGCTCGTGAGTAGTGGTGACCGTTCCATATACTCTTGACTTTTACCGTGAGTCCTTGACTAAGCATGCTAAGCAACAGTTACGTTCTAGAAATTTAACCAAGCGACAGTTTAAGGCAGGGATCATGGATAACAAGGACAGAAAGCTACAAGTGGGTTGCCTTTAGGGCACCCGCAATGATTAGAACTAGTTATTAGCTCTAAGTTAACTTCTCCAATAGTACTAACTTTTAGCATGGTGTAAGGTCCAAATGGCTAGAGGGGGTGAATAGCCTATTTAAAAATCTACAATATTCACTAAACAACCACGTTAGTATAAAAAGAAGCTCAACTACACTATGCAAGCCACCTATACAATTCTAGTGAAGCAAGGCTATGATCTCTAATATACACCAACAAGACTAAGTCACTAAGCTACTTACTCCTATGTGATAAAAGCTACACTAAGCAAACTACGCTAGAAAAAGTACAATAAAGTAAAGAGCAAGTGACTTGATTCTTATACCAACGATGTAGAGAAATAATGCACTCGAAGAATCAATCACAATGATCAACCACAAGAGAAAGGCCCTCGAAGAATCAATCACAATGATCACCACAGAGAAATCCACGGTAAAGAGATGACACAAGATTTTTACCGAGGTTCACTTGCTTCCCGGCAAGCTACTCCTCGTTGTGGCGATGCACCCACTTGTCGGTTCACGAGCTAATCGACTACAAGAGTCGAGCCCTCGGCGGGCGCCGCACAACCTCAACACAAGATTGGGGATCCTCCAAGCCACGAGCTCCACTAGAGTATCCAATTTGCGAACTCCTGCGGGGAAGGATCAAGAACCCCTTACAACACTTGGTGAGGGCTCCAACAATCTTCAATTGTGAGCTCAATCACCTTCGCTACTCCAAGCCGTCTACCGTGTCGGGAAACACGGAAGAGTAACAAGAAATCCGCAGCAACTCGAAGATCAAGTGCCTCTAGAATGCAATTCTCAAGCAATGCACTTGAATCTCACTCAATCTCACTCAAGATGAGTAACTAAGCAAAGAGATGAGTGGAGGGATTGTTCTCTAGCTCAAAGGATGTCTCTAGGTCTCAAAATGTGCAAGAGTTACCCTCAAACCCCGGACATCTTCTATTTATAGCGAAGGGGTACGCAGCTAGCCGTTACCGAACGACGCAGTTAAAAACGAGCTGACCGGACGCTCCGGTCACTACAGGACAAGCGTGAATAGTGCGCGTCAGAAGTTACCGTTGCCGTGACCAGACGCGCTCTGGCGTTCGACCGGCGGAGTCCAGTAAGCTCCCACTGCGACCGGACGCGTCCGATCGCACATGACCGGACGCGCCGCGCGTCCGGTCGGCTCTACAACCAGCTCTGCCCCACAGGGTGCCTGACCGGACGCTCCGATTCCGTGAGGGACCGGACGCGCCGGTTGCAAACCCTAGCACCCGCGCGCCTGACTGCTGCGAGAGCTGACCGGACACGTCCGGTCAACCGTAACCGCGTCCGGTGCAGCGTCCGGTCACCACAGTGACCGCCGTTCGCCTCCATTTTTTTCCGACTTCCGGCGCAGTAGAAAATAGGCGTTTCACTTCCCAAAAAGCGCTGAATCCCGCCTCGCAAGCTCGGCGGGAGAGAGAGAGGAACCCAAACCCCACTCTACCGTTCAAACTTCACCGCCTTCGCAAATGTACTAACACCACCAAGTGTACAACACCATGTGCAAGTGTGTTAGCATTTTCACAATCATTTTTTAAGGCGTTACGTTAGCTCTCTACTAGATCCTAATGCATATGCTCAAGACATTGATCTAGTGACACTTGATTCCTGAGCTAACCGTGATTGCCCCTCTTGATAGTCGGCTATGTATCCTAAATCCGGTCAATCACTTCTCTACTCAACTTAGACCGGTAAAAGGAAAACCCTATGGTTATACCTTTGCCTTGCGCTCTTAGATCATTCTCCTCCGCTTGATCTTCATGTCCATCATTTTATGTGCATTCCATCATGATCAACATTTCATGTCCATGCACCATCTCTTTGTGATCTTGTGGCCACCACTCCTTGCCACGTACACCTTCATCACATGTGTTGCTTATGCCTAACTCAAAACACTTAACACATGTCATTAGCAACTTGGTGTCATTAATTACCAAAACCAAACTTGGGCTTTCACATGGGTGCAAGAGCTAGTTTTTTTCTCTCTTCTATTAAAATATAAAAAAATGCTTAGAGCTAGCATAAGAGTCAATTGTTGGAGCTGCCCTTAGTCATGGACATTATATAAAGCTAACACACATAGCACATAGTCATATTAATGCATTGTAAAGAGTTGAAGGACGCTTAGGTGCTTGGCTGATAGGCAAACAATGTCCCAATGGCCTTGGTCCATTGATCGGCGACTACGTACGTCTCTCCGGTCTCGTGGTACTTGAACGCTCGAATACGATGCATGAGTGATGTTGCAAGTATATATCACAATCGAATTAAATATACTCCCTCCATTTTTGACACAGCATACTTTATAGCAAAATCCTGGATCCACTGAGTTTAAGTTGAAAAGAAATATACCATCTTCATTTCAAATAATAAGACGTTTTGGCTTTTCTAGATAGATAGATCTTTGTAATGTTGGCCTTGTTTAGTTTCTAACTTCTCCCCCAAATTCTACTATGAAAAAGAAGATTCCCCGTCACATCAAAATGTCGGCATATGTATGGAGTACTAAATGTAGATGAAATTAAAAACTAATTACACAATTTTGTTGTACTTTGCGAGACGAATATTTTGAGCCTGATTAGTCAAAGTTTGGACAATTTTTATCAAATAGAAACGAAAATGCTACAGTACACTACCGTGCTACAGCAGTGTTTTTCTCTCAACTTGGGCACGAACTAAACACGGCCGTTAAGGAAAGCCCCACATGGGCCGACGGGTGCTGATACAATTCCTCATGGTAAAGACAACAAAGACTTCGATGGTCTGATTGGGATTTGGGACAGCCAGATAACATGACCATCTATGGGCGCCGGGCGCGCCTTGGCGGTAGCAAGCAAAGAGTGCAAGTGCAATGATCGGCTACGCATCACAAAGCCCCCGCGCGCCAATGGCCAACCGAGTAGAAGGCGCCGCCGCCGCCGTCGTCCTCGCAGGTGACCGCGAGGCTGTCCAGAACCTCTTCCTCGACGCCGCGCGCGTGCTGATGCTGTTCGGCGCGGTGGCCACCGTCGGAATCGGAACCACCTCCGCTGACCCCATGCAGGCATTCCTCGGCCTTCTCCTTTGGCTGCTCGGCGTGTGCCTGCTGGCCCTGGTGGTGGTGCCGGCGGCAGAACGTGTCCCGCACGCCGCACTGGCCGCCACCGCCATGGCCATCGCCATCCTCACCCTATGGAGCTAGCTTCATCGGTCGATTGCAGATGGTGAGGTACTAGTCTTTAGTGTGATTTACCTAGTTAATAAGGAGGATCGAATTTCTTGCTATGGTGTTTCCGACTTTCTGTTTCTTTGTTAGACACTACTTGTAACAGTGTCTCTGTTTTATCTCCTTCCTCTGTTTTGATGGAGTGTTGTAATGGTTGTGTTGGCCATGGTGGTGGAACCTGAGTTTTGCTCTGATGCCTCCTGTACTTTAGTATGCCGGAGGCGTTGGCTTAAACGCTGAGGTCTGGGCGCTCACCACGCTGCTCACCGTGCTCTTCGCGTGGAAAGAGGTGCGGTCATGCCTCGGCTCTGGCTGTCGCCGCAGCCGTGTGGGCGATATCATGAAGTTTAGCTTTACTCTAAAATAGAGCTAGACAAATGAATCCTGTGATTTTTGTAAGTGTTTCAATAACAAAGTAGTCAAGTACAAATGGGTCCGAGACCTAAGAAATGATTCTTTTATGGCGATCGTGTTGCATTTTTGTGGGGAAAAAAACGTAAGAGCGAATTAAGAGTTGATTTATTTTTCTGGCGCGATAAAAACATGGACGCTCATTTACCCAGTGGATAGGGCAAGTCAATCTTGTCGACACTATGAGCCTACTTAGTTCAGCAAAAAAAAAATATAGACATGTATTTGGTTGAGTGTCAAGACATGGAATTGATCACTTTTTTTCTTAGTTATTAAAGAAGTTTCTTGTGACTTGTCAAGATTTTTGTCATAAACATTGGTGTGCTCATCTTTTAACAGCAAATTTTGTAGGCATATCTTAATTTTGACAAGACAAGTTTTTGAAACAACCAAGCAGGCCCTATGAGTCTGCTTGGTTCTCTTCATACCTCTGTCGCTTGCCATGCCAGCGTGACCCAAGGAACAAAATCCCTGCTTTCATCACCGGAGGTTGGAGTGTAACTGGATAGAATATGGTCCGTCCAGACGCATGACGGTGGGTGAGGCCTGTTTATTGCTCCCGGTGAACAAGCGGTCCAGAAGGGGGAATTCAAGAAGAGTGAGAGAGTCAATGGTGTTGCTAAACCGCTCGACCAAGGTATTGTTGAAGCCGCGAGTATTCTTTTTAGACAAGGAGCGAGATGATATCATAAACATAAATACTTTTTATATAAATTTGACGAAACTTAAAAATTTAATTTAGAATAGCCTTAAAAGTTGATCTATCTACGAATGGAAGGAGTACAATAGTATTACTAACGGCTATGCTTTGGCTCTCACGACGCAGAAACAAACAGTCTAGCATGAGCCATGCTTTATCCAAACAAGATTTCCCCTCCTGAGCGGTTGCTGCCGTACCTAGTAGGATACTTTTATTTAAACCTCAAAATTAGGGACATGTTATATTTTCAGATGCCTGAAAATATAGTTTCTGTTCAGGCGATAACTACAACCATCAAATTTACATGCAACGATCCTAATCTATAGAAGGATAAGGATCCGATCAATAAAAAGTTGTCGCCTGAACAGAACCCACATTTCAGGCACCTGAGCAATACGAAAAGTGTCAAAATTAATATTTTAAAAGAAAATTTTTAAACTAACTTTTTTAGAAACTAATCTGTATTTGGATGTGCTCTTTTTAAAATATTGGTATTTTGAGCTAAAATATTGGTATTTTGAGCTAAAATAAAAAAAAGTTGGCCTGCCAGTCATGACTTGACCGAACATGAAAGAAGCAGAGGGGAGGAAGAGGATCTTACCAGTACCAGCTGCCCGGCCCACGGCCGAAGCCCCACCTCCAGTCAACACACCGCAAATCGCGTTGGTAATAGTGAGAGGGCGATGCTGACGCCACTCGTGACTCGTGAGAGGCTGAGACGCAAATCGGTCCTGCTCTTGTAATTAAGGTGGCTAAGATGAGGTTCGGTCGTTTGGCCCCACAACTCATCGAACTGCCTTGCGTCAAGTAAAGCGTCAGAGCTGCAATTAACCTGTCTAGCGGATTGATTTAGCAGAGCTGCAATTAACAGAGTGATGATACGAAACACGTGAATTGGAAAACTGCACAAACCCGAAGAGATTTGAACAGAAACCACGATAAAAGTACATAAGATTCACAGTCACACAGATAGCAGACCTGTGATAATTGTAATACACAGGTCCCTGGTAATACATAAGCAAAGGTACAATACGATACAAGCCCACACGAGGCTCGCAGGCCTCAAAGCAACAAGGAACAAGGAAGCAGAGTGAAACAGGGCAGCTCAATCTAACACATGCAAACCATACTAATGGCGCTAGCTTAATACGTACTCCGTATTATTTTCTTGCTACAACGACGTACCACAACGTGCGAACGCGCATACAACGTCGTACCAGGAGCTAGTTCGGCGGCGCAAAGAAGTAGAAGAGGACGGCGTCGGCGACGGCTGCGCCGGCCCCTGCCACTCCCGGGAACTGGTTGGCCACCGGCGCCAGCAAGATGAGGAACACGCCGAGTAGCAGAAGCGCGAGGCCGAGGAGCGCGTGCTCTTCGTTCGCGGCGCGGTTGCTGATGGCATAGGTGAGGACGAGCCAGCCGCCGGCAACTAAGATGCGACCGGCGTAGAGGAGGCGGCGCTGAACGTGGTCGAGGAGCTCGGCGCGGGCGCCGATCACCTCCGGCTCGTCGGCCTCTGGCGCGTAGGCCACCGCCTTGTCGCCCATTGCGTGGGTCGTCGGAGTGGCAGGCGCGCTGAATGCAGTCGACTCGACTGTGGATGCTGCTGTGCTATGCGCTAGTAGTGTGCTGCGTTCGGGAGACCAAGGCCAGAGATATAGAAAAGGCCAAGAGGAGGAAGAGAAGAGATGGGGCGTCGGGGTGAAGGGAAAGGCGAGTGTGACTGAGAGAGCTAGCAGCTAAATTTATAGATTGGCGGCGGTGAGCCTGTAGGGCCTCTTTGCCGAGCTCCGGCCGGCTGCGAGGTACTGTAGCATACAGGAGTCAGAGCCAGCGGCCGGCACTGTAGCACACAGGGACCAGAGCGCGCGACTGGTACTGTAGCATGCAGGAGCCAGAGCCAGCGGCCGGCACTGTAGCACACAGGGACCAGAGCGAGCGACTGGTACTGTAGCATACAGGAGCCGGAGCCAGCGAAGCCTTGAAAACGGGCTCTAGCTGCCTAGGGTCTGTTAGACTACCCGTACTTATGGACCTCTATATTCATCCTCTATATGTCCTAGTCAGCAAGATTCTCTTATCTATACTCAATTCTCCTGCACCCATCTATCCTCTATATCATAATCTATCCACTCTATCTACTGTGGGACCCACTTGTCACTTTAGCTAAATATATCCATGTGTGATCTAGTTTTGAAGGATTTATTGAGATGAATTTAATGGTGCAATCGAAATTTAATTTGGATTTTTGTTTGTGAGTTATAGCATTTTTTTTCTTTGTTTAGCTAGTGGGGTCCGCCACTATAGAGTATAGAGTAAGCACTGTACTACTCTAAATATAGAGTGAGAGAAAGGATAGAGTATCGTTTTAGAGTACCCACTGCGGGTAGTCTTAGTGATAGGGAAGGAGAGGCGAGGGAATAACAGCTTTAATGAACAGTTACATGACAGTACGGAGACAGAAGGGCCGAGTCTCAGCCAAGATGCACTGTTTATCGAAGCTATTTTGGCCTTGTTTAGATGATAAATTCTTCCCCAAATTTTACTATGCAAAAAGAAGATTTCTCATCACATCAAAATGTCGGCATATGCATAGAGTACTAAATGTAGATGAAATCAAAAACTAATCGTACAATTTAGTTGTACTTTGCGAGACGAATCTTTTGAGCCTAATTAGTCAATGTTTGACAAAAATTCACAAATACAAACGAAATACTACAGTAGGAAAGATTCTACTATGCAGATTTTGGCGGTCCCAATTTAAGCCAACTAAACACGGCCTTTCTCTCACCTCTCCCTGGGCAGCTGGAGCCGTTTACGAGGCTTCCGTCATGTTCTACTGGTCATATTTCACCTTATTTCAGCTTATTTCAGCTTATTCTCTCTCACAGAATACTATTGAATCAACCGAAACCAGCCGGCTTTACCACGAGAACAAGCCCTTCGCCGGTTCTAACTCCTTCATGCTACAGTGCCAAAGCACGGAGCCGGACGAGCTCGGCCAAAGAGGCCCTCGGTCTCTCTCCAAAAATCTACCACCACCACGCGTCGCACATCGCACTCCACCGCAGGGCCCATGCGAGCGAGGGGACAGGTTTATTGCGAGCGCGCGATTAATTGAGCGGAGTAGAGAAGGAGAAGGGAGCGAATTTATTGCGAGCGCGCCATTAATTGCCCTCGCTCGCTCCTGCTCAACCTCTCCCTTTCTCCCCTTGTCCTGCCTCCGGGCTAGCGGATACCGGACACACGCTCTCGTATTGCACTGCACACTGCCGTAGCTCGGTTTGGCTGCTTGCTTATTATGCGTCCTCGTCCTCCTGGCCTCTCGCCGCTGCATCAGCTGGCAAACCGGTAAGCTCTCTCAGCTTATGGCATTCTTAACAATAAAAGATAGTTACTAGTTCTAAGATAATTATTTTAATATTATTTTTTTCTCTCAGGTCAAATATGATTATCATTTCTGGACAGAGAAAGTAGTAGCTCATAATAATAATACAAATAGCCCTATATAACAGCTTCATATGATTTGGAAAAAGCAGAGGCCAAAATAAAATTTTCTTTTTCTAAAAAACATGGTTCTTAGTGAACAGATAGTTTTTCTCTCTCTCTAGTCTCTACTAATAAAAATATAAAATAATATAATTAGAGCTAGTTTATAATAATTAACCATTGAAGATGCCCTTAGTTGCTGGCTAACCTTCTCAAATTAACTCCTTCCGTCTCAAACGTTTCTAGCGATTAGCCTGCTCGATCGGTTTAATTAACTTTACCTAGTGTATGTACACTTTTTTTGGCTTAGACGAAGATGATGAAATGACATGTCAACAAAACACAAAGTATAAACGGCTTAACGGCGGAAGGTTTATGATAATACTGTTCCATTTCAAAATAATTCAATTCCTAGAATCGCTTAAAGTCAAACAATCTTAAATTTGATTAACTTTATGAAAAAATAAAATCATTATTTATGATACTAAATAAATATATTATAAAATTATATTTTTTATTGTATCTAGTGATACTAGTTTATATTTAACAAGCATAAACCCTAAATAAATCTATAACTAAGTTATACATGATCCAATGAGTATGAAATTTTTACTACAGTTCAAGCATACAATAATTAGGTCACCATAAAAATTTCATCATAATTGGACCATAGAAACTGTAGTTATGAATTATTCCAATTAATTACAGAAAAGAATAGATCAAAATCTACAGCAAAAACTTTGTACTAAAGCATACCATATTATATGTTCACTGTGTAGATCTACTCATGTGGAGTCTAACAAAATTAGATTTTCTATTTTATGATTTTTCTATGATTTACTATGATTTTTCAAAGATTCAGCCAAAATAAATAAAAAAGAAAAATAAAAAATCACTGTCACTGTAGCAAAATCACCGTCCAAAACCGCATGAGGATTATTTGACCGGTTTTGGAAAGTTCAGGGGTAGAAAATCCGGTTTTACAGTTGTTTGGGGGGGGGGGTGAAGTAGACTTTTTCCAAACTAGTATAATGCCCGTGCTAACGCCACAGCTTTATCTTGGAGATACACGTAAAAATAATCAATGTTTTTTTTCTATAGTTTAACTTTTACACAACTGTATTTGAACATGTGTACAATCTGAGAAATAGTTTTGCATAGGAAGGCACAGTAAAGTTATTTCTTGTATTAACCATCTAAGTTACATTCTATTTAAGTTCTTAAACATGACTCAGAGATCTTCGAGGAAGCTATCAAAACACTCGTTTGCACATAGAAACAACCAAACGGGGATATTTTTTCATAGTTCAAGTTTCATGCAATTTTTTTGTTTGAGGGAAACAAGTTTCATGCAATTATATATGGCAATGTATATAATTCGAAAAACACTTATGCATAATAAGGCATAATAAAGTTATGTCTCGCCTCAACCATCTAATTGACAATCTGTTTAAGAACTTAAGTAGGTCTTGGAGTTCTCCAGGGATATTGTCTCCACATTCATTTGCATAGCTCTTCAAAATATCCACCAAGAATTCCATCCTCAGGGAAGTTGATAGTTGTGCATGACAGATACTAAGTTAACTTATTAATTTGGTATGTAGTCTCAACTATCGCCATCACATCCTCACAAAGCACGCTTCTTGTCTTCGTCTTGTTCTAGATCAACCGTTTAATCCCTATATTCTTTTTCAATTGATCTGTATCGAGATGAGCAAAACATATAATAATTAATTTTATAGACCAAATTATGAATCAATCTCTATAGTTGTTGCCGGACAGGTAACAGTGATAAGCTCAGCTTTTCACAATCATGTAGATGACTCACTAGCTGTCGATTGCTGCTAATTAAGACAAGAAATTCTTTACCTCCTACTTTTTTCAACAAAGTTATCTAGGCTGCTGCAAATTTAAAATAATAACAACCTGCTAACGCTACGGATCCATCTAAAATAATAACAACCTGCTTATACAAACTAAACAACCTAAAAATTATTACCATTGATGTTACCTCAAGCTTGTCATTTTATTTTGACATTACCTTGCAAGCTCTCTGCAAAGCCCGCATGTCCTGTACACATAAGCAAACAAGAATAAACTGCAGTCATAGATAGAGTATATAATTTGGCTTCAGAACTTGAGTATATATCCAGTTTTATTTAACGAAATCGTGATCACACATTAGCAAAGCAAGATTGTGACCATGACCTGTTTAATTTGGCTTCAGAACTTAAGTATAGTGCCCGTGCTAACGCCACGGGTTCATCTCAGTGATGCACATGAAAACAACCAAAAGATGATTTTTTTTCATAGTTTAATCCAAAAAACACTCATGCATAGCAAGGCATAATAGGTCATGTTATCACTCAATCTATCAAGTGTGCAATTTCATCTTGGAGATCAATAAGCATTTGTTTGAGGTCACCTGCTCGTGAACCCAGCTCAACCTTGACACATGAGTACATACATAAATAAAATCAAAATAAAGTTTTGAGAAGTGGCAACTGAAATTGATTCCAGAATGTAGTTTTATACCAATGCTTGTTTACTTAGATGAAGTTGCTCTAGCACATCAGCTGTCAATCGATTTGGTAGAACTTCTAGCAATGTAGCCACCTGAGCTGCAAGTGGAAAGCAATATTTGTTATCAAAGTTTTAAGTGCTCGAGTAATATATGATTCAACACGAATGCAAAGACCTATGGTGGCGTTTAAACCACCAAGCAGCTCATAAACTTCACAATGAAATTATAGCAAAAAGCTACTAACTGCGGCACATAGAAAAGGAGCAGAGTGAAAAGCTGACAACAAATTAATGGATTAACTTTCAGAAATAGGGGATTGGAGTAACAACTTAAAGGTTCGAAGCCAATGATTGAGAAGCATGTAAGTGACAATGTTTAAATGGAGTATGCAGTAAAAAAAACACATCATCGTGTACATTTCCAACAAGAAGATCAAGAGTTATATGTAATATAAAAAGTTTAAGGACATAATTCCAACTGACAAATATTCCAACAAGCGCCAAGTCCTCTGAGCCTCGCTCGACCCGCACGTCTGCCGTCTTGACTCGGTCAACACCGTCACTCCCATGTCTTCTTGCACTTGTCGATGTCCCAAGTGTCAGCCACCGCGGCTGGTCACCCGGCCTCTGGGTCCCTCGGTCCAAGCCTCACGTCCGTCTTTCACCGCTCCCGGTCCGTCGGCACGGCACGTCCTCCTTGACCTTCACCTCGCCGTCGACCACCACCTCCGAGCTCCACACCTGCACAACACAAGCCAAGAGACATATCGCACACATAGCTTTCGCTATGGCAAGGTTAGTCACCACTCAATCTACTTCGTGGATCACATTGACAATCACTCATCACAAAACAAACACACAAGGGTACTTGTCAACCTTGGGTTCGCAAGTTGCACAGGCATGGTGCAAATGGCTGGTGTAGACCCAGAGTGGTCACACAACATGGCACATGCGCTGGCACTGGACACACGGACATGCCCAAGAGAGGACGTTCCTGGCTTGGGATTGATCGAAGAGAACGTCAGTCTCTTAAGGGGGTGAGGATGTAACATCCGGACCCAGGGCTTAACAGGATTAATAGGATACTCATACCAACGAGTTGCAACTTCTTTTCTGGAAGCTCATCTCCAAAGAACTCCAAAGTTAAGCGTGCTTAGCCTGGAGCGATGGGTGACCGACTGAGAAGTTCTTCCCTGGTGTGCACGAGTGAGGACAAAGTACGTAGAAAAGACTTGAGTTAGTCTGTGAGGGCAGTCTATGTCCTAAAAAAGCAGCCAGATATAAGCGGGCCCGACCTCGTGGAGGTGGGACGTTACACAATCCTCCGTGGATTTCTTGTCGCCGGGTGTGCCCATGCTCTTAGCAGCCTCATCGGCCTTGAAGCCAGTGGCATAGCTGCGGGAGGCCAGAGGAGTTTTTACTCCCTCCAAGGTGGTGTCGATGGCTGCCTTGTGAGGTCAGTTTACCAACACGAAGCGAAATCGGGCTGGTCTTCAGTTCCCACTTGTTTTGGTGGTCCAATTCCCCTTCAGGGTACCTCGTCGTCCGGCAATTCGGGGATTCTAGCAGTCTTTGAGGCGTCCGATTCCTCATCGTCTGGCGATGTGGTGGCCGACAGCCATTTTCTTCGGCCGGGTCGTTTAGCGTCAACAAGGCATATCGGATGCGATGTGCTGCTCAAGACGGCATCCAAAAACTATGTTCCTTCGCCAGAGAGGAGATCGGCTTCAAGTTGCGTGCTCCAGCCGCCGCCGGCGAGGAATTCCGGGAGAAGCCTACAACGACTAGAGCGTAATTTCTTTTTCTTTCAGGAGTGCCTTTGTAAGTTGTGGGCTGTAATCACCAAAACATATGAATAAAATATATTCCTGGTTTCTAAAAAAAGACGAGACACCACGGAGAGTTGTCTACGTTTTTTTGCATATGGATACCTCAAGGGAAGATATATTGCGAGAGTAAGGAGTTGTTGAATCGAGTCGAGTTTTTTTTTATTCTATCAAAAAAGATTAAAAGTGAGATTACCAAACTATGAAAAATGCTATGATAAGAAAAGAAAAAGAAGAGCCATTCTCGCGTATTGTCCTCTTCTTGTCAGCCACATACACTTACCACACTCAATCAATATTCTATTGTTGGATGTTTAGCTCAGGTGAAACATTTCTGCTTTCTGGACAAATATCTTATGCAGCATGTATGGAGAATGGTCCAAGAAATATTGATATGTTGTTTTAAAAAGCACACAAAAACTGTCCCAAACTTGGCCACCTTCTTTCTTATAAAAATCTAACTATCATGGTAACAGTACCGGGCCATATAAATAGTACCTACCCGCTATGAACAGTGACCACCCGGTAATCTAACTATATATATATAATAAAAGCTGTGGATCCGGCCCTCTCATAGATCCCTGTAGCACAACCTCTCACAAAAACACTGTCCTTGTAACAGTACCAGGCCATATAAACAGTACCTACCCCGCTATGAACAGTGACCACACCCGGTACTAAACAGTTCAAACCCGTTACCAACACCAGGTCATGTGAACAGTCTACCCCGCAATGAACAGTACACACACGTTAATAAAACAATCCAAACCCTTTACCAACCCTACGGATTACGTGAACAGTGCCATTCACCATAAGCAACCGTACGAATCTCATTACCAATACATATTCGCTAAAAAAACTAAACAAAACACCCGTGCTTTGCACGGGTCCTGCTAGTATACTATACTAACCACACATGTTGCCAGCGATGATGAGGGAAGCTCTACTTTTAAATTCGTGCCACTCACCGCATGCTTCGTGTAACCCATATCCGAGTGCCACTGCAATTCCACACGTGCGCAGCCGAGTGCTAGCCGACATCATGAGAGAGGAGTAGTACAATAATAGCTAGGGCGCTCATCTTGCGACACTTGTGGCTGTTGACTGAACCAAACCAACATGGAGAGGACAATGCGAGACAGCTTTTGGAGGATGAAAAAGTGTGATGCAAACGATGGCCCCGTTCGGCTGGACCTGATAAGCCGGCTGAAAACACTGTTGGCTGATTTATTATGAGAGAAAAATGCTGTTTTAGCTAAAAAAACAAGTTGAAAAAGACGGATTATAAGTCGGGTGAACATGCTTAATGTTTAGGCCCCGTTTAGATTCCCAAAAACACCCAAAATTTTTTGCACAGTACCTATCACATCGAATCTTTAGACACATGCCTGGAGCATTAAATGTAGATAAAAATAATAATTAATTGCACAGTTTGTCTGTAAATGTCGAGACGAATCTTTTTGAGCCTATTTAGTCCATGGTTAGACAATTTTTGCCAAATAACAACGAAAAGTGCTACAGGAACTTTTTCTAAAAATTTTTGGGATCTAAAAGGTGAAAAGTTTTTGGTTGTCACATCGGATATTTTATGAGATGTTAGAAGGGGTTTTCGGATACTAATAAATAAACTAATTACATAACTCGCGTGGAAACCGCGAGACGAATTTATTAAGTCTAATTAAGCCGTCATTAGCACATGTGTGTTACTGTAGCACTTAAGGCTAATCATAGACTAATTAGGCTTAAAAGATTTGTCTCGTGGTTTCCAACTAAACTGTGCAATTAGTTTTTTTATCTATATTTAGTACTCTATGCATATATCAAATATTCGATGTGATAGGATGAAATTTTTTTTTGGTGGAACTAAACATCCCCTAAGTAGTACATACTAGTATACGGAGTACGTGTCAAGTGCGTCATGCGTGACGTGACACTTTCCTGAACAGGTTTTAACCCAAGCCAAAGGTCTGGCCCACTCGACACGTTGCCATTAAAGTCGCTATTATTGGAAGGTGATAAAGGCCACATAGGATTAATTAGCTTTTCTTTATTTTTTAAACTATTAGATGGTCTTTGTTCCTTTGATCGAAAAGGCTGCAGATCTCACCTCTTGATGTCTCGAGAGATTAATTTCATGGCCATTTATGTAACACACACAAGCTTTTTTTCTCTATGATTCCAAATTTAAGTTTAAATTTGGATCGATATCCAAGACCAAGATTTACACTACGTGACATAGGATTTGTAGGGACGGCTCACCAAACCGTTGCTACAACTGGTCTATTTGTAGAGGATTTGTAGGGCGGCTACAAATCAATTTTTCAAAAATCACGATTCTGAATTAAAAAAATGGCCAAAAAAGTAGGAGTTTTTTTTAAAATGCGGGGAGGGCCCCACCAGTCAGACACCCACCCACTCCCTCCATCTATTTTGCAAGTCGAGGCATTTTTCCAGCAGTATGAGGCTGCCGTGATTCGAACTCGGGACCTTCCGCAGGCGTATAGCCTTCTCTACCACTGCACCTCACACTCACTTGTATCTATATTAGATTTTGGTTCTCCACATAATATACTAAATCAAGTTTAAATTGATTGTTTAAGGCCCTAAATGAATTTAAATGATAAAATTGTCAACTATAGAGTTTCATAACTTTTCGAGATCTACAAATTTCATTTGGGTAATTTCTCCATCCGAGGTCGTTTACAAGATTTGAATTTTAAATTTGAGAAATTCAAACGTAGTTTTCCATGACAAGATGATTTCAAATGAAAAAGTTGTTACCTACAAAGTTTTATAACTTTTCGAGATCTATAACTTTCGTTTTTGCTGTTTCTCCGTCCAAGGTCATTAAAAAATCCATATTTCAAATTTTTGGAAATTCAAACATAGTTTTCCTTAAAAAGATGATTTCAAATCAAAATGTTATCAATTACAAAGTTTTATAACTATTCAAGATCTACAACTTTTATTTTGGTTGTTTCTCCATCCGAGGTCGTTTGAATAATCCAAATTTCAAATTTAGGAAATTCAAACGTAATTAACGTTGACAAAATGAATTCAAATAAAAAAGTTCTCAACTACAAACTTCTATAATTTTCTGAGATCTACAACTTTTATTTTGGTTATTTGTTCATCCGACATAGTGGTAGTAATATTGTTCATAAAATTTATATATATCACAATATTACTACCACTTCGTCGGATGAAGAAATAACAAAAAGAAAAGTTGTAGATCTTGATGGGTTCTACAACTTTTATATTCATGACTTTTATAGCTCAAATTATTTAATGCTTTAAAATAATATTTGAAGTTGTTATTTTTTGAAATTTAAAATTCAAATAGATAAAATACAATCACATAAAAAGATGGACAACATAATACCTGTAAGAACAGAATAAATTGATAGAGCATGATTTTAAAAAATTTTAGAAAAAAAAATCAAGTAATTTAAAGTTAGTATGAGGGAGAAAGACTAGTTACAAGTTTTTGCTAGAGAATCAGAGATTAAAAAGAGAAATCAGAGTTGTCAATAATTTAAAATTGAATTTGAAACAGCATTTTGAAGCATCAAATGAAATCAAATGAAAAAGTTGTAAACAACAAAGTTCTATAACTTTTCGAGATCTACAAATTTTATTTTGGTCATTTCATCATCCGAGGTTGGTTTGAAAAAATCGAATTTTAGTACTTAGTTTCTAATATTCGGCATTTATTTATAGGGCGGCTCAATATAGAGCCGCCCCTTACAAATCGGCTGGATATTGAGCCGTCCCTTCATAGGGGCGGATCGTTTTGGAACCATTTGTAGGGGCGGCTTAACCCTAAAAAAAGGTGACGTTGCCACAAATCATTTGTGTAGTAGTGTTATAGTTTTTGGTATAACTAGTACACACATTTTCCTTTTAATTTCTACGAGAAAAAGGATATGGCAGTAATAAAATCGTAACACTGATGTAAACGTTTCTCTGCCACAGGCGCGATGATAGCTCGCTAGTACGGGTAGAGTAGCGCACTTAGCTCGATTTAATTAACCATCTTAGCGGTAGTTACCACAGTAACTAGTATTCGTCGTCGACATCGTTGTACTAGCTAGTGGAAGAACTGAAATCACGGATTAAGATAGTTATTAGGAGCAATATCCATCCATCCATGTCCACCGGCTGAAAATGTACACGTAAGGCAGACAGGTAGCCGGCAGAATGCCATGGTCAAACGGATGTGAAACCTAACCTCATCTGGTCAAAGCAAATCGCCCTTCAAATTCCGTTTTGTTTTTAATTTTTGTTTCGTGAAACAGTGAAACAAATAGAATTATTATGTTTCTTATGGAAATGTTCATGAATATATATTACCCATGTTTTGATAGGTTTGTTGATACAGGTGCCGAGAAAATGTAACTAAAAGTAGCTCGCATAATTTAGACTAGAAAACTTGGGGCGCGGCGTTGCCGCGCCATCTTGAGCTAGCCAGTGGTGATTCTACGTGCGATTTAAGGAAACTTAGCAATGTAGTTTGAAAAATTGTTCTATCAAATCATAGTAGCCGTATGCAGTTCTATAAAAAAAAATAGATTTAATAGCATTTACTTAGATAAATAGTTTTCTTATGGCAGAAAATCATGGAGGCATTTTTCTTTGCATACAGTCATGGAAGCACATAAATAAAGGTGCAGATCATTCCAAAAGTCTAAATTATTCTAAGCAAAAATACTGAAATACAGAGACCAAGAACTGAATAAATTGTACATCAAAGACAGATCTTATTTTTATTGACAGCTTCTACCTTGCACTTGCTACATACAGCAGAGAAAGAACTATTGTAAGAAGCAATGATCCTGAATTTCTTTGAAAGCCTGTAACTAAAACACTAATAGAACTTAAATGTCATTTGTCGACAAACACAACATTCTCAACCACTTTCTCAAAGTACTGCTAGAGTAGAATTCTGAGGATAAAGAAGCAGTTTTAACACCTGAGTAGTGTTGAACTGTGGAAACAATATTTAAGAATCCGTTATCAAGGCCATGATAATATGAAATAATAATTAATGGTACATTGACTATACGATGCTGATACGTTGAAAGAGGCATTAATGCAGTTAGGTACTGACCTCGGAATGTTTTAACAAAAGCTACAATAAGGAGTCTCATAGCAAGTTTTCTGCCTCTGCCTCATTAGAGGCACCACTTTGGTTCAGACATTTTATCGAGCAAGTAGCAGGTGACAAGCAGACTTATACAGATGAGCAGGGGAAATTATTGCGTGCGAAGGGGCCGACATAGCACTGCACCACGGCATCCATGGTCAGCCTGAGAGCACGACCGGCGGCCTCAAACCAGATGAAGACTACTACCGTGCGAGGGGCGGTGCAGCAGCGGAGGACGTCAACCTGCACATGGAAGCTGCAGCAGCACGACCCCTCGTCACTCCCTGTCGCACCGCTGTTTTAGTGGGCGACCCCTCATCACTCCCTGTCGCACTGCTGTTTTAGTGGGCGCTCTGCCTCCTGGAGCTATATGACGTGATCCGAGACTGTGTGGGCGCCGCCGCCACCTCGGTCTGCTCGCGCTGCTGCTGCCGTTCCTGACTGTGCTGCTCCTTGCGCTGCCGCCCGCCGTCGTGCCTCGCGTTGCCGCTTTGCGCTCGCGCTGCCGCCTCGTGCTGCCGACGTGCTTTGCGCCACCACCTGGCGCTGCTCCTCGTGCCGCCGCTAGGGTTAGGTTTTTAGGGCACGGGTGTTGCCCAAAGGGCGAGGACGTGAGGAAGGGTGGGCTGCGCACTCGCGCCAGCGGCCGTCTCTGCTTCCCACGTCGCCCATGCCTGTGAGGGTAGTGGGGTAGGAGTAGCTAGCGCTATCCTTCCTCGAACTTCACTGCCGCTAGCCGTGGCAGGTGGAAGCGGCGGCGACACAACGTGAGAAGGGGATGGCGGCGGCGGCTTTGTCTCACGCCGGAGAAGAAGGCTCTAGAGTCGCTAGCTGCTGTACCATGGATGGTCCGATCAAGATCCAACGGAGTATAAAAAAACAGGCAACGTGACCCAATGAGGGGGGCAGAGCTTGGCCCTCCTTTCGTCTTAGGGCCTGTTTGGTTTGGGGTGTTAAAGCTTAACAAACACTGTAGCACTTTCGTCTTATTTGACAAAAAGTTTCCAATCTCGGACTAATTAGGCTTAATAGATTCGTCTCGTAAATTACTCCTAATCCGTGGCGACATGCATGCAATTAGTCTAGATTTAGTACTCCATGCATTTGCCGCAACATTGATGTGATGGGAGTTAAACTTTAACATGTGCAAACCAAACAGGGCCTTACAGAGATGGTCTCCATGATGAGGTTTAAGGCGTTTGCCCCCTTAATAACTGACTGAATTGCGCTGCTTCAGTAGAGCACTAGAGCTGCAACTTTCATTGAGTGATTGTTACGTCAACAGATTCTCCTTGACAGCTGCTTTTGCACCTAAAAGAAAAAAACTAAGGATGTGTTTGGTTTGAGGGGGAAGCTAAGTTAGATGGGAAAGTAACTGGATTGTCAAATCCGACAACTCGCATGTACAGCTCACTGTAGATTAGTAATTTGAGTGCTGAAGTTCCTATAAGCAGCAGATTTTTTTATGCGAATACCTTAAAATTGTGTCTTCCATGGCGCTTTCCTAATAAGCCAACTTTACAGCGAAATTAACCGACTTTACAGCGAAATTAACCGAGACTAACAGGGTGTAACCTCGGAACTGGGTAAGTGTACAAACCCAAAGAAATTTGATAGACAAGCAACGATGACACTAAGGCCATGTTCATTTGAAGGGGAACGACTCCAGAAACTATTCCCGGCGAACGATCGCTATATAAATCACCGAAGCAATCCTGGCCGGAATGATTCCAGGCCACCAAACCCCAGAACCGAACCGGCCCTAAATGAAATATTAAGCAAAGTACGGCCTCATGAATTCTGGCTTCTCTAGCAATTATAGCAAGAGCCACAACACCAAGGAATCAAGTTTTAAAAAACACACCAAGGAATCCTTTGAAACGAGATCTAAATGTGATTGGAGGGCGAGGTGGTACATGGTCTCCAACGTGATTTTTCCACCCTTTGTGAAGTCACGGATTGGTGGGGAGAAGTGTTCGTGATGAGGATCAGGAGAGGCAAGCATGTAAATTTCATTTCACATTAAAAATAAATAAATAGTAGAGCTACTCCAAGAAGAGAGAGATTGAGTCATTCTGGCATCCAATATTTCAATAGAATCCTTATCTTGTTTCATTTTCTATGGGCAGCTCCAACAATTGGCTTTTAAGTTAGTTCTAAGTATTTTTCTCATATTTTAATAGAAGAGAGAAAAGTTAGCTTTTAATCAAGAGCTAAGCTCTTGGACACGTTTCAAGGTGATATATGAGAATGTCATGTAGTCCATGTTAAAAACCTTGTGCTATAAGCTAGTACTATCGGAGAAGTTGGCTTAGAGCTATTAACTAGCCATAACTATTACGTGTGCCCTAAGCAAGTACAAGCACTAATGAACTAACTAACATATAGCTTGTTCGTTTGAGCTTTCAGCCGTTTATTTTCAGCCAGCCAGCAGCGATTTTTTCTTATATAAATCAGTCAACGATACTTTCAACCGTTTATTTTCAGCCAAACGAACAAGCTAGCCCATATGCCGTCGCGTTTAGGGGCCTGTGCCCCCTTGCGTTTGGGGGCCTGTGCCGTGGCACATGCCTCAGGACATGGGCCTGAAATGCACTACTGATTATGGTTAACGACATATGGCCATATGGGCATATAGCAAACAAAAGCACCGATATATCGGGGCACCCGCAATGGTGAACCAACTCATCCAGGAGAGAGAGACAACCACGCAAGATCCTCGATGAGTCGATCTCTTCTATCAACCGAGCCGTGTGGGTCCCATTACAAAAAAACAAACCTATGGTTGGGTGTCCGCAGCTGGTCCGTACAATTGCTAAATAAAAAAATCACTTTCATTTGCTGTTGCTCATCTCACTGGCACAAGGGCCTTGTTTAGATCTCAACTCGGCGGTGGTCGAATTTGCACAGTGCCACCCCGAGCACTGTAGCATTTTTATTTTTTTATGGTAATAATTGTCTAAATTTTGATTAATTAGGCTCAAAATGTTCGTCTCGCAAAGTAAAACAAAACTGTGTAATTAGTTTTTGATTTCATCTACATTTAGTACTTCATATATATGTCGATATTTTAATGTGACGAGGAATCTTCTTTTTATACAGTGGAATTTAGGGATGAATTCTGGAATCTAAACGAGGCCAAGCTAGCCGGTCCTGCCTTTGTTTTTTTAATTAGCATGAGTCGACTCTGGCTGACGAGTCGATTTATTCTCTCTCCTCGGAGGAGTCGTCTACTCAGTGATGAGTCGCTTTATGAGCTCCACGTCATGAGTCGACCACTGGAGAAGCCCTGCGCTCCCATGCGCGCGTAGAGTCATTGCAATCACCTGTCATAGTTGTTCTATCATGAGTTCGCTATAAGTAGCACATTTTTACAGCAAAATTCTTTCACAACGGGGAAGCTAGTGTCTCAGTAAGGCAAGCGGAATGAACAGAGACTACTGTAACATAGTGATGATACGGAACCTCGAAATTGGAGTCTTGGAAAACTGCACAAACCCCGGCGGCCCCACCCCCATCCCGACGTGCTCACCCACTGGGAGCACCCAACACCCACGGATCCGGTGGCCCTCTCCCCTCACCCCGACGAGATCCATGGAGCACGAGCGAAATCCATGGAGGTGGCATGACAGTGTTGTAGGGGAGTGTGCGACTCTGCCCCACCCGGCTTGGCGCCCTCCCCACCCCTGGCGGCGCCCTCTCTCACCCTGGTGACCGAGCTCCCCTCTACCCCAGCGGCCGGAATTGACTGGCCGAGCCTTCCTCTCCCCTATGTTACATATGTATGTTTTAAGTGTTTCAAGCGTTTCAGATGTATGCTGCATTTGTTTCATATGGATATTATAAAAGTAGATCGGGGGATATTACACATGTTGCAATTGTTTTAGAGGCATGTTGCAAGCGTATGTTTCGAGTGTTTCAGAGGTATGTTCATCTGTGTTTTCCGGACGCATGCTGAAATGTGTTTATCTGGATGTTGCATATGTTTTACACATATGTTGTATGTATTTTATTTGGATGTTGCGTATGGTTGCAATGATTTTCAAGTGTCTTTCAACTGTTTTTTTAATGTTATAGAAACATGTTTTCAAGTGTTTCAACTGTTGTATTTGGATGTTTCAAAAGTAGATCGGGTGTTGCATCTCTTCTCCCCCACCTTCTGCTGCATCGTCTCTCTCGACGCCGGCAGGGCATCCCATACGACGCCGTGGCCAGGTTCTTCTGAATTGGAGGCGCCACGTGTCTTTCCCCTCTTGTCGCTCGGGCGGCACGGGCCCCGCGTGGAGCACGAAACGGAGTGCGGCATGCAGGCATCCGTCCGGACGTCTGGGCGCTAGAACTGCCGAAAAATTTAACTGAAAATAAGTTTAAAAGTTGATTTATGTGGGAACCGATGTAGTACTGTAGTATTACTAAGGATTATGCAGTGCTTTGGCTGTGACAACTTCGAAAACCAGCAGGCAGCCTGAGCCAAATCGAGAACAAGATTTCCCCTCCCGGGCGGATGCATGCATGCGGCCGTGCCTAGCCTGAGCGAGATCGAAAACAAGCAGGCAGCACGAGAGGAATCGAACGAAATCAAAATGGCACGCGCTGCGAAGGCCATCAAGCATTGGAGCAGGGAGAAAATTGGAGACACCAAACTTCAGCTGTGTCTGTGGTTTTAAAAAAAAATGAAATATTGGGTCGGTTATAGGAGTACTCCCTCCGTCCCACAAATAATTACACATTTTTTATTTCTATACTTCTTGTTTGACCGTTCGTCTTATTTAAATTTTTTGTGCAAATAATAAAAGAAATAAAACATTATGAAAATATCTCTAATGATTGAATACGTCGTAACAAAACAAATAATATTTATTAAAATTTTTTAAATAAGACGAACGGTCAAACAAGAAGTGTAGAAGTCAAAAACGTGCAATTATTTGTGGGACGGAGGGAGTATGTATTATTAGGTAGTTCACAGAATATGGGAGAAAAACACTGTATCAGAATTCATGTAGCATTTCGTTTGTATTTGGTAAAAATTATCTAAATTTTGACTAACTAGGCTTAAAATGTTCGTCTCGCAAAGTACAACAAAACTGTGCAATTAGTTTTTGATTTCATCAACATTTAGTACTCCATGCATTTGCCGATATTTTGATGTGACGGAGAATCTTTTTTTTGCATAGTAAAATTTAGAGGAGAATTGGGAGAACTAAACAAGGCCTTACTACTAGTACTGACCGAGATGAGGTCACATCACATGATCACATCGTCTCAATTCTTGTCTTGTCATGCAGTGGGTCGGTCCAAATTGTGCACGTGTATATCTCTGGCCCTCGACAGCTTCGCTCGACTCGTATGGACGTGAGACGTCCCCCAGCCGGCGGCGATGGTATACTCCTCCCAGACTCCCAGCACCATGCGTCCGTGCGCGTCATCACCATTCACCGGCGCGACGGTGACGCCTCCCTGTGACCCGGTCAGACCGCAATTGCGTGTCAATGCTAGAGTCCAGAGTTGAGACTTTAGAGGCCGTTTGATGTGTCATGTGTGAATCGGTTTCGATGCCAAAAGGTTAAAGACTGTACTAATTCCAGCTAGAAACGATTTGCAGTGATTCTACCCTTCTTTTTACTAGAGATCATAATCACTTCCAATGTAGTTTGTTCTCGTTCTCATTCTTGCTTCCTTACCTCCCTGATAAAATATTTTGAATCAATTAAAATAGGTCGCTTTTCAATTGTTCTTCACCCATAATTTTTTTACCATTTTTTGCAAAACTTATCTGTTTTTATTGTATTTTCATGTAAGACAATGATTTTCACCACCCTTCAAGGATTATTATCCGGTCAACTAGGCAAACAATTTGATCTAGAAGAAACATTTCTAGGAAACAACTGAACCCGAAATGTTTCTAAAGGTCTGATTGATTTTCTATATTAGTCTTAGTCGTTTGGTTGTCCTGCATAGAAGAAAAAAAAAAACTCAACCCTCGGACGGCTAGACAGCCTTAAGAAGGAGACCTCTCACGTAGGTGGAGAAAAAACCCCGAACCATGTACTTCGTTCTCACACAGGGGCCCATAACCCTGTGAGTGAGCCAGTCCACAAGCCTGTACTTCAGAAAACGTGAGGTAGGTGAGAGGATATTTTTTTCCCTCCGGCCAGCATAAATCGCCCCCGAGGCGATCCATCCCTGGCCAGCAGGGTGCCAGCCGGAGCGCTCAACCACCAGGGTGAGCGTCCGTTGGCTTGTCCTGCATAGACAAACTGGCTCTAGTAAAATTCTGTTTATTTATGTATATTTTGTTGTATATAGTCATCTCTATGTTCTAGCAGAGGTCTTATGTTTCTAGTAGACGCAAGAGATGTCAGAATTTTTTTTATGTGTGTGTACATCGATTTATACAAATCTGCATTACCTAATATGATAAAATCTGGTGTATTAGCTAATGCCCAATGCTATATTAGCCTGCTTTGAGCATTCTGGAAACCTACGTAAGTGCATGTGTAGGCAACCAAACGCGAACAAAACTGCACTATAAATATATGTCTAAATACAAGCTAATACAGACAATCAAATAGATAGCTTCTAAGAGCAAGGTTAATAATACAGCCGGCTTCTCGCTGTATGGAAACTTACAGCCAATTTATCAATCCACTCGTATAATAGTTAGTCGGTTTATAGCCTACTTGTCTGTCTCATAGAACTTTTTGTTCTAATGCATAAGCTGGCTATAAAATTACAACCGGTTTCTCTTCTCTTTCCTTCCCTCTCTCCTCCACGCATTCAGCCCACCTACAACCCTATTATACTTGCTCTAGGAGTATATCTGTATCTCTAGCAAACACGTTCTTAATTAGGCTTGTACCACTTTTGGCCGCTTGCTGTATGACCCACGGCTGGGACAGAGCGCGAAGCAAAATGTGCAGAGAGACCAATTTGCTAACTCCGAACTAACATTGTACATAAATACTACGTACAACATGAAATATATATTTACTGTATGATTATTTGACGTCATAGATATTAGTATGATTTCTATAAATTCTAAAAAAAACTTAACTCTAAAAGTTGATTTATTTAAATTTTACTGAGAGGCGTGTTTGAAATGATGCAACATAAATTTTATTCTGCTTTATGGAATCTCTATATATCTAAACGCGAGCCAAGCTCGCGCCAATGACGATGGCCACATCACCTGTAAATCCCGAGCCGTCGGATCTCGATCGGACGGCTCGAATCATGTGAAAAATCGCTTTCGTGGTCACGGTTTATTTACTGTTCATATGCTGTTTATCACTGTTTCACACGGTTTACGAATCTTTGCTACGCGTATACGAGAAACGTACCCAGAACATCAAAATAAGTCCTCATTTGTAAAAAATTAAAAAAATCGTAAACAAACTAGAAGCAATCTAGAACGTATCTAAATATTTTTTTTGCCTCTTCACTGTCATAAAAAAATAGAACGTATCTAAATTTTTTTGCCTCTTCACTGTCATAAAAAAAATCTAGATTCCTCTCGTTCATATTTCACCGATAAATTTAGAAAGTTTATACCTTATCCATCCTACCTCCGACTCTGATAATTCTACCACCAAAAAAACTAACCTTTTCGGTAATTCACGGTCATTTTCACAAACGCACAAAGTAGACCCTTTTTCTTTGCAAATAAATTCCAGAAAATTTGTAAATAAACTAAAACAAATTTAGAACGTATCTAAATATTTTCCGCCTCTTCTTTGTCATAAAAAAAATGAATACTCCATGACAACAACTGCATATTCTATTACGCCTATAAATAATTGCTAAAACATACGGTAGCCAAATCTCCAAATTATAAAACATTGTTTAAAAAAAAGAGGGGGTCCGTAGCAACATAAATGCATAACAAACTGCCTCAAAATGCTAGACACTCTGGCTGCTAAAAAATTAATTAATAATTGATCTATGCTCCTACACAACTGGTTTCTTCCCATGGCCGTCGGATCTCGATCGAAAGGCTCGAATCACGTAAAAAATCGTTTCATGATCACTATTCATCTATTGTTCATACAATATTTACCACTGTTCATGCATCTTTGCTACGCGCACACGACAAACGTACCCGGAAGGTCAAAATAAGCCATTCTCCTTTGTAAAAAATTTCAAAAAAAACGTAAATAAACTAGAAGCAACTTAGAACATACCTAAATATTCTTTGCCTCTTCACTGTCATAAAAAATTCTACATTCCTCTCGTTCACATTTCGCCAATAAATTTAGAAAATGTATACCTTATCCATCCTACCTCTGACTCCGATAATTCTACCACAAAAAACCCTAAATATTAAATTCCTTTTCAGTAATTTACGTTCATTTTCACAAACACACAAAGTAGACTCTTTTCCTTTGCAAATAAATTCTAGAAAATTTGTAAATAGACTAAAACAAATCTAGAACGTATCTAAATATTTTCCGCCTCTTCTTTGTCATCAAAAAAATAAATGAATACTCCATGACACCTACTACATATTCTATTACGTCTATAAATAATCGCTAAAACCTACGGTAGCCAAATCTTCAAATTATAAAACATTGTTTTTTTAAAAAAAAGGGGTCCGTAAAAACATACGCACAAAATAAACTGCCTCAAAATGTTACATATCCTGTCTGCTAAAAATTTAAACAATAATTGATCTATGCTCATGCACAACTGTTTCCATCTCATAAGGCCGCGCAGCGACACCGCGTGTTGTTTCTAGTAAAATTCTATGCGGCGGTGCCGCAACCTGCGGGTCGTGTGACACGGCCTGCATGCCATGCGATCAAACAACTGCAGTCTGGTGTTGGCAGGCTCACTCATCGAGCGGATGTGCTCGCTGCGCGGCCTAGCAACGGAATGAGGTGGAATGAGGTGGGCTCAAATCATCGCAGCAGGTAAAGGTGGGCTCAACTCATCGCAGGTAATTGTGGGCTCAATTCATCATCGCAGGATGTAGATCGCACGGCCGTGCTTAGCAAGATGGTGCCGGCCGGCCCACGGCCGAAGCCCCACCTCCAGTCAACAATCACCGCAAACGGCGATGGTGGTGATAGCTAAAATCCTCTACATAGTAAAAAGAAGAGCTAACGTAACTGGATTATCAAATCCGGCGACTCGCATGTACAGGTCACTGTTTTGAGGAAACATGTACAGATCACTGTAGATTAGAAATTCAGTGTTGGAGTTCTCTATCAACAGCATATTTTATGCGAAAACCTTGAAATTCTGTTTTCCACGGCGCTTGTCTAAGCCAATTTTGCAGCGGAATGAACAGAGTCTGTAACAGAGTGTAACCTCGAAACTGGAGACTGCACCAACCAAAAGAAATTTGATAGAAGCCACACGATGGCACTAAGACCCCTGTTTAGTTCCGAGAATTGAGAGAAATTGAAAAGCAATCTAATAATAAAATGGAAATCCCTTTCTAGATATTAATTTGAATTCATTAGATCTAAGCAAGCCCTAAATGAAATTCGCAAATAGCAAACCTTTGATTGTGGCAATGTTAAGCAAAGTAGTACATGTCCAAAGCCTAAAACCACAAGGCGCGCGCCAATGGAAGCAGAGCGAAACAGGGCAACTCAATGCAACAAAACGCAAACCATACTGATCACCTTTTATTTATTGCTACAACGGCGGCAAGCCCGCGCGCGGCGCGCATCAGCGCACGCAATGATACAACAGACCTGTCGTCCCAGGAGCTAGTTCGGCGGCGCGAAGAGGACCGCGTCGGCGACGGCTGCGCCGGCCCTTGCCGCTCCCGGGAACTGGTTGGTCACCGGCGCCAGCATGATGAGGAAGACGCCGAGTAGCAGAAGCGCGAGGCCGAGGAGCGCGTGCTCTTCGTTCGCGGCGCGGTTGCTGAAGGCGTAGGTGAAGACGAGCCAGCCGCCGGTAACTAAGATGCGGCCGGTGTAGAGGAGGCGGCGCTGAACGTGGTCGAGGAGCTCGGCGCGGGCGCCCATCACCTCCGGCTCGTCGGCCTCAGGCGCGTTGGCCACCGCCTTGTCGCCCATTGCGTGTGGGTCGCCGGAGTGGCAGCCTGGCACTGGCAGGCACGCTGAATGCAGTCGACTCGACTGTGGATGCTGCTGCGCTATGCGCTAGTAGTGTGCTGCGTTCGGGGGGAAGAGAAGAGATGGGGTGGAGGGAAAGGCCAGGGAGGTGGCAGCTAATTTATACTAAGATTGGCGGTGAGCCTTTAGTCTCTCCCAAAAATCTATCACCACGACGTTTCGCACATCGCACCCTCAGCTTTTCTAAAAAAAGAGAAGAGAAGAGAAGGAGAAAGGGGCGAATTATTGCGAGCGCGCGATTAATTGAATTCCTCCCTCGCTCCAACTAACCTCACCCTTTCTCCTTTTCTAAAAAAAGAAAACCTTTCCCTTTCTGCCCCTGTCTGTCTCCGGGCTAGCGGATAACGAACACGCACGTTCTCGTACTGCACTGCCACTGCACACTGCCGTAGATCGGTTTGGCTGCTTGCTTATGCGTCCTCGTCCTCCTCGCCTGTCGCCGCTGCATCAGCTGGCAAACCGGTATAGCTCTCTCAGCTTAGGGCATTCTTAACAATAAAAGATAGTTACTAGTTCTAAGATATTATCTTAATACTATTTTTTTCTCTGGTCAAATATGATTCGCCCTGTTCGGCAGGCTGTAAAAGCACTGATGCTGATGCTGATTTGTTGTGAGAGAAAAACACTGCTGAACGGCTGGCTGATTCTAGCAGATAAGTTCAAGCGAACAGGGTGATTATCATTTCTGGACAGAGAAAGTAGTAGTTCATAATACAATTAGCCATATATAACAGCTTCATATGATTTGGAAAAAGTAGAGGCCAGAATAAAATTTTCTTTTTCTAAAAACATGATTTTGAAGTGTGTGCATGAAACTAGATCTTGATGAAGAATTAGTTTCTCTCTCTCTCTCTAGTCTCTACTAATAAAATATAAAATAATATAATTAGAGCTAGCTTATAATAATTAACCATTGAAGATGCCCTTAGTTGCTGGCTAACCTTCTCAAATTAATTCCTTCCGTCTCAAACGTTTCTAGTGATTAGCCTGCTTGGTTTAATTAACTTTACCTAGTTTATGTACACTTTTTTGGCTTAGAAGAAGACGATGAAATGACATGTCAACAAAACACAAAGTATAAATGGCTTAACGGCGGAAGATTTATGATAATACTAGTTCCGTCAAACTATCTTAAATTTGATTAACTTTATTAAAAAAATAATATCATTGTTTATGATACTAAATAAATATGTTATAAAAATATATTTTAAATTGTATCTAGTGTGTTAAAGAATTAGGCAGTTTCCAGATTAATTCTCAGATTAAAACCAGAATATAAGTCATGATTAAAACTAGAATATATGTCATGACATATTGATGAATTAGATTAAGCATGTATAGCATGACAGATCAACATGATGTATAGTATAAGCATAAACATGATTATGATTGTAAGCATAGCATAGATGAAACATTATGAAAGACAAGATTAGATCACGAGAATAGAACCTGATGACTGTAGATGTAGTAGATGGTGATGAAGATGTAGATAGCGCGTCGATGCAGCCTTCAGAAGACGAACCGTCGTGGAGAATTTAGGAGCAGTCGCGCGAAGAGCGCTTCCCAAAAACCTTATTCGCCTTCTCCCGGTGCAGGATCGCAAAGACGATGGTTCCGGAGACCTGCTCTCCCAAACGCCGGTGCACGCAGACGATCGGGATGGAGAAACTACGGCGGCAGCGCGGTAGCAAGAAGAGAAAAATATTAATTTACTACCTTAGGGATATTCTAACTGAAACTCCCAATTGTAGTTTTTGGTGTGTCTTTTCCCAGGAGGATAGGTACATATATATATGGAGGAAAACCCCCTACCTCTACATCAACTAGCAATATGGTACTAATTGATGTTGTACCTCCCATCTCTATTCTTGGACTTAAACATTAAAGCCCATTAGGGAACACATGTATTGGGCCTTTGAGATTTATTAGAATTTCTTCATATGAATTTAGGGGAATATCCATATAAATTCTAACAATCCCCCACCAGATCTCAATTGCCCAGTATAGACATTTTCCTTCTCTCTCACTACTGTTTATATACTAGTGTTTCAGCAGAGACTGTTAAGTTGAACATCTGCCTAGAGCTTCAAGTTACACTCATTCACAACTTGAACAATGGACTATGCCTTGAATTGCAAGTTTTGTGCAAACGAGTTTCACTCAAAGTCAAACTAGTACCTGGCTGCCAGTAGCCTTCCCCGTGGGTGGAGCATATACGTCATACTCCTTGGTCTCTTCATGAGCTTACTAGAGATCACCCAAATCTCATAGACTGCGACGTTTTACAGTCAGACTCATATAGGTATGTTCTTTCAAGAATGCTCTGTAGGACAGCATCTTCGCTTGTTAAAGCCAATAGAACATGTTAAGGCATTAGCCAACCTACCATACAGTGCCTCAACGCTTTGAGAGTATTGCATCTTCACATAGAGAGGGTTATAATTATACTCTCCTCAGTTCACCAATAGTTTGTTCTTCCCAGATCCTAAGTCACGGGATCTCCGATCAAAAAGGTTGGGTTACTACTACTGTAAACTCATATGGGTCTCAAACCCATCTCCCTTAATGCTATTTCTATCATATTTCGTGATAGTCCTTTGGTAAAAGGATCTGCCAGGTTCTTGTCTGTTTGCATATAAGCCACTGTGATTACTCCGGAGTTTCTCAACTTCCTGACAGACTTCAAACGTCTTTTAACGTGTCTTGTTGACTTCGCATTATCCTTAGCACTATTCACTTTAGTGATCACTGTTTGGTTATCACAGTTCACAAGGATAGCCGGTATTGGTTTCTCAACCACCAGTAAGTCAGACAAGAGCTCACGCAGCAACTCTATCTCTGCAGAAGCTACATCCAAAGCAGTAAGTTCTGCTTCCATGGTAGATTTAGTCAAAATAGTCTGTTTACTAGACCTCCATAACACTACGCCACCTCCAAGAGTAAATACATACCCACTAGTAGCATAGATTTGATCAATATCAGAAATCTAGTTCGTATCACTATATCTCTCCAGCACAGCTGGGTGCCCAGAATAGTGTATCTCAAAAACTCATTGTACCTTTGAAATAACGCAAGACCCTTTTAAGTGCATGCCAATGATCATCACCCGGGTTGGACATGTACCTACTCAACTTGCTCACAGCAAAAGAGATATCTGGTCTGGTTGTGCTAGCTAGATACATGAGTGAACCAATTATCTGAGAATATCTTAATTGATCCCTAGCAATCTTTTTATTCTTTCTCAATGTCACACTAGGATCATAAGGTGTTGGAGTAGAGTTGCTATCCATAAAGCCAAAATGGCTCAAGACCTTCTCAACATAGTGAGATTGTGACAAGGTAATCCCACTATCTTCCTTAATTAGCTTAATGTTTAGAATTACATCAGCTTCTCCTAGATCTTTCATGTCAAAACTCTTTGACAAAAAAGACTTGACCTCATTAATAATATCAATGTTTGTTCCAAAGATTAGAATATCATCATCATATAAACATAATATAACAGATTGGCCCCCACCATGTCGATAATACACACACCTATCAGCTTCATTAACAGCAAAGCCCGCACCAGTTAAAGTAGTGTCAAACTTCTCATGCCATTGTTTAGGTGCTTGTTTCAAGCCATACAAAGACTTCAGTAATTTACACACCTTCTGCTCTTCACCTTTTACTACAAATCCATCTGGCTGATCCATATAAATCTCCTCATCCAACTCTCCATTAAGGAAAGTTGTCTTCACGTCCATTTAATGAACGAGAAGACCATACGAGGCAGCCAGAGAAAGTAGCACTCGAATAGTGGTCATTCTAGCAACAGGTGAATAAGTATCAAAGAAATCCTCACCTTCCTTCTGGGTATAACCCTTAGCCACAAGCCGAGCCTTGTACTTGTCAATAGTACCATCAGGCTTAAGCTTCTTCTTGAACACCCACTTACATCCAATTGGTTTACAACCAAAAGGTAGCTCAGATAACTCCCAAGTTCTATTAGAAAGAATTGAGTCCATCTCACTATGAACAACTTCTTTCCAATCATCCGCATCTGGATATGCGTATGCCTCTGTAATAGAAGTAGGAATATCATCCACAAGATACACAATGAAATCATCACCAAAGGATTTTGCAATCCTTCGTCTCTTGTTCCTCGCAGGAACTTCATTGTCATTCTCCTCAAGGACTTCTTCAGGTGGTTGCTCAAATGACTCAATAGAAGACTCAATAGGTACCGTAAAATCAGGAGCTATCTCAGAGAAAAATCTAGCATTGCTACACATATCTTTCATAGGGAATATATTTTCAAAAAATATAGCATCACGAGATTCAAAAATTGTATCCACATGCATATCAAGAACTTTAGATTTTACTACTAAAAATCTATAGGCAATGCTATGGTGAGCATATCCTAGAAAGACACAATCTACAGTCTTCGGTCCTAGCTTACGCTTCTTAGAAATTGGAACATTGACTTTCGCCAAACATTCTCACGTGCGCAAGTATGAAAGTGATGGTTTCCTTCCAATCCAATTCTCATATGGAGTTATCTCTTTATTTCTGTTTGGAATTCTATTCAGGACATGACTCGCAGTCAATAGAGCTTCCCCCACCATGCCTTAGATAGACCAGCAGTGTCTAACATGGCGTACACCAAGTCAGTCAGCGTGCAGTTTTTCCTCTCGGCAATCCCGTTTGATTCGGGCGAATAGGGAGTTGTCCTCTCATGAATAATACCATGTTCCGTACAGAACTCATCAAATAATATAGGAAAATATTCACCACCACGATCTGACCTTAGATGTTTAATTTTTCTCTCTAGTTGATTTTCAACTTCAGCCTTATAGATTTTAAAGTAGTCTAGCGTTTCATCTTTAGTTTTAAGCAAGTAAACATAGCAAAATCTAGTTGTATCATCAATTAAAGTCATGAAATATCTCTTTTTACCTTTTTGTCAACACACCATTCATCTCGCAAAGATCAGAATGTATGAGTTCTAGAGGTGCCAAGTTTCTCTCCTCCGCTGCCCTATGAGGCTTTCGAGGTTGCTTAGATTGCACACAACTATGGCACTTAGAACCTTTGGCAATAGTGAGATCTGGAATTAAATTCAGGCTAGAAAAACGTGACATCAATCCAAAGTTAACATGACATAAGCGAGAATGCTAAACAATCGAATTATCATTAATCGTACCACAAATATGATTCACTGACTTATTACAAAAATCTGTCAAAGATAGGCGGAACAAGCCTCTGTAATCATAGCCTTTACCAATAAATTGTTCATGCTTAGACATGACTACTTTATTAGACTCTAACACTACCTTAAACCCATCTCTCAATAGAAAGGAGACACTAACAAGGTTCTTGCGAATAGTAGGGACATGTTGTACGTTCTTCAGCTGCACGATCTTTCCCGAAGTAAACTTCAGATCTAACGTGCCAACACCACGAACAGAAGCATGTGACCCATTCCCCATCAGGAAGGAGGAACCTTGCAGCCCTTGATAAGAAGAAAACAAAGAGATATCAGCACACACGTAAATATTAGCACCTGTATCAATCCACCAACTTAGAGATTGAAACACTGATAGTACAGTAAAATTACCATACCCTTCATCAGTAGTGCTTGCAGTCACGAGGCTGACCTTCTTTTTCTCTTTCTTGTCCACTCGCTCTGGACAATCTTTAGCAAAATGACCAAGCTCTCCACATGCGAAGCAAGGTAGCTCTACTTTGTCTTTCTTCTTCTTCTTGAAGGCAGTATTTTGTTTGGCATTGAAAATAGGTTGCTTAGGCTTTCCCTTGTTCTTGCCATGGTTTCTCTGGATAAAATGGGCGCTAGATTTTTCCTCATTCCCCTTCTCAATGTTATCTTTAACCCGAGCTTTTTTCCTCGACATCAAGAGATGCTATCAGGTTTTCAACTGATATTTTGAGACTTGTGGCGAAATCCCTCCATGAAGAAGGCAATTTAGCAATAATGCACCCAGTCACAAACTCATCGGGTAAGACACATTTAAGGAGTTCAAGTTCCTTAGCCAGGCGCTGGATCTCATGAGCTTGCTCGACTACTGATTTGTTAGCAACCATCTTATAGTCATTAAAGCTCTCCATGGTATACAGTTCTTTGCCTGCATCTGAAGCAACATAAGTAGCATTCAGATGATCCCATAGAGCCTTTACGTCTCTTAAGTGCATCATAGAATCAAATAGATAATCTGAAAGCACATTACGCACAGCTCCCACAAAGATATTATTAGCTTCCTGGAATTTTCTCTAATCTTCATCAGAGATGTTTCCCTCAGGCATGCCATCTTTGACCCAGAAAACTTTCATGACAGTAAGCCAATCTGTGACCATAACAGACCACCTCTTAATATGCGTACCAGAAAATTTTTCCGGCCTCAGCGCGTCAACGAAACTAGCCATAGATAATTCTAGAAACGACCTTAAATAAGGTTTTTGGATTGTTAAAGAATTAGGCAGTTTGCAGATTAATTCCCAGATTAAAACCAGAATATAAGTCATGATTAAAACTAGAATATATGTCATGACATATTGATGAATTAGATTAAGCATGTATAGCATGACAGATCAACATGATGTATAGTATAAGCATAAATATGATTATGATTGTAAGCATAGCATAGATGAAACATTATGAAAGACAAGATTAGATCACGAGAATAGAACCTGATGACTGTAGATGTAGTAGATGGTGATGAAGATGTAGATAGCGCGTCGATGCAGCCTTCAGAAGATGAACCGTCGTGGAGAATTTAGGAGCAGTCGCGCGAAGAGCGCTTCCCAAAAACCTTATTCGCCTTCTCCCGGTGCAGGATCGCAAGACGATGGTTCCGGAGACCTGCTCTCCCAAACGCCGGTGCACGCAGACGATCGGGATGGAGAAACTACGGCGGCAGCGCGGTAGCAAGAAGAGGAAAATATTAATTTACTACCTTAGGGATATTCTAACTGAAACTCCCAATTGTAGTTTTTGGTGTGTCTTTTCCCAGGAGGATAGGTACATATATATATGGAGGAAAACCCCCTACCTCTACATCAACTAGCAATATGGTACTAATTGATGTTGTACCTCCCATCTCTATTCTTGGACTTAAACATTAAAGCCCATTAGGGAACACATGTATTGGGCCTTTGAGATTTATTAGAATTTCTTCATATGAATTTAGGGGAATATCCATATAAATTCTAACATAGTGATACTAGTAGTTTAGTGTAGATATTGATTTTTTTTATAAATTTAGTTAGACTAAAAATTATTTGACTTAATACCCTAGAAATTGGTTTATCTACATATAGACGAAACTGCGCTCGGCATTCGTCGGCGCTTTTCAATTTTGACGGGGATTCATGCTAGACGCACCTGCTAGTGCCTCGCGTTGTCGCTATCCCTTGGTTAGTGCAAATATATACGGAGTACAACTGCACAAGACAAGGCGCGCGCTCGGCTGATGGCTTTCACAGTCACAAGTAGTAGTAAGTAACGTGATGCTTTCACTATTTCACAAGTCGCACCGAGTGCAAGGGAATTTCATTGCTGCTACGTACATACTACACTGCCTGTACACAACATGAGCAGTACAGTGGCACAATTCCTTAGGTAGATTTCACAAATATTGCACTCCTATTGTACTCCGCCCATCCCAAAATATATGTCGTTTTCGTTTTCCGAGAAATAACTTTGACAAATATATATTAAAAAATATTAACATTTATGGTATATAATTGGTATTGTTGGAAAGATCTTTGAATCTATTTTTTAATAAATTTATTTGGAGATATAAATGTTGCAAGCATTTTCTACAAATCAAATCAAACTTACGGTACGGAAACCAAAAGCGACAAATAATTTGGGACAGAGGGAGTAAGTAACAACATGAACCATAAACCAATGAGGCTATATGACATGGTTCAAAATTTGTTTTTTCCCTCAAAATTTCTCGAATTTTAGGGTGACCAAATAAAAATCTAAAATTTCATTTTACACTAATGCATATGATTTATTGTAAATGTATAACTCTAGACTCATACTTTTGTTGTTTATGTTTTATATTTTTTACTCAATATATACATGTATAGTAAAAGATTATACAAATATTTTAAACTTCGAAGACGTCCAAAAATTTTGGATATCGAATTCAAAACATGGTATGACAGCACATGTTGCACACGAAGGATAAGAGTTTGAGTTTTTCTCAAATGCAGTTGCCTGATATTTTGTTTTCCTGTCAGTCAATTTCATGGAACATCACATGTATACTACTGGAACATCACAAAATGCATCACAGAACATTATAAAATACATCACAGAAAATCACATGCATTTTAGCAGCCGCCTGAGAACATCACAGAATATTAAAATACATCACAGAACATAACCGAACATCACATGTGTATCACTTGAACATCGCAAAAAAAAAATCATAAAACATCACATGTATACTATGAACATTACAACATTATAGAACATAATGTACTACGGAACATTACATGTATATCTTGTGAACATCATAAATGCATCATAGAACATGACTAATGATTAAGCAAACCATCAGTCACCAGCCACAGAGACAGACCAAGAGTTTCCCCGGTCAAGAACTTAGCAGCCAAAGTTCTTGGAATATGGAACGTGGTACTGGAACACGGTACGTGGTACCACACTTTGAGAAACAACGGAACGAAGGGAGTATACAACTTCAACTCGTTCCTTTAACTAGCGGCGTACCACCTTTAAATGGAACATAACTGGGATATAGTGGTTGGTCCATGCTGCACGTCATCTTTTTTTTGTTTTATTGGACCGTTGGATTTTCCATCCAAATGAATGGCAACCGTCCATCAGTTAATGAAATCTAAAGCCCACTCCAGCCCATGCGACCATCCTGGGAGCTGCCGGCGGCCGCCGCCCACACGGTCGCAAGCGCACGGCCACGCGGGACCCTGCCGCCGCACTCCGCCTCTTCCTCCGCGACCCGGTTCTGCTACTCCCTCAGGTGCTATGACATATTCCTCAACCCTCCTTCCTTCGCGACCCCATTGCACTACTCCCTCCGCTGCTACGAAGGTACAACCTCATCATCTCCAGGTCGCTGCCGTGCGTCTCTTCCCGGCCATGGAGTCCATCCTCCATAGTCTTCCCGGCCGGCCGGCCGGCCCTCATACCCTCCTCAACGCCCTGGTCGCCTGCCGCGCCCCCATCCCCCTCCACGACCTCCTAGCTGTCTGCCATGCGAGTAGCGGCTGAGTCCCGGCTCTTAGCGACAGCGAGTCATGTTCCATCTGCTGTCGGGACGATGTCCCGCCATGTTTCCGTTCCGTGAATCGGAACGATGTTCCCGGAACGGGAACGTGGGGCACATTGCCGTCCCCGGCTGCTAAGGTCAAGAACGCAACGTGTTACATACAGACCGAGTACACAATAAATATCTCCAACCGCCATTGAGTAGGGTTCAAAGACCAAGTTTGACCAACAAACAACCTATGGGCGCTCAGTCTTACGTACAGTAGCAAAACAAGGCCGGAGGGGATCCTTTTCTTTTTTTTTTATCAAAAGTCATCTTATTTACTTTATAAAAGATTATTATTTACTAGCAAACGTGTCCGTGTGTTACAACAAAACCTAAGGCCCTGTTTGGATGAGTTTTAGACTCTTAAAACCCAGTTTTTGCCTCTAGGTTTTAAAATCTGGATTTTGAGAAAAAACTGGTGGGGGTGTTTGGATCCTCCGGTTTTTAAGAATCTGGCTTCATTTATTGCTCACATGGTCACAAGAAACTGGCAAATGTTGGGTATCAACAACTTCTTGGTTTTTAAGAATCTGGCAAAAACTGACACAAGAAACTACGCAAAAACTAGCCTATTTGGATTCCACCCAGTTTCCAAAAAACAGATTCTTAAAAACTGGTGGGATCCAAACAGTAACTAAATATAGAAATTAGATTACATATCATTGCTATATACGAGTTGTTCTAGCTCGTATAAGAAGGGGTCTTAAACCCGGATCACATACGAGATACGCGACCCTATTTAGAATCAGACTATGTATCCATAATCGGTAGACGGGGTTGTTCTAACTTGTATAAGTATTGGTCATGAATCCGGGTTACATACGAGATATGAAGGATGTAAGTACAGTTTGGGAAGTAAGAAAAAGTGGGAGAGAAGGAACTCTCCATTAGTAGTTAGGGATTTAGATTTCCATTTAAGGATTAGATAGGTCTGTTTGGATTATAGGATTCCTAATCCAAAATGTGTACTCTAGTTGGACAACAAGTTTGTGAGCGCCTTTTCTGAGGCAATAAATTTGCATGTAAACATGTCTTTCTTTCTCGTATGCTTGAGTCTTACATTCACATGAGAAAGAATGTCGACTGATGGCGCAGGACGAAAATTTGGAGTATATTTTATTTTATGATGACCATGGCATCCATAATATAAATTAATGTTGACAACAATATGACAATGTCCTATTAATCTCATATTCTTATCAAATTAAAATATACTACCGATAGATTTTTTTTCTCTGGTTGCAAAGAACAAAAATATTTAGATTTAAATATATCATAACTTTCATTTTGATTCTATACATGTGTTGCTACAGTTAAATATCTAGTTGTATGAGTTTTTTAGTGCGAAAAAACATGTCATTCTAATATATGATTACAGTCGGCAAGAAATTAGTTGTCAACATGTCAATAGCTGGTTTGTCCGTCTATTGATAAGTATGACAGGAGATTTCTCTCAATTTTCCAGACCACAATGAGGTATGAATGATGATGATGATGATGATGATGACAACAACAACAACAACAACAATTATTATTATTATTATTATTATTATTATTATTATTATTATTATTATTATTATTATTATTATTACTCCTACTAGGTATAGATAAAGATTCTTTACTAGCACATATGTTCGTACGTTGTAACAAGAAAAATGACATATTATGTGGTTATATAAAGCTAGATATCTTGGTGGATTTAACTGGGTTTAAACTTTATTTTAATTAAAATCCTAAGACCCATAATAAATAGTAGCTATATAAAGAATTAATCTTATATGAAAATTAATATAAGATGGACTCGGCTTAAATGGATGGCTATTCTCTATATTTACTATGAGTTTAAAAAAATATAGAAGACTAGCCATATATGCACATGTGAAAGCTCTAGTTTGGTTTTGGTAATTGAGTGACAACTAGTGGACTATCTGTTTTGTCTTAAGTGTTATTTAAGGTAGGTGATGTCCACACCAAGGGTTAATCTTGATGGTATCCATGGAGATGATGCAGAAGGCCGCAAGTTGATCAAGAGGTCAACATTGGAAGCGGAAAGAGAAAAACAAAACTCTACGATGGATTGAAGGCAAAGGTATATGCTTGGGATTTTGTTTTGTCGGCCGAACGCAATAGAGTGTAGTGATCAAGTTTAGGATAGATAGTCGTACTATTAAGAAGGGAGCTCTTAAGTTAAAATTGTTATATAGTTCCACTAGTTGTAAGTTTTATTACATATGCATTACGTTTAGTGACGTGGTGAAGTGTGAAAAGCCTTTCAAAATGTTTGAAAAATTCTAACTCACACACATGAAATGATGGTACACTTAGTGGAGTTGAGCACATTGAAAAAGACTTTGAAAATATAGTTTGGCGGGCTGTTTTTATGCCCAACTAATTGATCCAGTGATCCCCTAAGGTTTGGCACCAGACTATATGCTATGTTAAAAAATCCTACGAAGAAGGGAGGCAAACCAGGTCTCAAGTGACCTGCCGGTGAGACCACCAGGAGGTGGTGCACGTAGGAGCTATGCTGGACTGGCTTATAGTCCGATGCCACATGGCACAAGGCATCGGACTATACGTTAAGGGTCTGTTTGGTTACCTATAGGTACCGAACCAACCAGGCTCACCCTGGCTAGGCCAGCATGCAAGGGCTACTTTGAACCAGGTTGATATTAGCCTGGAGATGCAACATTGTAGTGCTCTTCTTCAAGCACAATCATGGAGTGCTCTTCATCCCACAAAGCACCACTAAGCTCCCTCAGTTTGGAGATCCTAATCCACTTCTGCCGCCACTTCCTCAAGTGGTTGTAGATTTGGGTACCAGTCACATGATTGCGACTGAATTCCTATAGTGCCCTAGCAACCTGATTGAGGTGAACTTCCTTGAATCCTTTGTCAGTCCTCACACCAGTTGAAATCAACTGGCACATGTGACGTAGGACAAACCCAGACATCACATTTGTCAACCTCATAGCAGCCCTTTGTGCAGCACTGGCATCCCTAGGTGCATCCCCAGCAGCCACACCAACACCAATAGGTAGACCATCCCCAACAACAGCAACCCCAGTAGGCAGACTAGCCCTAGCAGTAGTGAACCTAGCGGGAGCACCAATCCCAGGGAACACAAGCTCATCAGGTGCAAGCATATCAACATTCATCTCCTCAGCCATCCCCTAGTTTAGTTGGCACACCCCACTTAGATTGTAGTAAGAACAAATAAACATCATTGCACATGTCTCTAGCCTCAGGTAAATTAGAAGAATAACAAATAAACATCATTGCACATGCATGTAGCCTTAGGTAAATTAGAAGAATAGCAAGTAAACATCATTGCACATGCCCCCAACCTCAGGTAAAGTATCACATAAACAAATAATCACCATTGCTCATGTCCAAAGCCTCAGGTCAAGTGTAGTATCACAAAAAATCATCATAGCATATGTCCAGTGCCTCAGGTCTAGTGTAGTATCACAAAAAATCATCATAGCATATGTCCAATGCCTCAGATCAAGTGTAGTATCACAAAAAAATCATCATAGCATATGTTCAATGCCTCAGATCAAGTGTAGCGTAAAAAATAAATCATCATTGCACATTGTTCAATGCCTCAGTTCACATGAAAAACATTGTTCAACATTATTACAACAGTAGTAGTTTCTTTTTTTCAAGTACAACACCAACAAATAGAGAACAGTACATTGAACAAACACACTACAGTATGTAGACATCCTAGATGTGAGAGTTTCCCCTGTTTGTCCACATGTGATTAGCCCATTCATCCCTAGTTGAGCCCAAGCAACATTATCATCCAACTGCACCCCATGGGCATCACTTCCATTGTTGTTGGGCACCCAAGAAAACTCAGCAGGAACTACCTCATCAATCCCATACCCAAGGATCCAATTATGCAATATGGAACAAACCACAGTACTAACTTAACTTGTGTCTTGAAGGGATAAAATGGTTTATTGTTAATGATACGGAAACGATTCTTCAAAGCACCAAAAGCCCTTTCAACAGTTACTCTTAAACTTGAATGCCTCAAATTAAACAATTCTCTTGGGTTGGCTGGGTAGTTCCTACCACCATACTCTTTCAGATGGTACCTAGTGCCACGATAAAGGGGAAGGAATCTAGGATGGCAAGCATATCCAGCGTCTACTAGGTACAATTTTCCTAAAACAAGTACGCATCACATGTATTAGGTTTAGTGTTATACATTTATAGATTTTATGTAGTTACCCAATGTAGTTGCATTACCTAGTGCAACCCTTAACCCATCCTCCCTCTCTAGTGCATCAGCAAGGATGATAGCATCATGTGCTGAACCCTCCTAGCTAGCTAACACATAGGTAAATTTCAAATCAAAGTCAACAACAACAAGAATATTTTGGGTGGGGTAGTGCTTCCTACCCCCTAAATGTCGCTTATATCTTGGCTTGGGACTCTAGCATAAATATGAGTTCCATCTATTGCCCCAACACAATCCTACATGAACACCCAACATTTATTTGTTACAAGATATGCATCCAAACATGCAAGAACAACCTACAAACTGTATGGCTTGTTCATTACCTTAAAATATGGGTACCATCTTGGGCTGTTGCTTATCTTAAGTGGTGTCTCATTAGATGGAGCTTTAATCATGTCCTGCCTAAGTTCCCCAATAGCATACAAGACCTCTTTGAAATATCTATGCACTATCTCTATAGACCTCCTCCAGTTTTGGTGAATAACCCTTTGGTTATAGCCAACAATATAAAGAAACACTACTACTTGCTCTTCTACACAACCATGCAAGCTATCTGTGAGCAAGTTCCTTTCTCTAAGTAGTTGGCATAGCTTGAAAAAAGGTGCACTTCTCATACGAAGCATGTTGACACAATCTATATCATTGCAGTTGTAAATTTTATCCAAGTTTTTTTTTGCCTTTCCTCATCCATGATTCTCAAAGGTCCATAAGTGATCCGAGGCCTTGGATCATGTTGCATTCTAAGCCTACTGAACAAGAGTACATACATAGCCGTGATAAGAGCAGTGGCCCGAGCAATCAACAATCGTCGCTGGTCCTCCAAAGCCATGTACCAAAGCAACACAGGAGGGGAGAGTTGAGATGAGCACATGCTGAGCAACTGAGAAGGGAGGCGGTGGGGATGGAGATATATATGCAGTGAATGGCGCGAAATGGAGCGGTAACCCTAGCGAGATGGCGCGAACTCCTGCCGGCCAATTTTTGGTCGCCCGCGCACCCGCCGCTACACCGTGCCAACCAGGCCCGAGGGAAACGCACGACTCCCACGTATTTGCGGAGCCTGGCTGAGGGACCTTTTTTGCACGAGCGGAGCTGGCTCTAAGGCTCGTCCAGGAAACCAAACACCCGACGCCTGCACCCTGTGGGCCTGGTTCACCCAAATGCAGGTAACCAAACAGCCCCTAAGTGCTTTCCGCCGATGGTGCCACCTGTCGGTCGCGGGCGGTCTAGCAGCCACGCATGACTTAACTAAAAATTCAAAAATCCGATGCTTAGTACATGACTAATCTGGTGGCAAAATTTGAGATGAAGGGAGTATTAAGCTAAATTTCTATAAGTTTTAATTAAATTTATAGAAAATATATAACACCTGTTTTGATGCTACATATCAGAACCCTCTAACGAATTATTCACATTGTTCTCATGAGATGCTATAAGAGAAAATGTAAATTCTAGAAATTATCAAATAATCAGAAATATGCATTTTATTTGGTACAATCTAATTATTATCACAAGGAAAATCTTGCTATGGATCTATTTTATTTTATAAAAAATTACCCACATTTTCTATTATTTAAAATACTTCAAATAACCAAGAATTTGCATCTAAATGGCCCAACCTCTACCACTATAAAAGATAATATAGAGTATCTTTAAATCACTCATCTATGCAATTATGAAATATAATATAAATAAAACCCTTAATTTGTAGATAAATTATTCACATATGTCATTATAAATTATAAACTAAAACATAATGATTAC
>CM039617.1:50065428-50096518 GCA_022457205.1 Saccharum spontaneum
GAATTATTCACATTGTTCTCATGAGATGCTATAAGAGAAAATGTAAATTCTAGAAATTATCAAATAATCAGAAATATGCATTTTATTTGGTACAATCTAATTATTATCACAAGGAAAATCTTGCTATGGATCTATTTTATTTTATAAAAAATTACCCACATTTTCTATTATTTAAAATACTTCAAATAACCAAGAATTTGCATCTAAATGGCCCACCTCTACCACTATAAAAGATAATATAGAGTATCTTTAAATCACTCATCTATGCAATTATGAAATATAATATAAATAAAACCCTTAATTTGTAGATAAATTATTCACATATGTCATTATAAATTATAAACTAAAACATAATGATTACATAATTATAAAGTGTTCTATATATGTTTCTATAAATTACCCGCATCTACGGTGTTAGATTCGAAGTAAATAAAGTGCTACATGCCACCATATTCAATGGAGCCTCAACATGAAACCCACAAGATACGCTAGAAAAAAAATATATACTCTAACAACATGTAACCATTAGTTTAGTATATGCTTAGTCACTATTGTAATTGAAGGCCCTCAACAGCACGAGATGCGTTAGGAGGAAAAGGTAAATTCTAGAAATCCTCGCCATAATAAAAAAATGCAGCATTAAATTTGTACCAAATTTAGTCATCATTGCAAATAATAGTTATTAGATCTATGTTTTTTATTAAAAATTGACCCCCTCTACTGTTGTGAAAAATACATGAAGTAGCCCAAAGTTCTGAAAATACTGCATAGATCTCTAACTTACACATGACCAAAGTCACCGATTTTATTTAGCAGACAAACACGCGGATATGCGATCTACACGGTCTTTTGTTCGGTGGCAGCACTATAGTCATAGCAGCAACAACCGTGCGTTCTTGCCATGGAATAGATTAGCTTTTGCCTCAGAAAAGACAAACATGGTTGTCATCCGCTACTGTTGGTCTTTGCTGCATCCAAAGCAGGTTAGGCGTAATGGGCCTTGTTCTCGTAATTATGGTCTCTACGTCCACGATGAGGTTTGGGCGTTTGGCCCCTTTAGCTGACTGAATCTGAATGGCGCTGCTTCAGTAGAGCACTAGAGCTGCAACTTGTATAGTTGTATTGGGTGATTGTTACGTCAACAGATTCTTCTTGACAGTTGGTTTTGTACATAAAAGAAAGAAATAAGAAAGTAACTGGATTGTCACCGGCAACTCACATGTACAGCTCACTGTAGTTTAGGAATTTGAGTGCAGGAGTTCGCTATAAGCAGCACATTTTTTACACGAAAACCTTAAAATTCTGTCTTCCACGGCGATTTCCCAAGTCAATTTTACAGCTGAACGAACGGAGACTGTAAGAGAGTCAGAGTGTAACCTGGGAACTGGGAAAATGCTGTTATGACTAAATCTTTAAATTCTGTTTGATGCCAGTTGGATGGAGCACTGTGTGCTCTGTTCAATGTGGCCTTCTGCTAGGTGTTTTTATTTTTAATGTTTCAGGTTACACTAAACTCTTGTAATTTCGTTGCTGTCAAGGGAACTGGAACTGGAACTGGAACTGGGAAAAAAAAGAAAGGAACTGGGAAAATGCATAAACCCAAAGAAATTTAATAGACAGGCCAAATTCACAAATAGGAAACCTGTGATAGTGCAAAGCACAGGCCCAAGCCGAACCGCCCAAACCACAACTCCACAAGGTGCGCGCGCCCATGGAAGCAGAGCGAAACAGAGCAACACATTGCAACACAACGCAAACCATATATACTAACGGCTCTTAATAATTAAGTAATTTTATTGCCACAACGGCGCACCACAAGGTGCGCAGCGCGCATCAGCTCATGGAGCTAGCTAGTTCGGCGGCGCGAAGAAGTAGGAGAGGACGGCGTCGGCCACGGCGGCGCCGGCCGCTGCCGCACCCGGGAACTGGTTGGCCACCGGAGAAATTGTGATGAGGAACACGCCGAGTAGGAGAAGCGCGAGCCCGACGAGCGCATGCTCGGCGTTGGCCGAGCGGTTGCCGATGGTGTATGTGAGGACGAGCCAGCCGCCGGTCACAAGGACGCGGCCGGCGTAGAGGAGGCGGCGCTGAACGTGATCGACGGGCACGGCGTGGCGCGCGATCAGCTCGGGCTCGTCGGCCTGAGGCGCGTAGGCGGCCATGGTGTGCGTAGGAGTAGAGCACTCACTTCACGTAGTTTTGTTGCGCTTCTGCAGTTGAGTGTGGGTGACTGGATGCCTGTGCTGCGTTCCTGTACTGTATTCGAGCAGACGAGTAAAGAGGATCATCATCACTTGAGCAGCGTTTTAAAAAGGCAGGAAAACGGCAGAAAAGCATACACGAAGGGAAACACGGCAGAAAGGCGAACGAGATGATCAATGACAAGGCATGCTGCATCGACTACTGAAATACAGTATTATGGTGGAAAATTGAACAAGGGGAAAACATTAGGTGGCGGGGTTACGTGTAAAGGATTCCAGAGGAAGAAGAGGGTGGGAGAGGAGAACAGACCAGCGCTGCGCCTGTTTTTGCTGGCGGCGGTTGCTCTGGTTTGGATGGATCGCCCTCGCCGGCTGCGGACTGCGGTGGTGTGCGGGGTGGCGGCGTTAGCCCGGCGCTATATATAGCCGTTTTCGCCAGGGTCATTTCCAAGAGGAAAGATGGATCTCGTGGTGGTAGCGGTGGTGGGGGGGGGGGGGGGGGGGGGGGGGGGGGATCAGTGGATCGGTGAGATTAATTGGATACAGAAAGATAAAATAGTATGCAGGCCCCAATAATATCAAGGACCTCCGAGATGATGACCGCAGGATAGCAGGGATGCCGATAATTTTCTTTAAAGATTCGCGAAACCGATAAAATGACCTCCGAGAGATGGTGACACGAGCATGAAAGCGCAACCTCACGGAAGAGCTCCCGGACTCCCTCTTCCGGGTGAATTTGGATGGCTCACGACTTTGGCTATCTCTGACGGTACAAGTATATGCGTCCCTGGCCCACATTCGGAGGGCTTCGCCTTTCTCTTATGATATTGCTATATGACAGCGCATGCATCAGCAGTAGTAGTCGTTGAGCAAATGGGGGAGATGTCCTTTTCTCTAGGGCAACTGCGAAAGTTCGACTTGGACCAAAATTAAAAAATGACGTCACCTCTCTCTCGCAGGAAAAGAAGCAAGAAAGCACCCCGACAAACATGCATGCTCGTGGTGGCATCAGTTTCTAAACTTTCTATGCGCGCGACGTGTGATCACATTTCCACTACTGCACGAAACCCCCTTCAGCAACGGATACCAAGCAACACATGACGTAGTCGTTGCAAGCAACCGAGCAGCAACATATGCCAAGCGTTGGAATGCATATCATCCCATGTCTACTTACCCTTTTTTTTTTGCCTTGCTCCAGGGCCCAAGGTCCGTATCTGCAGGCCACGAATTTTCGTCTCCGGCCTTTTTTTTGTGCCAAGGTCCGTATCTGCACTCTGCAGCCACGAATTATTAAATATGTGCAACATATAAAAGAATAGTTTCTCAAAATTCGAAAACAAGACGTCATGCAAACCCCCATCCCGCATCAACCAATAGAGATGCTTTACCTGTTGTGTTACTTTGCCCCACTAATCTAATTATTGGTTTTGGTGAACAGATGTGAGTCTCCAATAATTTATTCTATCATACTCATACCTAGCAAATGACATATTGAATTTTTTTAGCAACTTAAAATTATATAGCTTTTTTAAAAAAACTTCTCGAGTCACCTTAGCGAAATATTAGCACAGACAAAAAAATTGCAGTAGTGTGTGGTCCGTGGATCAAACATATGCTCCCATTATTATATATTATATATAAGAAAAGTAAATACCTCTTTCCACTAGACTAACTAAAGGCATCTTGGTGATTTCCGATCTGATCATTAACTGAAATGTCTTGCAACAAAAAATCATTTGACAAATTTACAATAAACAATTAACAAAGACGTACGAAAGACATTATAGAGCTTCTCTTATTAGAGATTGCATAAAAAAATTGTCAAGAATTCGGGCCAAAAAAATTCACAGCATTTTTCGTCCCGAAATCACACTCTTTGTGGCCGGCAAGACTCAAACCCGTGACCTCCCCTCACACATTTCTTCCTCTACCACTACACCTCACACTCACATGTATATATAATGAAATTTCTTTCTCCTCGTATTATCCTAAATTGAGATTAAATTGATTGTTTGAGACCCTAAACAAATGCAAATGAAAAAGTTGTTAACTATAAAGTTATATAACTTTTTGAGATCTACAACTTTTGTTTTTAGTGTTTGTCTATCCGAGGTTGTTTAAAAAATTCAAATTTCAAATGTGAGAAATTCAAACTTAGTTTTCTTTGACAAGATGATTTCAAATTAAAAAGTTATCAACTACAAAGTTGTATAACCTTTTAAGATCGACAACTTTCGTTTTTGCTGTTTGTCCATCTGAGGTCGTTTAAAAATTTTAAATTTTAAATTTGAGAAATTCAAACGTTGTCAAATCATGAAGCGTCTTATTAATAGGTAAATAATTTTGGATGGTGCGTGTTAGTATTCCATTGGCAGAAGATGAACCATTGGTATGACCATACAAGAAATGACAAGGTCATTCGAGATGTATCTGGAGCTTCTATAGCGTGGCCTTCAACTTTTGTATGGTCTTATCCTGTTGCCCCATAAAATTTTATTTATCCTAAATGTTGCATTAACATACTCCAACTTTCATTGTAGACCAGGAGGGTAAATGAATGAGATGGACTGAATATGAGAATGGAGGGTTGAATAGTTGGACGGCTGGTGGAATTCTATAGGACTTCTTTGTGTTTTATATTTTATTCCCATATGAACATGTATTCTAAAAAAAATCAATGGATTATGTGGCTGCCACTTATTGTAATGCAAATATTGCTTTTAATATATGGCGTACTGTTGTTATTTCTCATGTGTGAGATGGTCTCTAATTTCCCAATTAAATTGCATATGTGTGATCTCTTTATTTGGCTCCAAATTAAAATAGTTTCAAATATTGTTTATTGATGGTTTATTCGTAGCTACGCATATAGGTGTTGCAGCAATCCAAATCTATATGTTGCTATGAACTATAGAATTCATTCGTCCACTATTGGTACAAACACATATAAGTGTTGCCATAGCCCATTATTATCCGTTGCAACTTTGCAACGGTTATTTGTAGGTGTTACCAATGCATATATAAGTGTTGCAACAAACCCTTGTAACGCCACTTCTAGCAATGCATAATAGATGTGTTGGTATAGATCCCACTAACGTATATATAGACTTTTAGCAACGTATATATACGTCGCAAAAGGGGTGTCATCTTGTAGTGTTCATAAAATATATACATACGAATTTGCCGGACTTAGAAGATAACCACCGGAACGAACCTACCAACTTCGACGTACACAAACGATCGGAAGTCACTATTTTATCTCATCATCATAAAGAAAGAACAAGAAGGACCCAACACACATGCGCACGTAACGCAGGTAGTAGTATCAGCTAGTTTGCTACAATCTGATATCTTATCTACTCACTTCATTCTGTTGGGCCTCGCTGCTGCCTCTTTGGAATTTCTACTAGCTTTGGCCAAGGCTATCTCAGCTCTCTTCCTTTCCCTCTCATCTCCCCTAGAGGTGGGGAGTGTGGCTGCCGATTCTTTGTCGGCCGGTAACAGGGGTACTTTGCACAGATAATCTTTGTTAATAACCAGCTATGATTTTGGTTACAATCAGTACTGCTTCCTTCTTGAATTCTTGTTTTGATGCCCCAGTTGGCTTGTAAATTGTAATGGACAACCGGGGTTGTGGGGCCCAGCCACTCGCCGGAATCGGCCCAGTCGCGATCCTTAGGTCTAGCGCAAGCTTGTCTTACCCATCACCTGCCCTGATCTTGGTCCAAGCTCCTTTGCTCTTGTTGTTTGCTTTTGGCCGCTGTAAGTATTGCCTCTCCGAGTCTCTGGTGACTGTTGCTATTTTTCTCTTTAGGCCATTATGGAGGCGCTTGCGGCCAGCGGATACTATATTTTGTTGACTTCTCATCTGTTCAGGGGCGGACCTACAGGGTATGCCGGGTGGTCCCCGGCATACCCTGGCCTAGGTGTTACTGTAGTATATAATGTCAAAAGAAATTTCGATGGGCTGCCGCTCTGCTCGCTCGGATGCTCCGTTATTGGCTGACGCTTCAGAAACCGCCGCAGACCGCATGCAGAGGTCTCTGCTTGGCTCGTTCGTCAAGGCGTTTCATCAAGACACGGAGGTCCCACAGACCACATGCAATCCTGATCGTTGATTCTCGATCGATTTCAGCGGCAGTTTGGCATCGTCCCATCCGTCTCCCGGTCTCCGTCTCCCTCTAGGCTCTTCTGGCCTCTGCCCGTCCTGCTCTCTGGGCTATAGGCTCTGCGGCTCTGCCCTGTCGCCTGCCACCATGCGGCCCTGCCCCGCTGTACGGTGCACGCACGGGTAGCACAACGGCAGTCTCCGTCGTCTGCGTTTGCTTGCTGCTACCCAACGCCAGTCGTCGGCACACAAAGACTCAAGTGCAAATCGATCTCACGCACAGAGGCTATAGGAAGGTTTGTAATTTGTTTCCGTGGATCATCTATTTTTTCTAAATAAAAAAACTTGTTCACGCCGTGAAGACCTGAGGACTTGAATAGTTACTTGTGTATCAGGAAGATTATCTAGGCCATTCATCACTAGATTAGACATTGGTTCGTGGTTCATCCACCATCAATATTAGAAGATAAAATATCATGTGAGTTTTCCCCCCTAATCTACGACAATTCTATCATCGTATAGTTTTGAATATGGTTTTACCGAATTGCATATGAAAATTTTCTGTGCGGCATACCCTATGATAAAATCCTAGGTCCGCCACTGCATCTGTTGGTCTGCAGGCTTTACATGAGCACACAATTCAGATGTAGCAAAAATTAGTGAATTGATTGCTCACCGCTACCACTAAACTGGCCTAAACTCTGAACGTTAAATATACTATATTTTGTTGACTTCTCATCTGTTGGTCTGCAGGCTTTACATGAGCACACAATTCTGATGTAGCAAAAATTAGTGAATTGATTGCTCACCGCTACCACTAAACTGGCCTAAACTCTGAACGTTAAATAGTCGGTCACTTGCCGTTTAGCTATTATTCGGACAAAACGACCACATAAATGGAAAAAACTACCGTTTGAACAGGGTATACGATTAAACGGAAACGACATACAAACATGTAGTGTTTAAACGGTGAGTACACACACTAGATGACGGTTGAGGCAAATAGTTGTTACACAATCGGGAACATTCACTTCACAGACTACGTCATGGCACATAATAACCAGTAGTAGTAATGAGACTTTGGTTTATCTCTATATTTTAAGTATAGATATGGTTTCTAATTATGATGTATTCATTATCGAATCTTGTGTGATGATAGATATATGTGATGCATTAGTAATACCAAATGTAAAATGACAGACAACAACCTATATTTAAATGTAATAATAAAGTATATAAAAATGGTAAAATAAATGTCATTGCTGATATCACTATCGGGTAAAAGATAGAACTGGCAGTGATATCACACTATCACGGATGAGTGGAGAACCAGCGGTGATGGTCGAGCTCTATTATTTTGGCCTATTTCATGCAGTAATGATGGGTTTCAAACTGGCACTGAAAAAAATTTCAGCTTCGGAAGCAGCATGATTGGGCACAAAATTGCAGCTTGAGCACAAAGTTCATGCCATTTTATCTGATGCCAAAGTGGATGGTGATCAATGGTCATCAACAGTTCAAAATAATAGAAGCACTGGAAACCAAATCGAAGAGCGGCATATGTGATATGCTGATGGGTATCAGTGATTCAGTGGTAAAAAAAAACAGAACGAACTATCATGAAAAGAATGCTATGCGCAGCAACCAGATTTTTCGGGAAGGATTTGAAGCAGAAGAGAGGGCAAATGATTTTTTTTTGGAATTAGAGGGGAAACGATTCGGGAAACGGAAGAGTTAAAGCTCGGACGTCCAGACGAACGCCCGCGCCTACTCCGTGACGCGTGCCCCGCCCGCTCTGATACGCAGCTCTGTTTTTCACGGAACACGCCAAATTATAGCACGAGGAGGCAGTGGGAAAGGAACCGTGCACACCGCTCTGCGGCTGCATGCGCGCGCTTTTTACTCCACTGTCCGTTCCAGCCCCAGCGGCTAGCATATGCGTGCTAACTGCCGACTACGCTGCTGAGGAAGAAGGCCATGCGGGGACTGCCCGCATCACTACGAGTGAAACATATGCAACATATGGGTGAAACATATGCAATATACGTCTAAAATAATTGAAACATTTGAAACATCAACTTGCAACATATGCAACATATGCAACATATGCGTGAAAACACTTATAACATACCTCAGAAACAGATGAAACATTTTTTATATACGTTACAACATCTAGATGTATTTTTTCAACATCCGGGTAAACAACTTGCAAATTCTTCTCAAACAGAACATATACTTGCATCATGGGGTTACAACGCAATGTCACCTTGCTGCTTGGGCGGGTGGATACTCGTCGTTGTGGAGCTCAATGCTGACGCGGAACTCGCCGGTCTGGCAGCGACGCATGCAACTCACCAGTGGGGCGGCGTCACACGAAGCTCCTCTCGCCTGCTCGCCGAAGCATCCATCGTGGAGGCTCACCGGCTCGGTGGCGCATGCGTGCAGCTCGACGGTGCGACGGTGGCTGGTAGCATGTGCAAAGCTCATCAACACGGCCACACCGCAACCTCTGCCCCGTTGTTCCACATCGAAGTCATCGACGGCGGGGCCTGGCATGTAGCGCCCCCACGACCACTGTCGAGCTCCCACCTTCCCTGTGGCCGGCGCATTGTTGGTGATCTGCGTCGCCGCTCGCCTCGATTCGAGGGCGAGGGAGGTAATGATGTGAGGGTGTATCGAAGAGAGAGGGAGGAGCTGGTGCTAGGCTCCTGGAGCAAGCTGTGTCGTCGAACTCAGAACAAATGGATAATGAATGATTCGGTTGGGCTCTGAATAAATGGATAAGAACGATTTGGTGGGAAGCGACGTACGCCCATCTGGACGCTTGGGCTATATCATTATCGTTCTGGAAAGGGGAGGGGGGGCAAAATACGTACGCAATTTAAAATGGCACCAGGAACGGGATGAGATGATTGTTGGGCCTCTATCTTTCTTATCTGATGATCCGAAAAACGAAAAACACTCAAAACATTGAGCTGGCTAGTTGCTCTTTTTTTTGAGAGACGGCCACAAGTTTGCTGAATGCTGAAAAAGTTCTGCCTCTATCTTGCTCACAAAATGGGCCGCTACGAGTTATGTTAGGTCCATATGAAGCCCTGCAACATTGCGGCCCAGATGTGTGCAAGGCTGCAAGCGAGGACGAAAGTCCAACATGAATGTTTGGAAGCCAACCATATATATTGATTTATTTATTTTGCATGGTTGACCTGAACTGATGAAAAGTCTAAAGAACCATATTTTCATCATGTATGTATGTAATAAAAGGAAAGCAAAGGAAAAGACCCCATACGGTTGCCAACCATGTCTTTTCTTTCTTTCCATATAAACACTGCACCGTTGACGTTTTGCCAAGACTAGACAAGAGAGTAACCACAACAAGAAAAGAAGCACTGAAGCAGGGTGCCCCAACATCGGCCGCTTGCCGGCAGTGACACTGTAGAGGCAAAGCTAACGGTCCGTTCTGATTATTCGTCCATGTATGTACATGCAGTAGTAGTAATCACCAAACCTCACAGGCGGCCACCCTGCTCGCGACGCAGCTAATTCCACGGGGGGACAAAGAAGCAGTCGATGACAGCGTTGGCCGCGGCGGCTCCAACCCGCGCGGCCCGCGGGAACCGGCGGCGCTCCACGTGCACGAGGGCAACGAGGGACACGCCGACAAGCCACACGACGAAGGCGAGGAGCGCGTGCACGGCGCTGGAAGTGTCGGCCCTGCCGTCGTCGTCGTCGTTCTTCCGGCCGGAAGCGGAGGCGGCAGCGGCGGAGAGCGCGCCCCACCCCCACAGCATGAGCACGCGGCCGGCGTCGACGAGGAGCTGCCGGGCTCCGTCGTCGTCCCGGTGCCCAGGGACGACGACGACGGCCACCTGCTGCTCTGGCTGCTCGCGCTGGTAATCGGGCACTCCATGCCGTTCCATGTCCATATGTGTGTGAATATGTGCGTGTGTCCTTCTTGGCTAGTAGCGGGAGAGTGAGGGGGCTTTGCTCATACCTGCGTCCTATTTATAACAAGCAATCAACGAGGGCCAGATCGCAGCCGTGGGTTAATTTCATGAAGATTTCCCGGTCAGTGTCGTCGCTATCGAGCCTGACTCGGCAGGCGGCATGTATGTAGGAGACACGGCGCGCGTGCTTGAGTGCCGACTGGCGAGATTTTTACTGTAAATTAGCGCCTCCATGACGAAGCGTTTGGAGGTAGCAAAGCGTACGCCGTCCCTAGAGCCACAGGCGGAGCTACGTTGAGGCCATACTGAGCTATGGCCCTCCCTCGCCTCTGTGATGTTTCAAAGGAGCCTATAGTCTATTTGTGCTGTATTGTTCAGCACTCAGCACTTCACTAGCCTCTGTGACTCCCGTTCCTACTCGGCTACTCCCTAGTCCCTGCCTTCCGCGTTCCGCGTATGTGAGTCATCGAGTGCCCGAGCTACCGGACAGCAGTGAACGGCCAGGGTTGGCTCGGCCCCCACACAAAAGTCCGTGTTTGTGTAGTGCTGCCATTGGCCACTACCCTGCTGCTCTACGTACAGCCGTAGTACGTTTGAGTTTTTATTGATTTTTTTGCTTCTCCATTATTCAATCTGTAAAATCTATAGCCTATGTGTCCTATAAGTAGTTGATTAACATTTTGTTATTAATCAAGATCTTCTGTTGCTCTTTTTAGAGAATTTTAGATGCTTAGCAATTTGATTTGTCCTAATCTTCATGGACAAACAGACTATACACTCAATTCTATTTTATTTACTATAACTTAATTATAATATAAGACTATTTTTCCATTGTATTTATGTGTATAATCCAATTGGCAAATTGGCCCCCCTGTATTTTGGGTCAGGCTCCGCCACTGCCTAGAGCTGAGTCCACTGGTGACGGGAAACAGACGCCGGCCCCGTTCGGCTGAAATTATAAGCCGACTGAAAAACACTGTTGACTGATTTTTCGTGAAAGAAAAATACTGTTCTAGTTGAAAAAATAAGCGGAATAAAACGGATTATAAACCAGATGAATAGGACCGCCCGCTTGTACTGACCATCCATTCATCCAAGTCGTCTGCCTTTTACCGGTGGCTACTGGATCGCGCCCGCGCGCGCGGGCGGCAGAGCCACCTGCAAGTGCAACTACCACGCTTGTCGTCTTGTTCATATTTCTTCGCCTGCCACCTCTGCTCCAACACTTTTGCTATCAAGGCCTCGTTTAGTTCAGAGAATTGGGAAGAAAAACACTGTATCAGAATTCCTGTAGCATTTCGTTTGTATTTGGTAAAAATTATCCAAATTTTAACTAACTAAGCTTAAAATGTTCGCCTCGCAAAGTACAACAAAACTGTGCAATTAGTTTTTTATTTCATCAACATTTAGTATTTCATGCATTTGCCGACATTTTGATGTGACGGGGAATCTTCTTTTTGCATAGTGGAATTTAGGGAGAATTGGAGGAACTAAACAAGGGGCAACTCCCATGGTTGGCTGCTACCGAAGTACTCCCTCCGTATCGAATTTAGAAGTCGAATTTAGAAGTCGTTTAGGAGAGCGACACGGTCTCCAAAACACAACTTTGACCTCTTATTTTTATAAAAAATATTTATAGAAAAGTGATATATGTATACTTTTATGAAAGTATTTTTTAAGACAAATCTATTTATATAATTTTTATATTTGCAAACTCAACAACTTAAAAGTTATTGATGATTTTATATTTCCAATGTTTGACCTAAATATTATCTAAAACGACTTCTAAATCTGATACGGAGAGAGTACCAATGCAAGATCTCTTTTCATTATGGCATATGTGAATCCATCAGGGCATTATTAAGTGATATCCGTCGGCTATCTCCTGCTGGAATTTGGGAGGGGGTAAGACGAAACGCAGCCGCTACCTTCCATGTCGATGTATACCGAATGAAATTTGCTGCACTGGGAACGGTAAAACATACGCTACACATACTACATCCGCCAAATCCAGCGTGACCGTGACCGGCCGCTGCTCCTGTCTGCTCGCGTGACAGAGACCAGGAGAGCGCGCGTGAGAGAGCAGAAGAGAGAGGAGTATCTAACGCGGGCCCCACTTGATAAACGATGAAAAAAATATTATAACTCACAAACTAAAAAACCAAATTAAATTCCGATTGCACCATTAAATTTGTTTTAATAGATACTTCAAAACAAAATGTCACATGAATATATTTAGATAAAGTGATAAGTGGACCCCACAGTAGATAGAGGATGATATAGAGGATGAATGGATACAAAAAAAAAAAAACTGTATATTTTATAGTGACTAGAATAAAATATTTCTTTTAGAGGATAAATATAGAGGTCCATGAGTGCGGATAGTATAAAAGACTCGATGGAGAAAACCGATCCGGCGGCACAGCATAAAGTTTGCTACTTCATACCTGCGTCCTTATTTATAACAAGCAATCAACGAGGACCGGGTCGGAGCCGTGGGTGTTAATTTCATGAAGATTTCGCAGTGCCAGTGTCGTCGCTATCTAGCCTGACTCGGCAGGCATGTGTAGCAGCAGTGTAGCGAACACGGCGCAGTGTCGTCTTCTTCAGATTTCTTCGCCTGCCACCTCTGCTCCAACACTTTTGTTATCAACTTAATTGTCCTATTCTGTAGATGCCCATGGTTGGCATGCTACCCAATGCAATGCAAGCTCTCTTTTAATTATTGCATATGCGAATCCAAAGGGCAAACTTTATTAGAGTGATATCCGTCGCCTAGCTCGTGCTGGAATTTGGGAGCGAGGGGTAAAGACTCTCGATGGAGAAGCCGATCCGACGGCTTAGCATCCACCGTTCTTGACTTCGGTTGACTCGTTATATGGCCATCAGATCAGAGATTTGGACAGCCACCCGGCTTATTAGCTGCTGCATCAGACAACGCGCTTTCCAACAAGTTGTGTGTGGGACTGTGGGCAAGAGAAGCGGCAAAGTAACACGCAGCTGAGTGTGTCCACTACTACTGGACAGTAATGTGTCGTCATCGATCGATAATAATTAGCATATGCGTAGTTTTGAATAGCATGCATGCACTAGTAAACAGTTTTCACTTCGCCTCATTTCGTATTAATGAACACAAAATGCCTCTATACGTGACAATCTCATCTAAGCTAGCAGGTCATCCAGCATACAAGTATTAATAAAACTAGCCGGTACCCCGCGCGTTGCAGCGTCATATATAGTTGTCAATTAAACTGCAAAAAAATCATAAAATCTTAGGTTGCATGGTTGTTATCAGTATATATGGAACAAAGGTTCGAAATTGGATAATTTCTGAGAAAACTCACTGTTTCGCCTCATAGAAAGGTAATCTTGTAGAGATGATCTAAATGATCTTAGGCTGATGCGCAACATGGTAAGATATGTATGGGTATGCAAGACTGCAGGAGTATTAAACCTGCTCATGATGTACTCTGAATAAATCTTTGGCCTATGGACCTTGCATCTTACACGTAACAAAGCACCGAATGACTATTCAAGACTGCAAGAGCATCAAACCTGCTGGTCATATACTCGGAATAAAGTGTCAGGCTGTGGCATCCTCCCTTTGTTCTTCCTCTTCGTCCAAATCACCCTGAAATGCACTTCCTGTTGGTTACAGAGTACCAGATGCTTGAAGAACCCATCTGTTGAAACAATCCAGGAAATGGCATACATGAAACAATTTTTTTTTCTTTTTTTTTTAAATATGAGTATGGCAATGTGAAATGAATGCGAGAAGGCAAATAATTTTGAATAGCATGCCGTTGCCCCATTGAGCTTTGAGTATGCCATTAAGCCAATGTAAAATGCCAGAATCAAAATAATTTTGAAGAGCATGGGGTTGAGTCATTGAATCTTAAACAAAGGTTTTGTGAATGCGAGGCAGGACTGTATCACAGGAGCAATCCTTGGTCAGGAACTCATCATTGAACTCATCAACATGGGTAAGTGGGAACCCTGAAATGAAACTGAAATACCCATGTAAATAGAGGGCTACGTACTTTGGCCTAGTTTATTATTATTATAATAATAACTATTATTGTGAAAAAGATCAGAGTTTTGAGCAGGGAAAAAGAAAGCTGTAACTTCAGGAGACACTTGAACTAAACATCAACACATATGACAGGGACCTAAACAAATTTGAAAGAGAAAACAGGGTCCTCTATATGTAGAAACACAGTACGTCAGTGAACATGCAGACATTGGTAGCGATACAATAGATCTGAGAATATCAATCTCATGATCATTGGCATTGTTGCTAAAACATGGCTTTAGGAAGGACAGTGTAGGCATGGAATTATTGTTTGGTATACAGTGGAAAAGGTCTATAAGTTTCAAATGCTGATATAATTTGGCAAGTTTGGAAGGGAGCATACTTAGTTCCATCAAAGTCAAATTTGTGCCATAAAATCTTACCAGCTGTATACATTTTAATACATGGAACAAATTGAATATGCAGACGATAAGAATAAATGAGGTGGTATGCAACTAAAGTTGTCATAAAATTAGGTCGAAGAAAAATATATCTCACCTCCGGCCTGATTAATGATCACCTGCTTCTTCAGTTTCGTGATTTAGTAAACCGATCGCGAGCAAACAGGAATGTCACTTATCCTTTTTAACCAATCAGTTGTTTCCAAAATGAACAGGTGCAGGATTGGTGGGTTGATATCGGATGAAGTGTCATCCTGTGGTAAATGTAGAGCATGATTCCAGGAATGGTAGAAGAGAGTATGGGTAAGAAACATGATATGAACTGCCCAAATCAAAAAATGGATTTATCAGTGATCAGTGACAGCAAACCTTATTTTTATCTCCTGGATGTATTGTGAGAGAGCTGTAGTTCTTTAGATCCGAAACTTTGTAAGCACCGTAAAGAAGAAGCAATTAAACAATGCACGTCCTTGTTGCCATATTATTCAATAGAAATGTCAGTTACTTATCGTCGGCCGGGAAGTTCAATACGTTGCCATTAACATCATAAAAAGGTGAGTGAAGTCAGGATATTTTAACAATTCAGTTTCAAATAAAGGCAATCCATCATTCAGTTGATCTCTTCTGATGTACCTACGAAACCAAATGCAAGCAGAGAAGTAAAATTAGTCTCGAACTAAACAAACTGGTGGTCTAAGGACTACTACCAAACAATCAGCAGCATATGAAGCCCTGATAGTGTACTGATATTTTTTTTAGGGTACACCAATAATAGATGGTCAATGAAGTAAAGAAACTGGTGGTCTAAAAACTACTACGAAACAATCATGTCTCACCAAAAAAAAAACATGAACTAACTGAAATTGTACCAGCATATGAAACCTGAAGAAAACACATTCAGGTAAGGGTTCGTCATAGTCATAGGTAGCCACAGCCCCTGGGCATCTATATCCACTCTGCAGAAAGGTAGATTTGAATGGAATAGTCAGCAGGCTACAAACTGAGCAGTAAAAATGGTATGATAGATGCACGCATCATAGCAATAGCATGTAGTTGCAGCCCAAATTAGCATTTCTAAACTTGCTTAAGGAGTCAGTAGAGGTAGAAGAAATTTAAAACAAAAATAGCTCTGGGAGGGGGGAGGGAGAGGAAGTGGAGCCGGGCAGATGCAGCCAAGGCGAGGGCACATGACACCGTTGGTACGGCCGCTGGCTGCGGTGTGCTGCCTCTGAGATCTAGGAGGGGGAGGGGAGGGAGGAGGAGATGAAGGGGAGCCGTGCAGAGGCGGCAAAGGTGAGGGGAGGTCGCACCATTGGTGGGGTTGCCGGCGGACAGCCGGATGCAGCTGCAGCCTCGTTCGTTGTTGGGGCGCCGCGCGCCGTCGGGGTCCAGCGGCGCAGGTTGGCGCGCCGCACCAGTGGTGGGAGAGGAGACGGAGGGCGGGTGTCGGCGTCGGTACCTCGCCTGACGGAGGCAGGTGCGGCGCGACGGGAAGGCGGAGCATGGGGAGGCGCGAAGGAGAGGGGCAGGGAGACGGTTTGGGCGACGGAGGAGCTCGGGGCTGCAGCGGTGGAGGGCCGGCCCTTTTCATTTCCCCTTCCCGTAGGAGAGCGGGCACTGGAGAGGCCACGAACCTGGTAGAAGCCTCGCTGGAGCTTACAGTAACGGGCCCGTGCTACAGTGACGAACCCGGTAGTATGCAGTAGCGACATACTCCTACATAACAGGTTTCGTTACCCGGTACTGTTCATAACGGGGTATATAAACAGTTTTTCGTGATCCGTTACTGCCTATAACGGGTATGAACAGTATTTTTATGATCCGTTACTGTTGTGGGAACGGGGGTTGTGAGACGTGGCCTCAGCGACGAAGTTTTTGATATACCGGCCTATTCATTCGGCTTATAATCCGTATTTTTCAGCTTTTTTTTAGCTAGAATAGTGTTTTTCTCTCATAACAAATTAGCCAACAGTGTTTTTTAACCGGCTTATTAGCATAGCCAAACAGGGCCATAACCATAAAATTAATAGTTAGATACTCCGGTCAGGATCCTAATTACGTTGGCAGCACATCATCAACGTCCACTTCCATAGCTGTGAAACATATTTTCTCTGCTTCTTTTCTTCCCTTTTCTTATGAAAATTAATTAACTCCTTTAAAAATTAGCTTGGTCGATATTGCAGCAGTACCAGCAAGAACTTTTTTTCATATATAGTTTGGTTTCTCAGCAAAGAACAGTGATCCGAACTGCATAGGAGAATAATTAGTAGCCTCGCACGCTGAAATAATTTGAGGAGCCATAGACTCATCATCGTCAAAGAAAGATGTTATGCGTGCTCAAGGTTGTCAGTTCAAATCTTAAAAGACACTCTGACTTAACACACCGTTAGTACAAACATAATTTTCACTAATGATAGGTTTACGTCAACTGCCAAAATAAATTGACAAATTCATACGGGAAAAAGCAGAACTAGAACTTTTGATTAAGGAGGGGACCGGAAAATATGATGGTGACACCTCATAAATATGATAATAAATATATACAAGTGTAGGTCTCAATAGCTTTTCAACATTTTCACATGTGACAAAGTCAGGGGCACTCTCCTTTTGAATTTACGTGTGGGCCATGGGGGACCTTAGTCCCAGGTAAAAGACCTTTAATCCAAGTTGGAGGACCTTTTATTCGGGTTGGTAACACTAAACTGGAATAGAGGGTGGTTTTTAGTTTCAGTTGGTGTTACCAATCGGAATAAAAGGGTCTTTAGTGCGTGTGAAATTTAGACCCGAGACTGATGCTTATAGTAGTTCCAAACCTAAACACAACCGAGACCAAAGGTGCGAACCCAAAGTCGTTTGTCTAGTCGCGGCCGCGGCTATGGCCACGGCACCGATCGGGGCAGTTGCCGAGCTGGCCGAGGGCCTTGCCAGGATCGCTGTGAACGTCGCAGCGCTGTAGAGCGCCGGACTGGAGGTTGCTATTGGTAGTTTGATGAGAGCTGTTCCTGCCACTGTCAGTAGGAAATTGCTAGGAGTGCTGTACTTCTGATGGATTAATTAGATTGTTCGTCTGAACCTGTCATTGACATGATCTCTGTTCTGAAATTACTCGCGTTATATACGCTGGTGGGTTTGATGGATTGTAATCAGATGAACAGCGTCCAAGATAAGTTAGTAGCTCATACTACTCTGGTGGTGTGGTCATGGAATCCCTAAAAGCTTTGGTTCATGAAAATCTTAGATTGAGTACGTGTGTTGCTCGTACTTGATGTGCAGGAATCAAATTTATTCGTGGAAGAAGTTTGGTTGTGCTGTCGAACCGTCGGGCAGCAGCAGCACGTCATCTCGTTCTCGTCTAGTTGACCCCGGTCTAGCTAAACAAGAATATAATGTGCTGGATCTTGACGTCAGTAACTGGGACATGTTTTTTTTTAATAAACAGGAGGGGAAAGGAGCCCGTACTGGAGGTTTAATTGAACAAAGGTAAAGATACAGAACAAAACAAAACAAAACAAGTGCAGAAATAAAAGAGAAATAGCAACACTAGGAGAAAAGCTAAGGAGTCGCAAAAAAAAAGGGAGAAAAGCTAAGGGACTAGAAAGGGGAAACTAAAGAAGAGAAGCCCCCAGACAATGGGTTCCCAAATTAAGCTAGGTTGTCTATCCATTCCTGAATTTTGAGAAAATACTTTTTTTTTTGGCTCTGCATAGCAACCAGTAAAACTCAGACTTGAAGATCAGCCTGCAACTTTGGATTGAAGGGGGAATTTGTCTGAAAATGAGATTGTTTCTAGTCAGTAACTGGGACATGTGACTTGTGACTTGTGAGTGACACGTTGCATATATAACTGGAGGCCATGTACTTGGACACCCCTTGAGGATTTTACTTCTGATAAAGTATTTTCAGGGAAGGGGAAATGCGCATGTCACACATCGCATATATGACTGTAAGTCAAATGATTTCCCATCACATATGCAGTGTATAGCAGCGATTAGGGTAAATAATCCTTATAGCAATTAGCAACGTATGTTCAATGAAAGGAAGGAGACTACGGATCGGGGCACGCAAGACGCAACATTGCAGCAAGGGCAGGGGAATGTGTGCATGGACAGAGGAAGCACTGACTGCAGCAGCAAGGGCAGCTTGCATCGCTTGATTCCACACACTGAGACCTCTCACTCATGGCCTCATGGGGCGTCTAGGAATTTCTGAAGCATTGATGCAGTGGTATGTGGTGCATGCATGCATGTATGCCAATGGCACCATATATTGCATCTGTGCTCTCTCCTCTGGTCCTGCTGCCCCCTGGTTCCGCCAGTGCATGCTGAAGAAGTTGAAAATGCCAGGTACTTTGAAGTTAAAAGTGGCGAAAGTTTCTGTCAAAAAAACAAAGAAAAAAGTGGCGAAAGCCATGCCACGTAGCAACAGTGTCGTGGTGCGATGCGATGCGCCATGCATGAGGTAATGTGGTGTGGTGTGGGCTAGTTCACCACTTGGCCACTCGATGGCGCCGGATAAAAACTCCAAACTCATCATGACCGCACTTACCAGTACCCAATTCCAATTGGACGGACATTCGCTCCGAGCAAATGCTCCACAAAGCTTGCAGGCCGCTCAGCCTTGTTTGTTCCCGCGACCTCGCACAATGACGGTTGACGGTGGCATTTGGTTTGACATCAGGTCGACTACTCTACTTACATGCATGACATGCGAACCATATGGCCCACCCACCCATACTTGGACCCAGTGGTGGACCTTGGATTTCATCAAGACGGCCTCTATTACACACAGAAATAACTAAGATGAAAATAAAATTTCTAATTGATATGATGATTAAACTAAAATCCATCATCCATATATCTAATTTCAGTTTTCATTTCTCAATCCAATTGAAATATATATAGAATAGAAAATTGAGCAGAGAGACCGAGAAACAAAACAAAATTCAGCTGGTATTCATACCAGATAAAGCAGAACATCACTACAGAGGGACGGAGCCAGGGGCAGGCGTCACCGAGGAATTCAGCTGGGGCTGAGGCCTGAGGGTGAGTGGCCTGCACGCACGCCTCACGGAAGCCGCGGAGGGCGGCTCGCGGCCGGCGCGCCGGTACGGTGCCTGCTGCGGCCCTGCGCGGAGCCGCGGTGGGCAGCTGGAGGCCGGCGCGGTGGCGTGTGGCTGCCTCCAGCACGCGACGGCCGCTCGCAGCCAGGCAGCAGGCGCCCCCAGCCGGCCGCCAGCCTCGCCCAGCCGGCCACCACAGCTCGCCTAGCAGCACGAAGCGGCTCCAGCCCTTGGTCAGAAACTCAGAACGTAGCTCTGGCTGCTGTTCCAGGAAGGCGAGCTCACCCGCGGACGCACGCTCCTCCGGGAAGTTGGTGATGGCCTAGCGACTGCGGAAGCGGACGGCAGTCACGTCGTAGGTACGACGCGCGCGGCGATCTCCTCGTCGGCAAACGTGCCGAGCCATGCACACGCGCGCGTTGCGGTCGTAGATCTGCGCGCCCCAGCGCCCGTTCGGCTGCGGCACGACGCCCTTGAACCTCGACGATTGGCGCGACAGCAGCATCAGGTGCAGCGCCGCCAGCTCGTCGGCACCTGATTCTTTGGCACGAGAGTTTGAGACCACGAACGCCACCTCGGTGCCATAATCCTTCGTCATCCTCGCGCACAGGGCCGCCGGCCGGAATCAACAACAGGAGGACGGGCCCTACTCTGTATTTTTATTTTATCCACTGAGAAATCTGCTCATCAATTATGCATGGCATTTTTGTTCAGGGCATTTTTGTTCAGGGCAATAAAATGCTGAGATAGTCCCTACAGTTCATTTTCTTATTCTAAAGATTATTTATTGTTTACCACGGACACTGTTTTTAGTTTTTACTTTTATTATTTGAGTATTTATTTATTTAATCATAATTTGATCCACATAGCATTAAGTTTTTTTTGACTGCTGCCAAATGGATCTGTTTTCTGGACTTCATAGTTCATACCACAAGTATGAGAACTGTAAATCCTTTGGCTACACTGGCCTGCAGAACGCATGCTACTAGAAAACAAGTTAGGCAAAATTAGCCACCAGACACCGTTAAAAGCTGTCTTTTGCTACAAACCACTCAAAAAAAACTGTATTTGCCAAAAGACATCCTAAAACATAGCTAATATGTTGTAGGACACTAACCTCATTATTATATTTGATTTTAATGGACATCCACGTGAAACGACGAATGCGCCCTACAGTGCCGTCTCAACCATTTGTAGGGCCCTGGCAAGGAAGACACTAAGGGTCTGACAATCTAATATTTTGATATGACGATTTAAGGATATAGTACCATGGATAAGAGTTAACTTGCAACATATACTTTAGTTCAAGAAAAAAAAACAACACTACATCAAAGGCTAAAAGAACAGTAAATAATTTAAATGTTTCTTAGGCAACATCTAACATGTTAAAAAAATAAATTGAATTAGAAATTTAGAAAATTAGAACCCTATCATGGTAATATGAAATGACTTAAATTTATAACAAATTACCTACAGCCTGTATGGCTCGATGAATTAAATAAATAAATAGTGGATCAACTATTCGCTTCAATCGCTTGATGCCTGTATGGATTGGATTGCAAGGTCAAAAAGCAAATTGAAGTTGTCACTTGTCAGATTCAGATCAAATAAACACAAAAAACGCAGCAACTGCAAGTGCAGGCCGCCATGCCCTAAGCCCTATGGCCTATACGGAGTACTACGTGGAGTACCTGATAAACTGAAGTCTTAACATCACTTACACTTACAGTTACAAGGACAAAGAGAGGGACGGAGGGACTGCAGCGCCTGCGCCGTTGCGTTAGTTGCCGGCTGCCACTGCTAGCCGAATTTGATCCGTCGTAGTCGATCAAGGACGAACGCCGCAGCAGCAGTGCAACACGCCGTCATGTGAGTAGAAGGGACTCGTGTGAATACTTCTCGTCGCCTCATCGATCGCCGCGGCCGCGCAGATTCAATTGGACTCCCTATGGCTGGCGCTGGTATGGGCCTAATAGGCAAATACATATACTATACATGCCTATACTCATGGGCCCCTCAGCATCATGGGCCCCCGGCCGTCACACTGCGTGCACCCCCCTCTAAGACGGGCCTGGTGCACTAGGCTTTTTATTCTCTTGTCGAAGGGAAGGGACGGATGCTCCTCAGTTCGTTCGCTCGTCTCATACAGAAGAAGACCGCGAGCAGGCGGCGACGCAGCACACCCTCTGCGGCAATTGGGCGCCGCTGCTGCTCGATCGCTTCAAGGATCGAGTGGCACGTGACCCCACTGCTTTGCGTGACGCCACAGGAAGCAGGCACCACTACCGTCGCAACAAAAGGACACCGTCACTCACTACTGCAGCCAGGGTTTGTAGGGGCGGCTCGGTCCAGATAGTACGAGGCGGTTTGTTCAGCCTTGTTAGCATCCTGGCAGACGTTGGCCAACTCCACGACCTGCTGGTCCCAAGCCACCTTGAGCCGGTGGATGAACCAGGACTTCTCTTGGCTCCTTGCCAGCAGGGCCTAGGGGGAAGGACTAAGTAAGGAACTCTGGGATAACAACGTACGGAAAACCAAACAGCAAACCTATCTTACCTTGTGGGTGGGAACTGCGTCGCTCAACAAACGCAGCGAAGCACCCAGGCTAGACGCAACATCCCCGACGGTGGCCTGAAAGTTACGCCAGTCTACCTCCTCCGCGGGGTCGTCGAGGACGAACGGCGGAGCCCCCGGGCTTTGCAAGTCTCCCAACTCGACGCGAGGCCCGCCCCATGCTACCGGGGTCGGGCCGCCCGATCGTCACCACCGAACGGGGCCAACCCCGCGCCGCGCCGCACTTCGATGGCAGCTGGCGAAACTGGCGGCGTCGGCATTGGCGACCTCCTCGCCCCCTCAACCTCCGGGGATGTCGCCGGTGCGCCCCCCTCTGTCCGTCCAGCTATGGGTGCCTCCACCCCTCCTGCGGCAGCAGGGGCGCGCCGCCCTGCGATCGCACCGTGGATGGATCCTCCTCCGACCGCTCTCCTCTGACCGCTCCACTAGGGGCAGGGACACCTGCGCCAACGAAAGCCCGGTCCATGCCGCCACCGTGAAGGCCGTGATGACCGCCACCTGCTCCGTAGTCAGCATGGGCGCCACTGGCACATATGCAATCAGTGCCATGGAGGCTCCGGCGCCGCCTCCGGCCGTGATACTGGCCGACGAGGGTCATCGAGCCACAAGCCTCTTCTGGGGCGCCAGCTCCAAGGGGACGAGTCGAAGGCCCGCGCTGCAAGAGAAGTGGAGATAAGCACATAGCGCTGATAGGGCAACGAGGAAGCAAGACCACGACTCACCTTGACACCCTCGGGTGCTTAGAGCCCGACCCTCCGAGCCTTGGTCGCTCCTCATCAGCGCAAGGATGCTTTGAGCCCTCCCTAGGCTTTGGGATTTTAGGCCGTGCGGAACGACCCGCCCCTGCTAGCCCCTTCGAGGTGCCGCCAGGGTGCTTTGACTCCGAGCGCTCCTATAACGCGACGGCGGTGCGCCCCGTGTCCACTGGCTCCTGGGGCGCGACGTCGGTACAGCTTGCCCCCGTTGCCCCTGAAGGCGTGCCCGCCCTCGGAAGGGACGGGGAAGACCTCGGTGTGTCATCCGATGTAGCCAGGGGGTCTCCGAGGGCGAACGAGGGAGCGTCGGCAAGTCCTCGCCCTCTAGCCCGTCCCAGTTGACAACGTCCGTCGCCACCCCTTCACCCGCTCCTCCGTGACCCTCAATGGCGGCATGACTCGCCACTCTGACGGTGACGTTCCCCGACAGAGGCGCCAGATGTTGGTGAAGAACCAGCTGCTCCTGTAGGACGTGTCTTGGGAATCAGTTGGGCGTGCCCAAGAGGGAAAGGATGAGAAAAAAGAAGATGCAGGGGAAGAGGGACTTACGAATCGGACGTAGCCGGGCTCAGGACGCATTGGGGGGATGACGGGGCACTAGGAAGATGGTGTTGATCACGTTCCCCGCTGAGTCCTTCGCATTGCCCATCGCGCTCTTCATGCACCAGACGACCTCATCATTAGACGGGACATCCTCAGCGAGCGCCGTCCCCTCTCGCGACGTATCGGGCGCCATCAGGGACAGGGGAAGCGCGCGCCTCATCAGCGGCGCCACCCCTCTCGTGTGGTATGCCCCGATGATTCCGGTCCCTTCAGGCCCCACTCCTTCAAGATCCTAATGGCGAGAAGGTGGTTGGCGATCTTGTCCTCGTCGCACGATGGGACGTCGGCTTTCCACTCCGCCAGAGCTTCAAAGATCCCGCGGCCGGTGTATGCCAGGAAGGGGGCATCAGGGTAGTCCTTGAGGTAGAACCACTGAGAATGCCACCCTTTGTTGGATGACACCAGCTTGAGCGGCATGTATTCATGGTACCGGTTGTTCCTAAGGTGGATGCCCGCGCACCCCATCGGGTGGTGGCGGTTCGGCTGGTCCTCCCTCCCCTTTGACTTCAACAAGTTGACGGTAAAGAAGTGCCGCCACAAGTCGAAATGGGGACTGATCCCCAGGCATCCCTCGCACAACGTGACAAAAGTGGCCAGATTTGCTGAATCCCGTTGGGATTCAGATGCTGCAACTCAATCTGATAGTAATCGAGAAGTCCGCGGAGAAACCGGTGGGGGGAGCCACAAGCCTCGCTCATGGAATGGGACGAATGAGATAACGTAGCCGTCGGGTGGTGCCGTCATGTCATGGCCCTCCGGTAGTAGGCACTCCTCCGTTGCGGTCTTCGCCGAAAGGAGACCACGGCTAACGAGGTCCTCCATGATCTTGGGGGTGACACTCGAACAACTCCATAGCTCCATAGGAAGGGGGAAAGCAACAAGGGTTGCGACGATGGCGACAGCGACAGGAGGGCGAAGACTGTGGCTTCAACGATGGCGACCACGAAAACAAGGGGAGCGTGGGCACATGTATGCGAACGAGCGAGCGCACCTAGGCCGAAACTGACCCCCGGTTTATATAGGGACGGAGGAGATGAGGAGCCGTATGCCTGCCTTGGTCCGTGCATCCGCCGCATCCTCTCGCGGGGCACGCGCACGCAACCCTCGCCCGATGCCTCGGGCAGCGCGAGAAGCGCTGCCCCGCCGCACGGGCCACAGAGCAGCCACATGTAAGTTAGGACTTAGGGCCCGAGATGCTTAGCGGCCCATTACGGTCCAGAAGTTCGAAGGCTGGCCCACCAGCGGGCTCGATAGCCGCTTCTAAATACCCTGAGTGAGGGGTGGGATGGGAAGGGCTCACTAGCAGCCAATACTTGGACGCGCGGGCACCACGGGCTTCTCAGACCATGTTCAAGTCTCGGTAGGATGTGATCCATGGTTTTTCCTCCAAGAAAGGCGACGATCCCTCGGGACCGGTCGAATGGGCTTGAGAACTATATAGATTGGTGTTGGTATAAATTAAGTGCAACTAAAATATGAAGGATTATGCAAGCGCACAGAATATACCATTGTAGCATTTTACCGGGAGTATTCCAGGTATCATTATTTATATTTTACCATAGGACAACAAGGGTTAAAGAATTCGATAATTTACCATCATGTATCTACTAACTTAGTAAACCAACTAGACTATAGCAGGGGTAAATGATACATGAATGATAGGATTTATGCAATATGACACACATGGGATAGGTTACTAAAGATACGCAACTAGTTAACTTGGGAGATCAATGAGTGAGGTAGATTCCTATGATAATCTTATCACATGGTAAAGGTATACCCAATTATGCTAAGACTGATGCATCCGGCCCAGGTGGGGTTGGCCGAGATCCAATAAATTAAGGTTGCCCGAACCCTAACAGTTCTTATGCACACCCACTCGGGGAAAGGCCTAATATCCCTAAAAGACTAGTCCAATAGGGGAAGGGTGGCTCTCTCTTTTAAGGTGGCTTCCTCCTTCCAAGCTAAGTAAGGTGGGATTATTCAGAGGCTCACACGGTCGCCGCCCAACTACAACTAGGTCACTTGGCCTTTTTTTGTTGCGTCTTTGCCAGCGGATAATAGTGGAGCATGTCCTTATCATTCCCACCCCCTTAAACAAGGGCCTAGCTCTGATACCAAATGATGCATCCGGCCCAGGTGGGGTTAGCCGAGGCCCAATAAATTAAGGTTGCCCGAACCCCAACAGTTCTTATGCACACCCACTCGGGGAAAGGCCCAATGTCCCTAAAAGACTAGTCCAATAGGGGAAGGGTGGCTCTCTCTTTTAAGGTGGCTTCCTCCTTTCAAGCTAAGTAAGGTGGGATTATTCACAGGCTCACATGATCGCCGCCCGACTACAACTAGACCACTTGGCCTTTTTTGTTGCGTCTTTGCCAGCAGATAATAGTGGAGGAAGTCCTCATCATTAAACCCAAAACCTAATGACGGTGGTGGCACTTGAATATAAAGGACTTAGGGTCGCCGCCTACCCTGGACGCGCCCCCCTAATGGGCTCAAAGACGATACACGGTCCATTGGACCAAATACGGTGACACAGCACCTGGATAGAATCTGGATGCTGACTTGTTTTGACAATTCCCATAGATTCTGAAGAGCTTTTTACGTGAGACCACTTGGATTGGTTTCCTTATCAAATTATCTTTCCAACCATATTTGGATCATCAAAAACGGAGTCCGAACGCGTCCTAGGTGACCAGTTCAAGGCGGACTGGTCCTGGAAACCAAAGCAGACTCGAAATCATGTTGGGCCGGGCTTCCAACTTCTATTAGACGTCCTGGCTGGTCATCATCGCCTCCACCACTTCCTCTAAGCTCCTCATGACCCTCTCCAATATTCCTAATTAATATAACATTATTAGGTAGCAATCTATTCTCAAAAGTATAAAAAGGATCACTTAAGAACGAGCTCACCTCTAAATTAAGTTGTCGTCTTCGGGCTCGGGTCATTGGACCTCCTTGCACAATGGATGGAGGAACAGTGGGTGCATCTGAAGGAGTGATGTCCTCATCATCCTCCCCCTCTTGAAATGGAGTCGTCCTCGACTCAAGCTCATCTTCTTCCCTCAAGTAAGGTGTCAAATCTGCAATGTTAAAAGTAGGACTAACCCCGAACTCGGGTGGCAACTCAAGCTTGTATGCATTATCATTTATTTTCTCAATTATCTTATAAGGACCTGCAGCTCTTGGCATTAATTTAGACTTACGCATCTCTGGAAATCTTTCTTTTCTCAAATGTAGCCAAACTAAATCACCCAGATCAAGTTGAAGTTCTTTTCTTCCCCCACTACCAGCAACCCTATATTTTTCATTCATCTTTTCAATATTTATTTTAGTTGTTTCATGCAACTTACGAATAAATTCAGCACGCTTGCTAGCATCAATATGTGTTCTCTCAGAGGTAGGTAAAGGCAAAAGATCAATAGGAGCACGGGGATTAAAGCAATACACTACCTGGAAAGGACTTACCTTTGTGGTGGAGTGTTCCGCCCTGTTATATGCAAACTCCACATGTGGCAAATACTCTTCCCACATCTTTAGGTTGCGCTTCAAAATGGCTCTCAACATGGTGGACAATGTACAATTCACTACTTCAGTTTATCCATCAGTTTGGGGATGACAAATTATGGAAAACAACAGCTTTGTCCCCAATTTATTCCACAAAGTGCGCCAGAAGTGACTCAAGAATTTTGCATCTTGATCTGAAACAATAGTAGACGGCATACCATGCAAGCGAACAATTTCTTGAAAGAACAGGTCAGCAATATGAATAACATCGTCGCTTTTGTGACAAGCAATAAAATATGCCATCTTAGAAAAATGATCTACGACCACAAAAATACTATCCCTCCCCCTCTTAGTCCTTGGTAATTCCAAAACAAAGTCCATAGAAATATCAGCCCAAGGAATAGAAGGGACGGAAAGAGGCATGTACAAACCATGTGGGTTCAACCGTGACTTAGCTTTTTGGCACGTGGTACATCGGCCTACAAATCGCTCAACATCTCGCCTCATCTTAGGCCAAAAGAAGTGTGTGGACAGCACCTCCTCCATCTTTTTGGCACCAAAATGCCCTATCAATCCGCCTCCATGCGCTTCCTACAACAACAATAGTCGAACGGAATGAGCACTTGATGGGGACATGATTCCCGATCTTCCGTCAGGTAGAAGATAACTATCGTTTTAGGCGGAGAGTGACACACCAATCCGGCTTCAGATCGAAAGACCGAATCCTGCAATCTTTGCACCATAACTCTGGTTATCAACCGTGTCTCCAACCGGTTGACCTCGCCACGAAGGCTAATCCCTGCCTCCGAAACGAAGAATGCAAGCAAGAACTCGGAAGAATGCAGCTCAATATTTGGGACAAACTGCAGATGAATGATTAAGTTCTCAAAGTGGGGTCTCACAAACCGATGAAACAGCGACTGTCAATAGACAGATTGATCTAAGCAAAACCCCATCCTACAGTATATATTTGTTCCATGTATCTCCCTCTTTACAATGTTCCATCACATTTATAAATTCAACATCATTTGCATATTGTTCCTTAATGGTTTCAAGCCCAAAGATACGATAATCAAGTTGGGACAGCATAGCATATCGTCTAGACAAGGCATCAGCAATAATATTATCCTTTCCTTTCTTGTGTTTGATGACATAAGGAAAAGATTCAATAAATTCAGCCCACTTTGCATGTCTTCGGTTCAATTTGTTTTGAGTTCTTAGGTGTTTAAGTGATTCATGATCAGAGTGAATAACAAATTCTTTAGGCCATAAATAATGTTGCCACGTTTCTAATGTTCGAACAAGAGCATATAATTCTTTGTCATACGTGGAATAATTAAGAACAGGCCCACTTAACTTTTCACTAAAATAAGCAACTGGTTTACCTTCTTGCATCAATACACCACCAATGCCAACTCCACTAGCATCACATTCTAACTCAAAAATCTTACTAAAATTAGAAAGTTGTAACAATGGTGCGTTAGTAAGCTTGTCCTTCAAAAGAGCAAAGGACGCTTCTTGTTCTTTACCCTAATGGAACGCAACCCCCTTCTTTGTCAACTCGTTCAGCGGAGCTGCAATGGTGCTAAAATTCTTCACAAAGCGGCGCTAAAATCCAGCAAGTCCATGAAAGCTCCTCACTTGTGTCACCGTCATCGGCGTTGGCCAACTCCGTATGGCTTGCACTTTGGCTTCATCTACCTCAATTCCCTGCGAGGTCACAACATAGCTAAGAAACGAAACTCGTTTGATGCAAAAAGTGCACTTCTCGAGGTTACCAAATAAATGTGCAGCCCGCAAAGCATCAAAAACAGCACGGAGATGATGGAGATGTTCAGTTAAAGACTTGTTGTACATCAAGATATCATCAAAATAAACCACCACAAATTTGCCAATGAATGAACATAAAACCGCGTTCATTAATCTCATGAAAGTGCTAGGTGCATTAGTTAACCCAAAAGGCATGACTAAGCACTCATACAAGCCGAACTTAGTTTTAAAAACAGTTTCCACATCACCTAATTTCATTCTTATTTGGTGGTATCCACTTCTCAAATCGACCTTAGACAAAAATTACAGAACCACTTAACTCATCAAGCATGTCGTCTAATCTAGGAATAGGATGATGATACCTTATTGTGATATTGTTAATGGCTCTACAATCCACACACATGCGCCAACTACCATCTTTTTTTGGAACCAAAATAACTGGCACAACACAAGGACTAAGGCTCTCACGTACATACCCGCGTCCAAAAGATCTTGGACTTAGCGCTGAATCTCCTTAATCTCCTCGGGGTTGACTCTATAAGCAGCTTGGTTTGGCAAGGCCGCTCCAGGAATCAAGTCAATCTGGTGCTCAATGCCTCGAATAGGTGGAAGTCCTGGAGGTATCTCAGTCGGAAACACATCACTATACTCCTGCAAAAGGTTAGTGACAGAAGGTGGCAAAGTGCTAGAAATATCATCAGTCGAAAATAAAGCATCTTTGCATACCAAGGCATAACACACATCATTAATCTCTGCTAAGTCAAGCTTAGTAGCAAACATCACTGGATTTTTCAATTTAGTTACATACTGATTTCCAGTTTTAGCAAAAACTTGTTTGGATTCACTAGCTATTCTCTCTTTTTCAACTTGTACAATTTGAGCCGGAGTCATAGGTTGTAAAGTAATCTTTTGCCCATTATGCATAAGAGTATATGTATTACTTCTACCATGATGGATAGCATTATTGTCATATTCCCAAGGTCTACCCAACGAAAGAGAGCAAGCTTGCATGGGTACCACATCGCAATCTACAAAATCAGAATATGGACCGAGAGAGAAATGCACGCGAGCTGTTTGAGTTACCTTGGCCTTACCTGAATTGTTGAGCCACTGAATGTGATATGGATTCTGTTGAGGACGCGTTGTCAACCCAAGATTTTTGACCAAATCAGCACTTACTAAATTGTTGCAACTTCCGCCATCAATAATTACTCGTGCACGCCGATCTTTAATGACAAACAAAATCTGGAACAAGCTATGATGCTGCATCTCGGCTTCCTCCATTTGTGTACTAAGAACACCCTGCACAATGCATATCTTCTGGTTTCCAGCATCATCGGAGCCCAAAGAAAGACCATGTTGTTCCTCATTTGAAGTCGGTTCCTCTTCAGCGTCGTCCTCTATGTCAGAAGCACTGACATAGCCTCCATCTTTTGTAACAATGTATGCGTGCTTGCTAGACCACTCCCTTGCCATATGGCCAAGTCCTTGGCAACGATGGCACTGAATGGTTGAAGAGCGTCCAGTGGAAGCCACAGATGAGGAACTCTTAGTTGGAACCTGTAAACGAGTCTTACCGACGTTCGAAGGAGTAGTTGTTGGTGGTGTTGATTGTATACTCCTGATGAAGGAGATCATGCGCTTGCAGATGGCGCTGAAGGTAGTGCTCCCGATGACTTGGCGGACGGCGGCATGATGGTCTTAGGCACGTAGGAGATGCCGTAGTTGCTTCTGCTCCTTGGTGGTTGTTGCTGCCGTCCCTGCAATTTTTTCTCTGCAAGCATAGCAATCTGGAACAACTGGTTGGTGGTGTTAAAATCTTTATAATCAACAATATCCTAGATCTTACGACGCAAACCATCATAAAAATAGCACAATTTATCCTCGGGGTCCTCCACTACCCCACATCGCATCATGCCCTTCTGAAGCTCTACAAAATATTTTTGTACCGACATATCTCCCTGCTCTAAACATTGTAATTTCTTGCGCAAATCCCGTTTATATGATATAGGTACAAATCTATCACGCATGCTAAGTTTGAGGTTCTCCCATGTATCAGGTTTTTGCGATAAAGAAGCCCACCAAATTAGAGC
>CM039617.1:50096618-50161501 GCA_022457205.1 Saccharum spontaneum
AGAGCAAGCCTTTAGCGCGCGTGGAATCGTAGAGATTTTCCGGCAACCGTTGCGGAGCTTAGCTGCCTAGCTACTCAGCCTGCTACGTGTCGAAGCTAAACTACAGCATCTGAGTCGATATGTTGTGGCAGAGAATTGGACAGCCACGTCGTGCTCGGAGCTGCATCGGACAACGTACTTTCCACCATTTCTGTGCATTAAGAAACGGCAAAGTAAGAGGTTGTAGTAACGTATAGTACCAGTTGAATGGCTCAGTGGCCAGTAACGTCCACGTCGATCGATCGGCAGTTAGATATACTAGTGTTAGTTTTTTTTTTGAGCAAACATAGAGCTTTCATTAATCAGTGACAGGAGTACAATCTGCAGCAGCTAGCCCCATCAACCAATCAGGGACATAGTCAAGCCAAAAAAGGGAGCGCTCCGTGACCGACACCATACTAGCACAGCAATCGGCCACCGAATTGGCTTCCCTACACACCCATTTAACTCTAAAATCAATAAAACTCCTGCTTAACTCTATGATGTCAAAACATAGACCACCTATAACTGATCTCACAGAGGAACTGTCCTCAAGTAAAGTTTGTAGACCTCGGCAATCAATCTCCAAAATGACACGATCATAGCCATTGTCCACCGCTAATTCCAGGCCCTCCTTTGCCGCCATAGCTTCAGCAGTAAGGGCATCTGGCACATCATCCAGCCAGCGTGCCGCCGCCGCCTGTACCAGCCCCAAGTGGTCGCGGATGACCACTCCCGCACGACCAGTGCAATTGCTGGATTCGAATGCCGCATCGGTATTCACCTTGAGCCAACCTTCATCCGGCCGCTGCCACCGCGTTTGTCTTTCCAGCTTTGCCATCCGAGAGGGCATCTTCATCTTGGACAGCTCCTCCAGCAGTGACGATATATATCGAGCCATCGCCCCCGGTTCCCAGACTTTGCGACCATGGCGGCATGCATTCCGCCCCGTCCACAATGCCCAGGCACCACAGACTAGCATAGCAGCAGCATCTGTTGGGCAAGTCTCCGCATGGAGGACGTCCGTCGCCCATGTACAAGGATGGAGATCAGGAACTTTTACTCCCATCAGCTTCTTGACCTCATCCCAAAAATTCCGCGCCACCGGACAAGATAGAACCACATGGTACACAGACTCATCCGGGTCCCCACACATTTCACAAAAACTTTCCTCGGCAACATGTCTTCTTTTCAGCTCCGCTTTCGACGGCAACGAGTTATGTAACACCCGCCACCAGAAAACCCGAACCTTGGGAGGAACATTCAGCTTCCAAACAGCACTCCAGGCACGTTCATCCTCAGAAGCCCCAGTTTCTCCGGTAGCAGCCATTGCCACTGCCATTTGATCTTCCTTGAGCAATCTATATGCTGACCGCACTGAATAAATTCCATTTCTTTCAAAAGCCCAAGCCAACACGTCATTCTCCAATCGGGTGCTTGGCTTGATCTTCAGCACTTCCACCACATCCAGAGCCATAAAAGATTTGTGCACTTTTTCTTCATCCCACACACGTGTTCCAGGGACGAACAGGTCACATACCTTCTCAGCAACGGCAGTCGATCTCCTTACCAGTGGCCTGAGAGACCGAGACCCCGGAATCCAATTATCACCCCAGGCACTGATCTCGCCCGGTCCAACGCGATTAATAAGTCCACGTTTCAGCACTTCCCGTCCATGCAGTATTGATCTCCAAGTCGCTGAACCTCGCCTCTTTTTAGTTGCTGAAAGGAAATCAGAAGATGGATAATACTTCCCCTTCAGAACTTTTGCACACAGCGAGTCCGGCCGTACAAGTAACCTCCAGCCCTGCTTGCCCAACATGGCCTGGTTAAATAGAGAGAAATCCCTGAAACCGATCCCACCTTGATTCTTTGGCCGGGTTAGTTTCTCCCACCGCAGCCAATGGATCTTGTGATTATCCAGAGAGCTCCCCCACCAATAGTTGGAAACCGCTGAGGTAAGTTTTCGGCACACCGTCAGTGATAGCTTGAAACACGACATCGGGTAAGTTGGCACTGATTGAGCGTTTGCCTTCAGCAAAACTTCCCGAGCCGCACAACTCAGATTCTTCTCCGCCCAACCCCCCACAAAGCCTCTGACCCGGGCCGGCACATAGTTAAACACATCCCCTGCGCCTCTCTCAGCTGCAGTGGGAAGACCCAAGTACCGCTCCCCCAGGGCCTCATTGGGAATTTGCAGCCTCTCATGCACATCCGCCTTACATTCTTGCTCACAATTTGGGCTAAAGAAAACTGCAGACTTGCTTTTATTTACCAGCTGCCCCGAACCCCTATTGTAGTCCTCAAGAATTGCAGCGATCCGATCAGCTCCCCTCTTTGAAGCTTGAGTAAAAATCAAACAATCATCCGCAAACAAGAGGTGAGAAATCCAAGGTGCGTGCCTGCTCACCCGCACCCCTCTTGACACATACAAAGGTCCAATATTCTTCACCATACATGAAAGACCTTCAGAGCATAACAGGAATAAATACGGCGAAATGGGATCACCCTGTCTGATTCCGCGGGTTGGCTTGAAAAATTCCGAAAACACCCCATTAATCCTCACAGAGAAGGACACCGATGAGATGCACTTCATCACCAGAGAGCACCAGGACGCCGGGAAACCCAATGCTAGCATAATCGCATTTAGATAATCCCATTCAACCCGATCGTAGGCCTTTGCCATATCGAGTTTAATAGCACATGCCCCAGTCTTCCCTTTCTTATTCCGCAGGTAGTGGATACATTCATATGCAATCAACACATTGTCAGTGATCAACCTCCCTGGCACGAACGCACTTTGCTCCTCCGAGATCACCTCATCAAGGACCACCCGTAAACGGCTGGCCATTGTTTTTGAGCACAACTTGTATAACACATTACACAATGAGATAGGCCGATATTGTGATAGCTCCTGCGGGTTAGTTACCTTCGGAATGAGTACAAGGAGGGTTTTATTAACCTCCTCAGGAAGTTCACCTCCATTCAAGAAACCCAAGACTGCACTCACCACACATGGCTTAACAAGCTGCCAGTGTGTTTGAAAAAAGGCAGCGTTGAAACCATCCACACCAGGAGATTTGTTCGGCGCCATTTGGAAAAGCGCCGCCTCCACCTCCTCCTCCGTGAACGGCCTCTCCAGCATTGCACACATATCTGCAGTAACCTTCCTTGGTACATAGCGACAAATCAAGTCAGGCTGTAAGCCCTCCTGAGCCGTGAACAATTTCTGAAAAAAATCACAAGCTAGCCTTTCAAGGTCCTCCTGCTCCGTGAACACATTACCCGCATCATCACTGAGGATCTTGATTCTATTAGCTCTGTGCCTCGCACGAGCCTTCGCTTGGAAAAACTCAGTATTACGATCACCCTCCCGCAGCCAAGATATTCTCGACCGCTGTCTCTCCATCGTCTCTTCCCTGGCCAGTACATCAGCAAGTTTGGCCATCACACTTCGCTCCTTTTCGGTCGGACCCCGATACAAGGTGCCACTTCTCTCCACCTCTAACTCCGCCCGCAGGTCCTTCACCTGCTGCTTGACCGACCCGAAGACCTCCCTGTCCCAGGTTTTGAGAGAGCTTTGGAGAGACGACAGTGCTGCGGCGGCAGCAGTCAGGTCAAGGACGCCCGAGCCCGGGTCCCAAGTCCTGGTCACAAAATCCATGTAGTCCCCATGACTCTTCCACATATTTTCGTAGCGGAAGGGTTTAGGTTTCCGCCGGCCACGCCTCCGGCCCACCAGCACCCTTTCCCTCACCTCCACCAGCAGCCCACAATGATCCGACTCCGCCAACGGAATATGGAACACCTCGGACTCTCCCATCGAAGTGAAGAACTTTTCATCTCCCAACGCTCGGTCCAGTCGGACCTTGACATTCCGATCTCCTTCCTGGCGATTATCCCAGGTGTATGGCAGACCATGAAAGCCTAGATCAGATAACCGGCAATCGTTTACAGCGTCTTGGAACGCAGCCACCTGCCAAACCTCCCGTTCATTCCCACCAATTTGTTCCTCCGCCGACAAAACCTCGTTGAAATCCCCTACGCACAGCCAAGGGAAGGCTGACTGCGCTCTTAGGAATCTCATTAGGTACCAACTTTCTTTCCGCCTCTCCCTCCTAGGCTCCCCATAGAAGCCCGTTAGTCGCAGTTGCGAGATCTTCAAACTGTCACACGACATAAGAACGTCAATATGTGACCTTGATTTGCTCAGTTCCGCGACTACCACGTGTCGACGCCAAAGTAGCATCAAGCCTCCACTCAAACCCTCAGACTTGACCACTATGGCGTTAGGAAAGCCAAGGTTCCGTTGCAAGCCGAGGGCCCGTTCTTCTCCCATCCTCGTCTCCATCAAAAACACCACTGCAGGCCTTTTCTCCTCCACCAGCTGGCGGAGTTCTTGAACTGCCTGGGCCTGCCCACAACCCCGGCAGTTCACACTTAGGAGATTCATGGTGCCCGGCGGGGGCTGTCCTTCGCAGCCGCCGCCGATCTCGCATTTTGGGTGTTGCCACGCTTCTGCTTTTTGAGTGTCTCAATCATGCTATCACCACCACTGTCCACAGATGTGTCCAGTTGATTCACCATCGAATTTACCAGCCCCACCGGAACTAACGCACTGGATCCGCCCACTGGGACGTTCAAGTCCGGCGTTTGTGTAGCCCGTAAACCCACCTTCGACTTCCGCTTCCTCAGGAGCGGCTGCCGGTCATCACCATCTTGCATGTTTAGTTGCCTACTAGCCCCTGTACCGCTCGCCCTCATACCGGGCAGGTCTGCCTTTTCATTGAGGGGGGACTGTACCTCCGGGTCCTCTGAAGTGTCAACAAAACTAGCAGAATGGTGAGAACCATCCTTAGCCCTCGATGTGTGAGAGGCATTTGAATAGCTCCTCTGGTTTTTAACACCCACTGATGGGCCACTCCCAAACGACTCTTCTGCTGCCGCTGCAAAAGTCTGTAGCCGCCTCCTTCGCTCTTCAGGTGCCCTAAGATCAACATCGTATGGCAATTTACCATGGTCATCTCGCGCCACCGGCGATGGACAACCAATCTCCGAGTGCCCAATCTTGCCACACGCGAAGCAGTAATAGGGCAATCTCTCATACTGCACATGAAACCACCGCGGTTCCTCCGTCTTACTCATACGGAGAAGTACCCCACGCCTCAGCGGCTTATCAATTTCTATCGCCACGCGGCCACGTCAAAACGCGCCACTGGCTTTCCCGTCAGCATCCACATCCATCTTTTTCACGCGCCCAACCAAACTCATGGCCCTAGAACCCCTCGTTTGATTCATCCAGCCCAACGGCAGATTAAGGATGCGCACCCATAGCTCCAACCGATCAAAAACAATCTCCGAAGCACTAAGCTTTTCATCATAGTTTTGCAGCAGAACCGCAAATCGTCCAACCATCCATGGCGAACGCTCCAGAACCCTCTCCAGATCGCTGCTGCTCCCAAACTCCGCCACAAACATATTCTCACCCTTCTCTCCGATCGCCCGAAACTTGAGGCCAACCGGATTACCCCAGGCGGGTTTCATCGCCGACCGCACCGTATTCACATGCACCGGCGCCGGCGACAAAACCTTCCCCACCAGCGCCCATTCCACCGGCGCTACCTCATCATCTTCCTCTCCTTCACTGAAATCTGCCACGGCCTCCTCTTCCTCAGTGAGGTTAAGTCTCCGCAGCAAATCCGTCACATTAGGGTTTGGACCACCTGCTCCATCCCCGAAGCCGCCACTTCCAGTCGCTGCCATGCGATCGGACTGGAGGGCAAAAAAAGTGAAACTGCGCGTAGATCAGCACAGCCCACACGAGCGATATCCCGACCTAGGTTCCTAAGCGGCGTTAGTCCCTAGGGGAATTTGTGTTCGGCGGCGCTGTGAAACAGCTAACCGACGATTTGCGGGGGTCCGGCACCTGCTGCAGGAGGTGGCGGGGCGTGGACGCCGTGACCGGAGCAGTCAGCGGCGTAGCAGATCGAGATCACCGGAGGGGTGACCTAGATCGAGGTCGGGCTCTGTGTCGCTCTCAGGATCGCCAGTTCCGATATACTAGTGTTAGTTTATTACTACTGAATACGTACGTACTCATCCGTTCCAAATTATAACATATTTTAACTTTTCTATATATCACTTTTTCCTATGTATCTAGATATATCAATTATGTATAGATGCAGTAACAAAAGTTCTATATATAAAAAAGACTAAAAAATTCTACAATTTGAAACGGAGGGAGTAATTATGAGCAAGGTAATGTTGGAAACCATATAGCAAAATTTACGTATCTAGAAAAGTCAACACGTCATATAATTTGAAATTAAGGAAGTAATCTATATTTCTGATAAAACTAATCCCCACTAGAAGTCTATTTAAACATGTAAGCCATCCACATCACCCCCACTAACTATTCACATCATCTTCCACTAATAGTCATGTCATCCCACTCACTTCACTGCAAGCTATTCACACCATCTCCACTTAACTTCATTTCAAATTGTTTCAAATTCCTGCAGCAACACGCGGGGTATCTTCTATTATTTTTTTTCACTCAAACAGAGGAGAAAAACCATAGCAATTTATTGAAAAAATACACCAAAAGAAGACAAATAACAGCTAACAACGCATCACGGTTATTAAAACTTACTGGATTCTCCTCGCACGAGAGCTTCCGGGGATCTGTGGCTTGCTCTCGTGGTGACACATATGCCTCTAGCAATTTTACAGAAAAGCTCTCCATTTGTTTGAAAACTAACCCGCGTGCAGTCCAGCTCATCATCCATAAATAGTGTCCACGTTGAGATATTTTTCATGTAAACCCTTGATGTAAATTTTATTCTGACGTGAAGAAGAGGAAATTCGAGACTTGTTTCTTTTTTGCATAACCACCCTGATGTTTTGCGAGGAGCCCCCCTCCTTCACATCCCTGGCCTGACCCAGCGCCCCATGCGTCGTCCCTCTCTTTGTACTCTCCTCTTCCTGCCGCCATTGTTGCAACTCCGCCCTCTTTGCCCTTCCTCCTGCCCAGCCTCCACACTGTCGTCGCTTGAGGTGTCGAGCATTGAAGCCGCACTACCTCTCCAACATGGGGAAGCGCTCGTGCTATGCGAGATCCAGTGTCACGCAAATCGGGCAGACCTCGCTGATTCCCACAGCGGACATGGTCAGCGCCGGAGAAGGAATCACTAGCTCCTCCCTGCCCTCTCCTCCCCGCACCCTCTTCTTCTTGGTGCGAGTACCATCATGGCTCGAGCATGGGAAGCTATGCGGCCTCTGAGGCATGAAGGAGCTTGCGAGATCTGGCAGTGCGCTGACCATCTCCCTTTCAAGTAGAATACCTAACTCAATAGTCTTCAATTGACTATTAGGTTAGATAGACACTTAATTGGTCATCCCGGTACCTCACCCATATGATGTACTATGTCCCAACTTCATCCAAGAACACATAGGGAAAGGATATATCACAACACACAGCTAGACCATATTGCATCACAAAGAGTAACTTATAGTTTTACAAGCCATTGTTCAAACTTAGTTCATCACACATAGAGTACACACATCCATTCTAAACAACAACATCACAGTAGCAGAAGTCTTTTAACAACATAGTTTTGAAGATAACAATGTTTGGAGTGTGCTACATTCCACACATTTACAAGGCTACCACTCTTGGTCCTCATTGGACTCCGGTGCATAGAAGAACCCATAAGTTGGGGCAACAGAGCTACCTGCAAAACTTAAACAATCACAGGGTGAGTACTCAATTGTACTCCGTGGGACTTACCCAATATAGTAACAAGTATAATGCATTTAGTTTTGCATGAAGGCATTTTATACAAGAATATAAATGTGAGCATAATACTAAGCATTAACAAGCGTAAGGGGGGTGTTGTTGAGCTTCTCAACAAGATGAAGAAGTTGGTTCTCCACTCCTTCCCTTGATCCTTCTTTTCTTGGTTTCTCCTCCTCCTCCTTGCTCCAAATGGTTAGGGAGAGAGGGCTCCACCTTCTTCTATCCCCAACCTCTTGTGGTCTGCAGCTCCTACTTGATCTCCATGGCTTGCTGGTGGTGGCAATCTGCAATCCCTTCTCCTTCCCTTCTCTTGCTCCTCCTTGCTCTAGGTGTGTAGAGAGAGTGGAGAGGGATGAACTAGAGAGAGAGAGAGAGAGTGTGTGTGTGTGTGTGTGTGTGTGTGTGTGTGTGTGTGTGTGTAAGAGTGGGGAGAGTGAGAGTGTGAGTGAGCTGGTGATGCTGATTCAGTCCTCCACAAAATGGACAGGTGTGCGGGCATGTGGGACCAGGAGAAAAAAATTGGATATCTTAAATACCCCCTAACTCTCTAAACTCTAAAACTCTAAAACTAGATATCTTAAATACCCCTAACTCTCCAAAAAAAATTATCTCTATGAAGATGGAAAAATATCCACAAAAAACTAAAAATTCTCAAAACCCTCTAATTGACACTACTACAAAATTTATTAACCGCGACCTTTCAAAATGGCCCTCGGAGGCAGGCAACACTTCCAACCGCCTCGGTTAATGGTAGGCATTAAGTGAGGCAGTCATTTTTTTATTAACCGAGGTGGTTAGAAAAACCGTCTCGCAAAACTGATTAACCGAGGCGGGCACACTTAAAATGTCTGCCTCGGTTAATACCTATTAACCGAGGCGGACAAATTAAGGCACCCGCCTTCGTAAATACATTAACAGAGGCGGACACATTATAAAGCCCGTCTCTGAAAATACTAGCCCAGACCTAAGCCTAGGCAAAGCCCATTTGGCCCAATACCGATCATGCGTATATATACAGGAGGCCTAGGGTTTCATCTGCACAAGCCTCCGTTCCTCAGCCACACAACTCTGTCCCTTCCTCAGCTGCACAAGCCTCTCCCTTAGCACCCTCTCCACGCCATGGCAGGCTTCTCCATCGCTCGTGTGCGCCGCATGGTGCTCCTTGTGACATCGCTCGTGTGTGCCGCATGCCTCTTTGGCTCCGGGGAGGCTTCGAGGGTGGCGGACATGGTGGCCATGGCGTAGATCCGACGGTGCCTCCGTCCTTGTCTTCACCGGCGGCGGCGGATCCGGCCCCCTCCTCTTCGGTGGTCGTGGATCGGGCCCCCTCCTCGGTGGTGGCGGCGGATCCAGCCCCCTCCTAGGCGGTGGCGGCGGATCCAGCCCCCTCCTCTTCGGTGGCCGCAGATCCGCCCCCTTCCTCGGCGGTGGCAGCAGATCCAGCCCCCTCCTTGGCGGTGGTGGCGGATCCAGCCCCCTCCTCGGCGGTGGCAACGGATCGGGCCTCCTCTTCGGCGGTGGCGGCGGATCGAGCTCCCTCCTCGGCGGTGGCGGCGGATCAAGCTTCCTCCTCGGCAGTGGCGGCAGATCAGGCCCCCTCTTCGGTGGATCTGGCCCCTTGCTCCTCCTTGGTGGCGGATCCGGGCCCCTCCTCTTCCCCGACGGTGCTCCTCCAGGTGCTCGACGCCAGCGGATCTAGGACGATGGCTGCAAGACCGGGCTCGACGTCGGGCCCGTATGGGCTGGCTTTGGGCTTGACTTTTTTTATCATTTTATTTCGATTTATGGAGGCGGGCAAAAGCAACCACCTCCGTTAATCACGGATTAACAGTGACGTTAGGTTGGAGGCGGTTGTCATGCCGCCTCCTTTAATCTAAATTGTCTGCCTCCAAAAAAAATTATGTAGTAGTGTGATGCCTAAACATGTTTCGAAAACTTTCCATAACAAAAATTGAGATGCGACCAGCATGAATGGATTCAACATCAAATGCATGTTCGATTTTTGCTAGTTGTGTCACATGTGTTGTTGTCGTGGGAAGTTTTCAAAATATATACATTCAACATTAATTATAATATTTTGGGTATTTTCATATTTTTTAGATATTTTTTCCATTTTTGTAGAGCTGGAAATATATTTTTTATGCTTGTAGCTAGAGATATTTCAATGAGTTGTAAATAGTTTATTTGTATTTTTCATGTCCTAGTATAGCTCTAGGATTTTTTGGAGATTTTTATAAGCTTAGAGATATTTTTTATAGTTTAAACAGTTGAGAATTGAGTAAGATATCTGATTTTAAACTTAGAGAAGAAAAGTCAGACCATGGCAATCTACCATTATCTTTCTACCATTATTATTATTATTATTATTATTATTATTATTATTATTATTATTATTATTATTATTATTATTATTATTATTATTGTTCCTGTATACCAAAATCGATCCCTGCTTGAGCCACGTCATTGTGATTTCCTGGCCGCACGATGCCGCATCCTTGCGATCCATCGGGTGCCTTCCGATCTTTCTAGCACTAGCGTTCCGCTCGGTCAGATAGCACGTAGCAGCCACGCCAGCACCTTTCTGGAAGCATCACCGACCCACCAGCCTCCACTAAGGCCAGTTTCAACAAAGGTTTGATAGTATTGGTAATTATGAATGAAATAGACTTTGACGGTGCATATTTCATTGCACTGTTTCATAAGCTACTTGCATTTAATTTTCGTACGGTGTTGTGATCAATTATGTCATATGAACTATATAACTATTTTATATATCACATACCATATATAAAGGATATGAGAAATTTTCTTTAAAAGAATATTAGTACTTTTCTCTTTAAGAAAAAATATTGGTATATACGTGTACCTTTCGTACTTATCCATACAACTTCTGCCCCTTCCCTTTATCCATCCGACTCATTCCTTTCTCTTGCGTACGAGCGGCAAGCGGCGGGCGGCACGAAGGCCGGACGAGGGACGGCGCTGCTGCTGCTGCGTGGGACAGCTGCTCGCGCAGCTGCTGCTCCGGCATGGCAAAGGGAGGAGCTCGACCAGGCAGAGCAGCCGCGCCATGGTGAAGGGCGGCCGGGTGGAACGGCCTTTGCATGGCCTGGCGCAGAGCACGATGAGGCAAACCTATTGAGCGCGGCCGGTGAGCGTGCGATTCGTTTGTTGCCGCAGCTGACCGCACCGGATCGGAAGAAACGAAAGAATCGGCTCAGGTTTCACCCGTTTTCCAAGCTGTAGGAAATGATGCCTCGTAGCCATGAAACTTCAATCTTCTCTCTCTTCCTCTTCCTCGATACTGTACGTGTAAAACAGTGATTTTTACTGACATATCACTTAATTTAATGTATATGAAACTCCCGTAACATAGCCGTTGAGACCGGCCTAACTGCGTCTGGCTCCTCTCTCCGATATCTTGCCGTTCCTCGCCGCCCCTGCCGCGTAGGGCTGAGGTCGACCTCACCTCACCCCGCTCGTCGTCGCATGCTCCGCTCCCATCGTCGCCACCACGCGAGCCCGCGTGCCCGCCGCTCCTTCCTGCCGCCGTCGGCTCGCCTCCCACCGTCCTCGCGTCCTCACTCCGCCGCCGCGTACAGGGCCGCCGCATTCGCGGCTGCCGTACACGCTTGCCTGTACCGCCGTCCTCCTCGACCTCCCGTTTCTTGGCCCCCCACTTGCCTCACCCGTGCGGCGTGCAGCATCGCTACTCCGTCAGATCTCAAACCTCTCTGGTTGCAGCTGCCGTGTGCGGCTGCTTCTATCTCCTCAAGGTATTCGCGGATGTAGTTTTGTACATATTTAGCTTCCCTAATTTGGGTATGACTGAATATATGTATACCTTCATCTACTCATGTTCCTGCTATTATTAATTATGAATTATTCGTATGTCTGAATATATGTATAGCTTCATCTACTCATGATTATGCTATTATTAATTATTAATTATTAGTATTGGGGTCATGTGGGGTTGTATGAACTGCAATACTGCATCCGAACTCTGGATGCCTGAATCCTAAGAAACTGGCCGTCGCGGCACAGCAAAGATCCTCATGTCCATGTTAACATTTTCGATTAAAAAAAGGTACATAAGTATGCCACAGCCAAATAGTTGCATAATCCTACAACATATCTGATGCATAAATGTTTTACTCTTTTTGCCTGCATTTTGTTTCGACACTGAACAGGTGAGTCTGCTTATCTCGGAGCAGTGCCAATTCGTTAGATGGCTATTTGGGGCTTTGGGGCTGGAGTTGCTGACAACTCAACTAAGACAACCATTGCCATCTCAAGTGAAATGATCCAGATCATCATCCAGGTTCGTTATGCTTCCATACAGAAAACCTCTTGATCTCATTGCCTTGGTAGAAAATGTATAATTTTCTATTTCCTAATGCAACCGTTGTAACTGATGAGATTGGCATCCAAAGTACCTAATTATTTATGCATCATGGTGAGTTGAGTTATTTTAGTTTGTTTGCATGCAATTTCTGTTGACACTGAACAGGTGAACCTGCTTCTTTAGATGGCTATTGGTACTGGAGTAGTTGACAACTCATGTATGACAACCATTCAATCTCAAGTGAAAGGATCCATATCATCATCCAGGTTCATTATGCTTTGGTACAAAAAAAAGCTCTTCATCTCATTGCCTCGGTACAAACTGTTTATCTTCTTTTCCTAATGCAGCCATTCTAGCTGATGAGATGGAGGCATCCAAATTACCTAATTATTATTTATGCATCATGGTTACTTGGTTATATTTAATTTCCAAGCTATCAATACTTTGCATTTGACCTGCAATTTTGCCTTCAGTGTTATGTGGAACACAAGAAGTTTCGATAACGCTTTGTACTAAAGCACCTGACAATGAACACTGATATGCACCACCTCCTCTAGATATCAAACTTAAATGGTTCTACTCATTGAAACAAAGAAACATAACTTAGCTTGCCTACCTAAATAGTGTCACAACAAGCTTTTACAGTTGCTGGCACCAGGTCCATGAAACCTCCTCTCATTGAAAGGGACCATCTAATAAGGTATATAAATAATACAGTTTTTAAAAATTAATATATACTCCCTCCATTCCAAGGTATAAGTCGCTTTCACTTTTTAACTACATTGAATTCGCTATGTACAGTACACTGAGGGGATCAGGCGACAGCCATAAGAGAAGGGTCAGCATGGCCATGGAGATACTGATGAAGCCTAGATTGCTCATCCTAGATGACGTTGCCATTGGTTTGAATAGATCTGCACTTCTGCTTCATATCTTTTGGAAGCTATCATTTGTTAGAGCCACTGATTTACAACAAATTAAACAATATGTATGCAGTCCATCGACAGTGCAGGGGTTGCTGACGAACGATGGCTGAACAGCCATAGCATCAGTCCATCAGCAAAGATGAATCCAGAGTGGGAATGTTAGTACTTATTTCATTGCATTGACTAATAATTCTGTGACGTCCAAAGACTATTACAACATGTTTGCTCAGCTTTTTTTGAAATAAATATCTATACTCAGGTGCCAATGATGTTTTCCAAATTAATGACATACTCCCTCCATTCCAAACTATAAATTTGACTTTTTTGTACATCCAAGTTGCTAAGTAGTTATTGTACTGGAGAAATATCTGTTGCTCTGACTTTTTTTAAAACCAAAATGTCTCTTCTTTTGCTTCAGAAACTCTTTCAGGCATGAAGTGATTGTAAATGTTTTTAGTTCGTTGGAGCTATCACTCAGGACATACCTATGATCATTGTTTCTGAACTCCATGAAGAGGTAATATATAGCACCATACCTTTTTCCCATGGAAAACAAAGTTAGTGTAATATTCAGACCAACAAGTAATTTTGAGTATGGCACTATATTTATTAGTGTATATGAAAATTGCCTTTGGATGGGTTGCCTTCATTCTTTTTCTGTGAAACTCAAAAAGACTTATCAGTCTGTATCCATAAGAATGCAGAGTTACATGCTCTGAAAGTGCTAACAAATGGCATTCAATGCTCAATGCATATTTTGTGTTTGCATAGACCAATCATTTAGAGTCATTTGCTACCAGCATAGACAGTCAGTGCTTCTTCCTTTCATTTCACTAATAGATTTTGGGAAGAAATCATTATACATAGCCAATGCTTACGGCGAGGAAAATTGTTTTTGAGGTACGCGTGCTCTTCTAATTCATTCTCTCTTAATTTCATGACCAATAATACTTACATAATCAGGATGCATGTCCTGTCCACATTAGCCTCAGATTTACCATCTTTTGCCATCAAACTAAATGTTCATGCTTTACCCATCACTATTTTAGATGAGCACCAAACACTTCATATATATTTTCATAACTAATATTGGTGTGCTTTTGTAGCCGTTGTTGTTTGTCGCTAAGATCAATAAATCTTAATAAACAAACATTTCACGAATCCCCCAACCACTATAATGGTGGCTTACTGAAAGGAGTGGTTCCCTATAAAATTGAGTTGTACAAATCTGCAACCTCTTTAATGTGTTTTCTGATTAATCTGCCTTTCTACTAATGTATGCTACTTACCTAAAGAGTGAAGACCTCATACATATTTGCCTGTCTTACCATGATTACACGTTGTGCTATGTTTTATCGGTTTCATTACTCATTTTTGGTTCATCTACAGGTTATCCAACAAGGCTACCTATCTTGCAGGGATGCCGATCCTGTAAGTTCAGGTCCAATATTTTCGTACACTTAACCCATACTTCTAGATTATGATGCCAGAGTAGTGATGTATAACTGTATATATATATGGTCTCCAAACAATATCCTTCCTTCCAATAAAATGCCACTTTCTGATTTTATTTGTTCCAGCATTTCATCTCAAAATACCTGGCTATATTAAAGTTCTCATAATTCTTTTGCATGTCAATGCTAACAAATAGCATTGTCTCTGCGCCGATTATCGACCGTGGCACCGCGCGGGGTACTGGCTAGTTTTTTTAGAGCTACCACAGCACTACTCAGAAAAGTAAAAGGGTCTGTTTCCATTGGCATATATGCCTGGGGGTTCACTCGTCTCCTACAGGGGCCTTACCTGCAGCCCATGCGTATCCATAATAGGCCATTCCATCTGGGCTTTGATTGATTCTGGTTTCCTAACAGGCCTTTCCATCCATTCATCAACAGAAATACAGAATCCTCGCATTCGGCCCAGAACTGGAGAATGGAATCAGCAGTCAGAGAGGAAGAGACACATGGCAGCAGAGACACCACCACTAACGTGGAAATTGGAATGCACATGCTGACCTGACCTGACCTTGGCGCCAACAGTAGCTAACGCAGCGTCAGCAGAGTACATAGATGAGTAAACCTGAAACAGAAACAAACGTCTCACATGCGTCGGAGTGGACGTCTTGCCATGAAGAGCCAGAGCAGGCTTAACAACCCTTAATTGCAAGTTGAACGGGTGCTCATGAAGAAAGTAGGAATTCAACTGAACGCGGTGCAAACTGATCAGGGCTCCTTCTCGTAGCTCAGAAAAATTCTCGATGGTCCAGTCTCGGCGGACATGCAGGAAGCTCTGGACGCTCTTTTCCCTGAGGATGGCTACAATGGACCGACCCTGCTCGACATGGAGTCTTGAGCGGTGGCCGATACTGTCGCAAAACCCGTGTACCCAATGAATAGTGAAAATGTCGTGTCCTAGGTCGTGTCCCTGGAGAGGGTGTCACTGCTATGCCTCAAGGAGACCAAGCTTTCTGCCGGCTTGGTTTCTGCCAAAGATCAGAGAGGAGGCAGATGTGTGGGTGGCTGCGGGCTTCAGAGGAATCGCGCCGTTGCCTGTTAATTGGTCGCACAACAGTTCCATGTAATAGCCTAGTTTGCTTTCCTTTGGCTTTTTTTAGCTTCTTTGTTATTTCGATCTTATCATGTAGCAAGCCATGGCTTGTGTTTGTTTGACAGTCTGCTACCCTCTTAATGAAAAACGGACTCATTTGAGTGCGGTCGCGAAAAAAAAAAAGAAGAGAAGTATACTAAGTTTTGATGAGGGGCTGACCACGCTTGCCACGCGGTTGTACATACAAAGCTTTATTAGTGGGTAGAGGCAGAAACGACCGAACCATGCGATCGTAGTACGACTAGCTAGGAACCAAAACCATGTACGTATGGTATACTGTATATGCCATGCATGCGAGTCGATACGTGGAAATGAGCTTAGTTTCTACCGCCGCCGAAGAAGTAACCACGCAGCGCCATGGCGATAGCCTCGCCGAGAGTAGCCGCTGCAGGGAAGCGGTCGGCGACGAAAGCCAGCAGGACGAGCCATATGCCGAGGACGGAGAGCAGGAACGCGAGGAGCACGTACGCCGGCTCGTCGCCTGCACGACTGCCGTTGTTACCACCGGAGGGGTTGGCGGCGCCGTAGTAGATGACGATGGACCCGGCTGTGGACACGAGGAAGACGGCGGCGTTGGTCAGCTGGGGCCGGACTCGGAGGGGGCGGCGTCGGTTGGCGCGTCGTCGTCGTCGGAGCATGGCGGCGGGCATGTGAGGGTGGTGGACTGCCGCCGGCCGGTTCGCCATTCCGGACGCTCGGGAGAGCGTGCAGCGTGCGGATGGACGGGGAGAGCCTGTGGAGGTACGTGGTGCCGCTAGCTTACCTTAGCTTGCCGCTCAGATGAAACGGTATGTCTACACTCTACTACCAATATATATATCGTATATATAGCGCGTGCCCAGTACTAGTGACGGGGACGGGGCAGAGCCATTGCCTCATCTTGAGGAATCCACGCCGATTCCGTGACTTCCTTTTTCACGATGACGCCTGCACCGGGTTTTTTTATTCGAGATTACACGGTACGACTTTCTTTTTTCCGATGACGCCTGCATCAGTTCTTTTTTTTCTATCTAGCAATCTGGTGACAGATTTCTTTTGTCAAAATCTATCAGATTTTTGTTGTCAATCAAAAAGAAGACAGCTCACCAATCTGACATATATATAATACACATATAAATCTGTCAACAGTTTTGTTGGCTTTATATCTGTTAAATTCTGGACCGACAACTAACGGGTTTGGAAATCTGCTCGTTTGAGTTTTGAACCTTGCAGTACAAAGTTTATAATGTTATAGTTTAAAGTTGTGAACCTAGCAGTATAAAGTTTATAGTGTCATAGTTAAAAGTTTATGAATCTTGAGTATAAAGTTTTGAACCTAGCAGCACAAAGTTTATAATGTCATAGTTCAAAGTTTTATACCTAGAAGTATAAAGTTTGTAATGTTATAGTTCATATTTTTATAAATTCTGATCGTAAAGTTTTGAATCTAGCAATACAAAGTTTATAATGTGATAGTTCAAAGTTTTGAACTTAGCAATACAAAGTTTGTAGTGTAAAGTTTTGGACTAGCAGTACAAAGTCAGTTTTTTTCTGAGTTGTCATCCTTTTATTGGTCAGATTTTGACAGAATAAATCTATCAGTTGATAGCTAGACAATCCGCCCAGAAGACAGCACGAATCTTCAAACAAAATGAACAGCTAGGAATCTGACAGATATAAATCAACATTCTCTATCGATAGAAATATAGCAATAACCTTTTTTAATTATACAGTACATCGCAGATGCTCATAATGCACGCACATTTACTCCTGTGAACACACCCACATAAACCTTACCCCTATGAGTACCTTCGAAGATGGAGCCAGTATATCCTTGAGACGAGATTGACGAAGTCACTATAGACGCCTCATTGTTGACGGGAGCATTGTCTGTCACTAAAAGCATAAAGCCGTTAAATCATAGAATATTCGCTCCCATAGAAAGTTTACGATGACACATCATGCACCGGTTTTTTTTAGATTACGCCTACCACTGAAAGCACAAAGTCGTTAATCATAGAATATTCGCTATCACAGGGTGTTTATGATGACGATGTCTACACAGTTTTTTAAGATTACATGGTATAACTCAGACGCTCATAATGCACGTACATTTACCTATATGAACGCACGTATGTAAACCCTATCCCTATGAGCACATTTAAAGACTGTGCCGGCATATCCTTGAGACGTGATTGACAAACAAGTCACTGCTGTGGGCGCCTCGCTGTCAACGGGAGCGTTGCCTACCACTGAAAGCACAGAACCATTAAATCCTAAAATATTCGCTACCACCTCAAGGAGTAGAACCCAAAACCTCAAGTACTACTGAGGCTCTTATAACCACTGGGCTACGTAACCTTTGGTGACGTCTACACCAATTTATTACACACATCTTAACTATTATTTATAGAAGAAGACGATCCAGAAGACTGGCCAGTCCTTTTTACTACTCTCAAATGGCCGGCTCTCTTGTTTTTTTTTTTTGACAAATCTCTCATTTGGCCGGCTTGGTGAGTATGACCATAGTACGTGGCCTCTTCCACAAGGGATGGATGTTGTCCAACATGCATGTCCATTCAACGGTAGATTTAAATTTCCATGCGGTACATATGCATACGTACGTGACGCCACAAAGCACGACTGCTTTGTATACGCATACATTTGGACGGCTAACTAGATTAACCGAGTCACGCGCTGACGCGCGCATGCAATATATATATAACGATTAATGAACATATTCCTCCCGTTCGGCTGAGCTTATCAGCACGGCTTATCAGCCGTGGAACAGTGTTTTTCTCTCACAGTAAATCAGCCACAGCCGGCTTATAAGCTAAAAACAGCCTGCCGAACAGGGCCATTGTTGAGAAATCGTTCTTACTGTGTTCACACATAGAAATAATAAAATGGCACACAGAGATACAGAGGGGATGATGCTCTTTATTTCTTTCACTCGGACAGGAGACTTTGAGTACAGAGGAAGACGCTGCTCTCTACGTGATTTGGCACGGAGATTCATGTCTCCAAGTGATTTGCCCATTAATTAATCAAGACACAACACTTCTCCTTGGGCAAATCTCGCTATGTGCATGCCTCCTCAAAAACTCCCTCCAAAAATCCAGCAAGAAAAGGGGTGAAGAAAAGAGTACATCACATGCTCCATCTATGTGTTGCACTTATTGCCTCATTAAAATCCTTGCGTGAGAACCTAGCGGAAAAACTCAACAACCAAATTATTCGACCGTTGTCATTATTCTAAAACAACCAAATTTTCGTTGTCATTTTCCCGCCTACATCTCTGGTTTGCATGGCAAAACACATACGGTGGATTTGACTAATAAAACCAGGTTAACGTTATACTCAAGGGGCCCCCAAGGTCCAAGGATCATCAGTACCTGTTGTAGGGGCTAATAATTCAATTCGTGTTTGATGGTCGGTCAGAAAATCCTGCATCGGGAACGATGCCTCCCGACCCCGACCCGCTGCTCCCCTTTCTCGTCCTCCCCTCGCCGGAACCTTCCCAACCCAGATCCGCCCCAGCCGCTGCCTCCCCACGCCATCCAGCACCAGATCCACACTCCCCAGCGCCTGATCTATGCCTTGATGGGTCGCAGTCCATGCCGCACTGCTCTGGCGGCCTCGGAGCAGCTGCAGCCAACAAGCAGTCGCCGGCGTCCTCGCCTAGTGGAGCGCCACGGGGGCCCGATTTCCGGCCACCAGGTCATGCCGCCGCCGCCGCGTACCTACCTCCCCAGCGCCGCCAACGTCGGATCCCTCCCCAGCGCCACCAATGCAGGAAGTCGCCGCCGCCACCAAGGTCTGTGCTGGCGGGCCCATCACCGCGGCAGGTACGCCGCCGGCCATGCTGGGGCCTGGCGGCTCCCCGAAGGCCGCTACGGCGCCAGCGGCCAGCTCCTCTCTCTCCGGCAGCAACCCCGTTCTACCCGAGCGGGCGCTCCAAGCGACGCCGGTGGGCGGACGATGCCGGCCCCGTGGAGTCCGGTGACGACCCCGACCTGGCGGCTCCCCCGCTCCTGCCGCCAAGGATGGGCTCCGCCTGCGTGGCCGCCGGGCCTACCCCCGCGGGAGCCGGCGCTGGATCTCCGCGGCCTCCCTCCCTGACGCCATCGATGACGACGCCCGCTCAAGCGCCGACCCACCTACACACGACGGACGACGAGTCGCTGGTCATCGTCGAGGACGACGATGAAGTCGACAAAGCGGCTCCAACCTCCCCGTCGCCGGCTTCGCAGGAGCTGGGTTTCGCGGCCTCCCTCTGCATGGACGCTGGCGTCGAGATGGGCGCCCCCCGGATGCGTGCGATCTCCGCGGCGCGGGGCGAGGGGGATGGCTCTGGCTCACGTCCGGTCATCATCGCCAAGAGGCTGCGGCGTTGCCGTCGTGCAAGGACTGGAGCCAGTACCGGGGAGGCTGACGGTCTTCCTGTGTCGCCCCCACACCCGACCGCTAGGGTGCCTGCGCACCAGCGGCTCGGCCCGCAGCCGGTCATGCGTGTGCCCGTGCACCATCGACTTGACCAGCGCCATCGGGCGCTGCCGCCTGACGGCCGCCATCGTCGTTGTCGCGAGCCAGGCCCTGGGTTCATGACGAACGCCAGGCGACCTCTGACGCCGCCGCTCGTCCATACTCCAGATGTGCTTCCTCGATACCACGTCCCTCGAGCAGCTAGGACTGTCGACGCCGATGACTTCACGCTTGTCCAAAGCCGCAGACGCGGGCACCGCCGTGCCTCGTCTCACCCTCGTCGCCAGCGGCCAGTGCCGTCTTCGCTTGTCGGTCTCTGCTTCAACTGTCTGGCGGGGGATCACATCGCCGCCCAGTGCACCTCCCCGTCCCGCTGCCTCTTCTGCTTCAGCACGAAGCACCGGGCGAGGAACTGCAAGCATCAGCATCGCCGTCCGCCCTGGCGCCTTCCCTCGAACCGTGCGCAGGTGCCTCCTGCGCGCCGTTTTCGGCGTTGTGCTGCTGGAGCCAACCATGGTCGTGCTGGCTCGCACCCGCGCCAACTCCATCCTGGTCGCCATGGTGGCAACAATGGCGGCGGTGGCCAGGGTGCTCTTGGCGCGCCAGAACCGCATGCGGCTCCTATCATTGTCAGACAGATTCTTTGCCCGGCCCCTTCGACGTTGACGGATGGCAGCCCACAGCCCCCACCGCACGCGCCACACGGTTGCTCGGACGGAGCCACGCAAGGGACTGTGGGGGGCGCCAATGGCATCCGTCGTCGACGCCGACGGCGCCGGAGCAAGCTGTCGGGGGAGATCAACATCGCCGTGACTCCTGACTACGCCGCTACCTCTACTGACCTGCCCGCGCTAGCGCTGTGTGAGGGGCCTCTCGTATGGGTCGACCCGATCCTCGATGAGCTTGCTGCCTCCCTCGTCTCGAGTTGGTCAACAGGTGCTCAGTGCTGCGCCCGTCTACTCCGACAGCTGCCTCTCTGGAGGCCCAGGCAGCGCTGGCGGACACCCATTTGCCGCCACGTATGGTCCAGCTCAGCTTCGCGGATGCTGAGGCGCCGGGGGTGGATGGTGAGGATGCTGCCGAACCGCCTACAGCTCCTGCGCCTGTTGCTGCCACGCCTATAGCAGCTTCGGTGGCAACCTTTATCGACTCCATGAGGCTACCATTACAGGAGCCTCTGATCAAGACTCCGCCTCGCGCTCGGGCTGCAAGGGCCGTCAATGACGACTGGATCCCACGTCGCAGCGACCGTCTAGCCACCAAATCGGCCTTCCGCGATCCTCAACCGGAGAAGCAGGCCTGACGTTTCATGCTGAACAAGTGGGCTGGGCGACCTGATGACGTGGTGACTAATACACCGGACGCCACAATCTCCACCAAGTTCCACGAAACGTTCGGCGATCCAGTCTCGTCCTCAAAGCGGGAAGCGATGCGTGAGATCTTCCCCATGTGCGGTGTCCGCTGGACGCAGACCATGGCGAGGCTGGACTTGTTGTCTGGAATGCACAAGACTTGAACAGCCGTGCGCGTCGCTTTAGTCGCACAATAGTTTCCTCACTTAGTACAACTACCTAAGCACCACCGTTTCAGCCGGTGATTATTGTTTGTGTTCCACCCGATGTTGGCCTATGGCAACTCGCTGTCAAGCCGCTCGGGCCATGTATCTTTACTCTAACTACCCTTAATGAAGCACGTGCAATGCACGCTTTCGAAAAAAAATGTGAAACATGATCTGGTACTGGTAGACACCAACCCCGTACGACGATGCAACAAGCTGAAGGATAACAACTTTCATTTTCACGCGTCCAAATAAACAACTCCAGGTGCCAAACCTGATTTATGTACCAAATAAACGGGACAATTGCATTTCTACCAACATTTTCACCTCTAATTGCATGTTTGCCCTCTTTTTTTAGACTTTGCATATTTAACCCCCACTATCTGAATTTGTGTGTTCATGTTGCCCTCACTTCATCAAGTGATACCTAATGGTGTCAGCCCACATCTCGCCGCGTCGGACGCCGGCCACCTGCACAGCTCGTCCTGCTAGTCGCTTGCCGGCCGTGCTACTAGCCTGCGCCACCGCTCACCTGCGCAGCCAGACGTGTCGGCCCGCCGTTGCCCGTGCGGCCAGCAAGCACGGATAGGCTAAGAGAAGAGGAAGCTGTGCGGCTTGGGCATGTGGAGAATAAGGCAGGGATATGAAAGTCATATGGGCTTCCGGGTTTTATTATTATTTTTTCTTTTCCATTAGTTTGCTCGTGAAGTGTTTAGAACAGAGGGCAAAATGGAAGATTGAAATCGAGGGCAAACCTACAAAGCCTAAAAAGCAGGGGGCAAACACACAATTGCACGTGAAAATGAGGGCAGAAACACAATTTGCCCAATAAACTACTGGCCGACGTAATCTCTTGCTGCCATAGCAATTGGGACAAATTAAATAAAACTTGGATTTGATTCTTTGACTTTTCCCTCACTACTTGCAAGCCATACATGGAAAGAATGTTCGACTCATTGTAATCTTTGCGTCTGTTGGTGCTCATGAATTATTATTTTTTTTGTCTTCTAAAATTAAAAGGTTGAAATACTGCATCTCATATTTGATTTTGACGACATTCGAACGCTGGCCGTCATTTGAACCCGGCCTGGAAAGGACCAGCCAGCAGGCAGCATCAGGCTTTTCAAAGCTTGTCATCAGGCATCAAGGTGAAGGCCTTTTTTCCACCCTGAGCAGTAAGAACATTAGAGAGGGGAGCAGTAAGAACATTTGACAGAAATCACAAATTCCAATATATTGTGATATGCCTAATCCAAATAAAATATTTAGAGCACATAAAAATATATCTAGATACTTCGAAAAATATTTTTATTTGCATGAAAATGGAAAAATATATAGAAAATTACTAACACATTCTAATTGAAGTCTAAACATGCTTTGAAAACTTTTTCACAACAAAAGACATAATCCATATGATGGAAGAAGATCATGGCTCTTGTCTGTATAAACTAACATGCCTGCATGATTTGCTCCTTAGAGTCATCCAAGCGTAGCAACTGAACCTACAACCGTAGCCAATAACTCTTGAAAAAGCATCCGCAAAAAAGTTCTACTAGAATGGTAATTTTTACAAATTGCATTGTTTCCTGTGAGCCAAACTTGCCAGCAAATCGCTAATGCCCCTCTCAGTAACGTTAGCTTGTGGCTGTGGCCCCCTATTTTCGACCAATTTTAAGGAGTACTTATAGCTAACACAATATTGAATATTCTTAATAGGGTAACCTTGATTTTATTCTAATAATATTCAACCCGAACCTTATGTTCCTGGGATGAGTGTTTCGCTCCCAAAATACGGCATATAGAATTGTCAAAAGAAAAAATGGCCAACCTGTCAAGTTAAAAAAACATTATGCTTTGTTCAGGACGTCTGTCCGGGCGGACGGCCCGGCTGGTGGCCCGCGATGCCCACGAGGCTCTCGTATCCGCTCTTCTTCAGGCACCGTAAAAAAAATCACCACATCACCACGACCACGCGCTCTGCTACGCCTCCCGCCCGCCTTCCTCTCCGCCACCGCGCCCGGCCACACCCCGCGCCTTGCCCCCATCCACCTCGCCCCGTCGCAGAAGGAGAGGCATAGGAGGCCTATGCCCGAGCCCCCATCCAGCGTGCCCATCGGTAGGAAGGAGAGGCCTATACGCTGCGCCTGGAGTGTACGCTGGACTATTGCTCTTGACGTCCCTCTAACCCAAGCTTGTTGGCTACTCGAGTTCCCCATCAGGTAGTTTGTGGCCGGCGTCGACGTTGTGTTTCAACGTTTCAGACTTATGTTTCAAATGTTTCATCTGAATTTGGGATGTTGCATGTGTTGCAAGCCTATGTTTTAAGTGTTTCAGACTCATATTGCAAGTGTTTCATTCGGATGTTGCAAAATAGATCTCGATGTTGCATATGTTACTATGGCTATACACGTATGTTTCAAGCGTATGTTTCAAATGTCTCATCTGTTTCAGATGTATGTTGCAAGTGTTTCATCTGGATATTTCAAAAGTAGATTTGGAAGAGCACATGTTGCAATGGCGCCAGCGACTGTCGGACAGCGGCCTGCCGCAGCTACCTGCTACTAGGGCACCGCATGGGTCAACGTGCGGGCTGCTGAGGCCGACAGACGCCTCCGCGGCATACATCAGCAAGCAGGGCAGGTGACTGGGCGCGGGACGTGGGATGGGCTACTGGGGCGTAGGTGCAGCATACGAACACGGGGCACTGACGCTGGATGGGATATAGACTCAGGTTGTGGGATGCGGTGCGGATAACGCGCGGAAGCTGTGCCTGGATGTGCCGTCTGTCCGGATGTCCGAACGCTAGCCCTTCCTATTAAAAATGTAGAGTTTTTTTTGAAAAAAAAACCGCAGAGTCAGAGAAGAGAATGGCCGTGACCCGTGAGCAAGGTAATAAATAGCGTATAGCGGGTTGGTAGCGGATTGACGTCGAGATAGCGGATTGCGGATAGCGGGCGATATTGCGGACGATAAGTTCCAATAGCGGCACCCGATAGTCCCATATAATTTTAAGTACATATATCATGAATAATGAGTATAAATAATTTTAAGTACATATATCATGAATAATTTTAAGTTTCACAGCCGATGCGTGAGTATTTGAATTTGAGGTGTGAGTCATAGTGGGCTGGACTAATTAAGGATATTTGCTTCTATGCTATTGCGGTCTGCTACGTGCAATTGCGGCCGCAATATCGGCCCGCTATTCAGAATTGCGGCTGCAAAGTTATAGGATGCAAAGTTCAGAGCGCTACCTCATAGCGGTAGCGGCAGTGGACCGCTACCGCTATTGCGGATGCAATTGCGGCCGCTACCGCCGCTATTTATTACCTTGCCCGTGAGAGAGGCAGCGACAGGCATTGGGCGAGATTTGGCTGAGCCATAGACGAACAGCCCAGCTATTTGGGCCCATATAGTAGCCGGCGGCCCAGTTTTACCCAGCCCAATGACTGAAACGGAGGGGGCGTCGGGCGTCGTGTTCAACTGCCACTCCACGTCGTCGGTGTGTGTGCGTCGCTCCTTCGCAGTCGCAGGGGTGCCAGGGTGGGTGGACATCCTCCTTCTCCGCGGTGCAGCGGGGCACATGAGAGACTCCGTGCGCAAAAGCACTCTACTCCTGCTTGTCCCGCTCACATCGCTGAGAAGTGAGAAGGGCCCAAGTCCTGGGTGTGTTATGCTTTGACTTAATCCAAACCGTTGGATTTGGAATGAACGCAAGCAATGAAGAGCAAGTCACAGCTCAATCTGTGTGGGTGTGTTTGGTTGGGTGGCCAACCCCTAGCCTGGCTCTTTGAAGTCAATTTTGGCCTGTTTGGTTGCCTGAAAGTGGGCTAGGCCTGACTAGAGCTGGCCATCCGTACCTCTTTAGCCTGGCCGGGATTGAACACTCGAATCAGTTGTTTTCTTGAGCCTGGCTTGGCCAGTGCTTTGGCTCCAGTCGCGTCACCGCCCCCGGTCACCAATGCGGAGGCCTAGGAGCAGAGGCTCGACGACGCAGGCTTGAGCGGAGGAGGACACCGCCGCCAACGAGCTCCGGGCACCACAGCTCGACAGCGGTGCTCCGGCCACCAACGCGGAGGCTCATGCAGCGCTCAATGGCGAGCTCGCGAGGTGGCCGTGGTTGAGCTCTGAGCTCCTCCCGTCCTCGGAGAAGACAAGGGCAAGGGCGGGGGACGAGCGGGAGGCGGAGGGTGTGAGGAAGAAGGCGCGGTGGTAGGGCGAGGGCCTAGCCATCCTCGTCCACGCCGTCCTCTGCTTCACGCCGGAGTAGGTTGCACCGCCGCCGGCGTGATTTAGATCAAGATATGCTTTTTTTTCTTCTTTCCCTTTCTCTCTCTCCTTACCCTTCTCCTCAGATGTTGTCTTGTCATGCTGCGAGTGTGCGAACAAACGATTGATTATGGTCTGGAAGTCTGCTTGTGAATTGGTTCTCTCGATTGTTCGTTTGCTCTGATTTGCTTGCTTGCTTGGTTGGTGGCCGTCGCGTGTTTTGCCCATTGTTCAGGGCCATCGATTGGTGAAGAAGGCGCGGTGGTGTGCCCGTCGTCTCCGTCACACCGTCCTTGCTTGCGCTGCTCGCTTTGCTGCTACCAGCTGTTGTGCGCCCTGCTCGATGCCGCCGCTACCTGCTGCTGTGTGCCCTGCTCGATGCCCATCACTTACTGTCTCCAATAGCACGAACCCAAACGGGAGACGCCACTACCTGCTGCTGTGTGCCCTGCTCGATGCCCATCACTTACTGTCTCCAATAGTACGAACCCAAACGGGAGACGCATTGCCTGCTTTGGGTAGCGCAATGAAAGGGTGTGTGACCCAAAACTTCGCCTTTCCAATAGCCGACACATCCTCTATCGCTCTCATCGCCCCCATCCACCGGCGGCGGCGCCCACCTCCTCCCCACCGACGGTGGCGAGCTTCCCCCCTCACAGGCCATCGCGAGCAAGGAATGGCCACAGTGCCACCTCCCTCCTCCTGTGGCGGCGTCGGTGGTGGTGGAGATCCAGGACGAGGTGAGCATGCAAGCACGTGCCAACGTCGGTGGGGATGGAGTGAGCGTCGCCGACTCAGCGGCCGGAGGGGAAGGGGCTCCGCCGTCGAGCCCATGCCCCTGCGCCACAGATTCTGGAGAGGAAGCCGCCGCGCTGCATAGGGCCATCCCGCCGGTCGGGCCTCTGCTTGGCCATCGCCGCTGCTGGGAGGAGAAGCGGAGGGAGGGGCCACTTCGCCGCAGGCCCACAACTCCGGGGCTAGAGATTTGTGTCGCCCCACCTCCACGACGCTTCTTTGCGTCTCACCTCGCGCCGATAGGCAAAATAGGTACTCTATTTGTGTCTTCTGTTGGAGGACGTTTTTTATACACAAAAACACTGTGTAGGACATATTTTGCATTTGGGTTGTATTATTAGAGTCAGTTTTAGTTAGACGAAATATAACTTTATCAATTCGGAGAAGAGATGACTATATCAAAATAAACCAGACAAACAAACATACAATGAGTAGCTCAGACCGTACAGAGAACCAAACAATTAGAGATTAACCGGATGGAAAAAGGCCAGGCTGTCCAAACTATGACTGTAGCCAGGGTAGAAGTTGTCCAGCAAACCAAACCCACCCTGTCTGATCACCGGGGGTAGGGCCTCGCGCCGCCGGCTACCAGGGGCGGCCGCCCCGCACGCGCAGCTGTAGCGGTAGGTCTGCCCCTGTTTCGCTCTGTTCCCGCGCAGCCGTAGCAGGCAGCCAGCCAGGCAGGCCAGTCGCCACGGGCGCTTCTCCGTCGAAGCCGGTGCTCCCCCGACCTCGACGACTCTGGTGAGAGCTCCTCCATCATCCTTTTTCCTGCCATTTTTGCGTCGCCTCTCCATCTCCCCAGACGCTGCGACCCTCCTCCTCCCCGGCCGTCGCCCGATGCGTCGCGTGGCCGCGCATGGTTACCCACAGACTCGAGTCCGCCCTTGGATTGCTGCTCACATGCGCGCAAAGGGACTGAATATGGAGATGAGATTGAGATGGGAGAAGGGGAAACGAGATTGGGATGGAACATGACTTTGGGAAAGAACTGATTCTGTTCTGTATCTGTTATATATAGAAGTTCTTTGTATCTCGTTCTTGGGTAAGACCTCAGGTCTGAATTTATCGGTGTGCTTTGCAAAGTTCTAGGGAGATTGAAATCAACGTTGTCATTATTGATTTCTATGAAGTAACAGCATTGCCATTACTGATTTTTATTTATTTATAATGGCACTATCCGACTTGAATGGCACCAAGTTCTTCGAATAGTTACTGCACTGTCTGAATTTTTTACTTACAATGGCACACAATTCTTCAGATATCATAAATAAGTTGTTGCTAGACATTGTTTATAAAGTGTTACTGCACTATCTTGGTAGTTTGCTGCCCTATCTGAACTTGTTTGAGCGCGGTTAGAAAAAAAAATAGAATACCAATAGGATATAGGCAGATAGGTTTTGGAGGGTGAGATTTGGTCATTTGGCTAGTCTGTTGTGTAGTGCTGAATGATATGGAGGGAGAATCTTTTAGAGTGGATAGGCAGTTGAAGGTATAGAGTGTGGAATTTAGTGTCTCCTGGAGATGCTTTAGTGTTTGGCCTTGCCATTTTCAGAGCTTTGAAATGGTATTACGTCTTCCCTGGAACAAGTACAGATTTTTATTTGAGGAAGCGTGTTGAGATTTGGTGACCAATATGATGGTATGTGGTGATTTTTGTTTCCTACTAGGAGCATGTATATGTGAAAGTATCTTCATTACTAGGCCTCTAAATATTTATACTAGAATAAAAATACTATATGGGTATCTATAACTTTGATGAATCAAGTAAAATGGTAATACGGAACTAACTGCCGCTTATAATTCCAGATTCACTTCACTGAATTGAAAGCCAGAGGCTTGGTCCGGTCCACTACCAGTCTACCACTCATGGGCAAGACAACAGCATGGCACAACTAAGGCCGTGGTTTTCCTGAGCCCATTCCTCGCTCAACAACTGCTGAGAGCTTTGGCATGCATGTTCTGCGATGCCGCTCGGGTTGGCGCGAGCTGCGTCGTACTGTGCTCGCCGCACTGGGCCTTCCAGGTCCTCCCTGGCGTGCATGTCAGGCGCTTGCGATGCGATAACCTCAGCAAACAGGCTGATTGGGCAGCACCTGCGTGCTGGCAGGGTGGATGCTGTGCGGGAGGTGTTCGACAGAATGCCGCAGCGGGACGTCGTGTCCTGGAACTCCCTCATGGCTGCATATGCCTGTTCCGGGGTGCATGACAGTGCAGTTACTGCGTTCCTCGAGATGAGACGCGAGGGGTTCTGCGTGGACCACACCTCCTTCTCCACTGTGCTGTCGACCTGCGCAGGGATGGAGGCTCTAGCTCTGGGGAGGTGCATCCATGGGCTTGCAATCAAGACCAGATCTTCATTGAATGTGTTTGTGGGGTCCTCCCTGATCATGATGTATGCCAACCGTGGGGTGTTCAGCTGCCTGGAGCGGATTGTGGATGATGTAGACAGTCCAAACGTGGCCTTACAGAATGCTCTTATATCAGGCCTTGTGATGAACCACAGGGTAGAGGATGCTCGCAGGGTCTTCAATCAGATGCCAGAGCGCAATGTTGTGTCCTGGACTGTGATGATCAAAGGCTATTTTACTGTGCACGAGGTGGAGTGGGCATTGGAGCTGTTTAACCTTATGCCCACAAAGAATTCTGTGTCATGGTGCGTCATGATCGGAGGCCTTGTCAACCACAAGCGATTCAGAGAAGTGATTGAACTATTCAACACTTTGATGAGCAGTAGGGACGCAGTGACAAATGCAATCCTCGTTAAGATTGTTAATGCTTATGCTGGCTTGAAAAGTATTGGAGGGGGCAGGTGTGTTCATGGGTTTGCTGTGAAGTCTGGGTTTATTCATGACCACATCATCGAGGCATCATTAGTTGTGATGTACTGTAACTGCTTAGATATCGACGAGGCACAGTTGGAATTCTATAAAATGGAAAGAAAGCATGTTGGCTCATGGAATGCTATCATATCTGGTTGTATCCATGCAGGCAAGATTGATGAGGCTAGAAAGCTTTTTTATTCCATGGATGGCAGAGATAAGATCTCGTGGAATTTGATGGTCAATGGCTATGTAAAATATGGAAAAATTCCTGACGCTATTGAGTTGTACTCAAAGATGCCTGAAAAGAATTTGGAAGCATCTACTACTTTGATGTCTTGTTTTATAGACAATGGAATGCTTGATAAAGCTCGGGATGTGTTCTACAGTATGCCTCAAGTAGATGTGATGTCCTGCACTACTTTACTCTTTGGATATGTGAAAGGAGGTTATATACATGATGCACTGGACCTTTTCCGTAGGATGCACAAAAGGACTGTTGTCACATACAATGTGATGATAGCTGGTTTGCTTCATCATGGTAAAGTTACTGAAGCTTACAAGCTCTTTGATGAATCTCCAACACGAGATTTAGTGACCTGGAGCTGTTTGATCAATGGGCTTGCTCAAAATGGTTTAAACAGTGACGCACTTAAGCTGTACAAGAAGATGCTACTGTCAAATATACGGCCAAGTGATTCCATTCTTTCTAGCCTTATTAGCTGTTTTTCACATCATTCTATGATTGTTCATGGCCAGCAGTTTCACGCTTCTGCTATCAGGCTTGGGTTTGGATCACATTTATTAATTCAGAATTCACTCATCAGTATATATTGCAAATGTGGTGAAATGATTATTGCCCAAGCCATTTTTGATAGGATGGCCAACAGAGATGTAGTGACATGGAACACAATGATTTGTGGATATGCATTCAACAGTTTTGGTCAAAATGCTATTGAGACATTTGATAACATGAAAAAGGCTCAAGTTGATCCTGATGAGATCACATTTCTCGGCATACTTTCTGCATGTAATCACATGAGCCTTTTGGAGGAAGGCAAACAGTTCTTCAGTATGATGACATGTAATTATGGAATTTTACCAAATAAAATGCATTATGCTTGCATGGTTGATCTGTTCGGTAGGACAGGCATGCTTGAGCAGGCTGAAGAGTTAATGAAGTCAATGCCATTTAAACCAGACTTTGCAATTTGGACTTCTCTCTTGAGCAGTTGCCGATTGAATGGCAATGACAGGTTGGCAGAGCATGCAGCAAGTCAATTAATTTCCATCAAACCTACTACTAAAATGCCGTACCTGCATCTCATCAGTGTAAATGGATCAACCAAAAGATGGAATGTGATGGAAAATTTGAGAAGTCAAATCAGAAATGCTGCTACTGAGAAAGAAGTTGGCTATAGCTGGAGTTAACATCCCATCACGATTTACTGATGTGTACTACATAACAGCAGCATTTCAACAGGGTACCAGAATACAAGACTGCCTACAGCCTACTACTGCTGATTATTGAGGTCATTTTTCAACTTTTCATGGTGGAGCCATGGCCCATGGATTACTTATGCAGAAACTTGTCAGTTTGTCACCAAGCAGGTAAAATGTAGTACATTATGTTGCTAGCTAACCATCCTCTAACATCGAAGGCATTACAAAGGAGATGATTACTTTGTTGCTTTTCAGTGCCATGCTGAATGTGTGAAATTCTTGGTGTTCAAAATTCATGTCAGACATGTGGGCACCTAAGCAAAACACTAATATGTACCTTAAATTAGTATAATATTATATTATTATTTGTCATGACTGAGTTCACAATGAACAAGGTATTGAAATATTTTTGTTAAAAAGAACAACATGGCATTGGAAGTCATTTGTTTGGTATGGCAATATATGATGGCTTAGAACTGCTGAATTAAGTTGCATTTTGCCGTCCTTTAAATTTTTTTAATAAAGAAGGTACGACCTAGATTGTACTCCTCAAGGGATCAGAACTGAATTTGTTGGAGAAATAACGATTTCATAGTATGAAACAAATGTGAGTTGCCATGGGAATATGTCCTTGACCTGGACCGGTTGACTTCATTTAATTTACTTACTACTTCAGCAAATCACTTGAGTGCTCATAAAATTGGTGTCTGCCACAACTTTCATTTGTTCAATGCAAGTGACAAGTCGTTCTATTCTCAGTTTACCTTGTTGGAGAAAAGAAAATATAATTTCAACTGCAGTTTTTGTGGTTCAGATGCACTCGTAGCAGTGTAGCATTTGTTTATGGGCTGAAAAATTGACAGAATATTGTTTGAAACATGCCATAACTATAGGGGAGATACGGTCCAAGTGAACACATGGGTAGCTGCTGCTGGTAAAAATGGCATGTGTCGAGGCTACAGTTCTGGCCATACAATCTTGAGAGCTTACAAGGTTTGTATTCCATCTGTATTTGCATTCACTTCTTCTCTTTCTGATAAGCACTTCCATCTTTGAAAACAATTTGCTTACATTTTGATTTTATCTTGCAGTGTTTGGGAGATGATGAATAAGAACACTAGAAGGCCTTCAAAAAATGCCAGATGAAGTTAGGGCTGAGATAGGCCTGTATTTCAACAGCCATAACAGATAAGAAAAGTGAAAGCTGGGAGCACTTTTTGATGGTGATACTCCGATTGAGTTCATAAGAAAGGGTCTTACTGAGTTGGATAATCATGCTTTCTTGCTCAACTGTCACTCAGTTATCATGATCATTCTTTTATGTAAGATTTCTCATGGAACTCCGTCATGTGTAACAGCCCTGGAGAGATCTCTTGATGTCAACCAACATGTGAACAATGTCAGTATATATTGGGTGAATTCTTCAGGTAATCTCGCCGGTGCATAGTGGGGTTCTAAAGCGGGCTGATAATATAAAGAGCGGTAGAGGTCGACCTAAACTAACTTGGAACGAGTCCGTTAAGAGAGACCTGAAGGAGTGGAATATCTCCAAGGATTTAGCTATGGACAGGAGCGCTTGGAGACTGGCAATCAACGTGCCTGAACCGTGACCTCTTTCTGTCTTGTGCCTTTTATGTCCCTTTATGTGTCTCTCTATTTCTCATCTCTTTTGGGTTTCATCTCTAACCTACTCCAACTTGCTTGGGACAAAAGGCTATGTTGTTGTTGTAATCTCTTTCGGGCTTATTAATTTTCATCTTGTTTAATGGCTACCCTGGCCATGTGATGGTGGTTAAGATCTCACTGGCAGTCATGACTGAGAAGTTTATGAATTTTCGCTCAATTGTGTTGGTATAACTGACTGCTGAGGCATAATCAATTGGTGTCCTGTATTTTTAATTTTTTTTAAAGTAGACATTGTTAGTGAAGCTATCCATGCATTGAGCTTCTTAATCTTTGCATTGTCCAGAGGTGATCGGTTGCCTGAATCCTTTTGGTTTGACATTTTTTTTATCAGAGCCCCAATTTCAATCCTGGGAAAGCATGAGCTTGCCAGCATGACACTGGCTTATAGGACGGAGCGTGGCCGGGACAGCGTGCTGCAGTCACTCGCGCCATCGCTGGCCAGCGCGCGGACGGCACCTGCCCTCCCAGAATTCCATCCTTTGTTGCAGTGGTCCTTTTTTCAACCATTCTTCCTCCCGCAGTCCTGCTAGATGTTGCTGTGGTTTGTGTGCAGTGGGTGGGGGTCTTGACTATCGTGGTACATCTACTTCCTGCCAGATGTTGCCCTTTCAATTTGATGTTCCGGCCTTTTTACATGGAAGTGTCTACTGTGAAGCATATATAAATGTAACTGGAAACGCAAGAAAGCGTGCTCTTTTCATTAACGTAGGTCGTGTTAGTTTTCTCTCAAGTCAAATTTCTATGAGTTTGACCAATCTTAGAAAAAAAATGTTTCAAAATCTACATATCAAATTAGTTTTTATTTTTATTAAAACTATCATCATAGCATAAACATATCTTGTTAGTGGATTTACTCGCTTCTTAGATGTAGTCATAAATATATTTTTTTAGTTGCTCAAAAAAAAGTAAATATATTTTTTCCTATAAACAATTCACATTTTTGAACGCAGGGTCCCAAAGAAAATGGTGGAGGCCGGCCTATCCCAACCAGCTGCCTCTCCTTCCCGGCCCAGCCCAGCCCAACGGGCAACCGCCTCCTTTTGAGACCGAACCGTCGCTTCGCTGGAAGACCACTTCGATTTCCCTTCGCTTCTCCTGCTGCCTCCAGGCCCCCAGCAAGGACGCGATGCGACCGGCCTTCTCCGCCTCCAAGCCGTCGCCGTCCGGGAGGGAGAAGGGCAGGAGGAAGGGCGCCTCCGCGGCCGAACAGCTGCTCACCGGCCAGGCCCTCCCCCTCCGCACCCGCCTCCACGACGCACTCGCCCTCGGCCTCACCAAGTAATTACTGATTCCCACACTCCGACGATGAATTTATAGCATCTCTACTCCTCTACCAGCGTGCCGAGGAATTAGCTCTTCTCCACTATGCAAACAAGCGTGCGCGTCAGTGGTTTAGGTAGCTCGGTTTGCAACTTTGGTGATTTCAATTGGTAGAATCTCGCCCCACGGGCCACGTCGAGAACAATAAAGGGTTGAACCCCGTGTTTGTATACTACTGCTGTTTCGTAATTTCATACAGGACATAGTTGTTTTAAGATTTAGAGAGCCATGGAGTAGAGTCAAATTATTAGAGAGAAGAATTAGATTGTGGGGATGTGTTTTCACCAAGGTGTGTGTTCTCTTTGCTCTGTTTTTGATCTTCTATGTATATATATGTCAGGTCTGATGGCCACGGTGCTAAAAAATGGCAGTCTACTGATGCTGGAGTACAGTCTCACGTGCTCAAATCGGTGGGTGCATTTGTCGGTTGTCTTTCAAATGAACTGCTAAAATTTCCTCCTATAAAGGTAAATCTCCTGTATTTTAGCTTGCGATACTATGCCTTGCTCAGCTGTTACCCATTCCTTAATGTCCTTGTGGTATACTCTTCCAGAGTGTTATGTATAAACATGAAAATACGATTGTAACCGAAAGTATTTGTTTACCAGGAGTCAATTTCAGATATACTTGTAGCTCTGGAAGGTATTCTTAAGACAAAGAACGTTTCGGTTCTGATCCAAGCAGCTGACGTGAGCTCAAAGTTTGTCTCTACTTTAGGAAATTCTGTTCGCCAATACTCAGTTTTGGAGATGGTTTCGTCCCTCTCATGCCACTTGTCTGCGAACCAGCTACGTATTGCTGTACCATGTGCAACTGCACTGACATGTATATTGAACAGCCTAGTTACAGCGAAAGTTTCAACTCAGGCAGAAATTTGGGAGGCTCTGGACCAAACCAATGCGGTTGCGAGTGTTATTTCAGCTCTACAGAATTACACCGAAGACGCCTACTCCCTGAACTATCTGACGGAGATGATATCTCTGCTAAGAAGTATACTGTGGATTTGGCCTTCCTCGAGATACCATGTATGGAGCAACCACAACTTGATGGTAAAACTAGCACATTACTGTCTTAGCACTGAAACAACAGTTTCTACGAAAGTTCTTAAGCTATATGCTGCTTTAGGTACATCTGTGCCTGTGGTAATTCTCCTCTTTGACTTCTGTGTCAAGTTTCCCATAGATATTTTGCATTCTCATTTGGTTTCCTCTTGCGCACCTGAAAACCTGTAACGGTAATTCAGCTTTATGTGGCAATGGAGCAATGGTCCTTCTTAAGAATGAAGAGTTGATCACTAAGACCGGTGACCTTATGGGAAAATCTCATCCTACTGTCACTAGGATTGAAGCATTAAGGCTCTGCCAGGTTTTTCTGGTAAGATTCGTATCAACAGAATTTGGTGGTTCAATAATATGACACGTGCACTATGCATGTTTTTTCCCCAGAAAGAGACTTAAAATGGCTTTGTTGCATACAGAGATCTTCAAGGGGCTGCGATCAGTTGATGACTGCACATTGTCAGCCTATTGTTCAAGGCATAACCAATGCCATGTCTGAGATTGATGAAAAAACATTAGTAAGAGAGGGATGTCAGACTGCATTACTGGCCCTTCGTTATTCTGGGAATCATCATAGATGCTTCTGGTTTAATGCTATTGATGAAGTACTATATAAGATTCTTTCTGGGAGCTGCAACTCTTCACATCACGCAAATCAGACTTTGTGCTATGGCCAGCTGTTCAATATAGATTCCAAAGACATTATGAATATATATCCCTATGTATGGGATATACTCGGATATCTAGCAGTACATTGCGATAATGAGCATCTTTCCATAGGGAAACGACAGAATAGTTTCTTGCAGGGACTGATATCATGTGCTTGGTAGGTACTAGGTTATATCCTGTTCGAGTGCAATGTTTCTAGAATATCTCTTCAGTGCCACAAGGAACTTTATATTCATGTTCGGATCTAATTTTATCTACCTCATGCTTCTTTGTGCAGCTCGTTGGCGACAGATTTACCTCTGAAAAACAGCCCCATGAAATTGTCTAAAGAGGAGCAGGAGCCAGCTTTGAGGGCAGTTCTTATGATGCTTCTCTCTCCTAGCCAATTCATTTTCTCTGAGGCAAGTTCTAAATTTCTGGAAGCTGTTCTACCATTAGGCAATGAATATATGAACATGCTCATGTCGTCACTAGAATCGAATGTTACCAGAAATCTTACGGCATCTTTTGACTGTGTCAAGATCATGACCAACCTCATGAACATAGCATGCTTGTTGATAGTGCAATCTAACCATAGTTTCAACAAGAGGAGTGCTGTAGATGTATTATCCAGCATTATTAAGGAATGTCTGCACGATCATTTGTACATTACGAGATCAAACTTTGCTTCTCATCTGCAATTTTGTTTTGATGGATGTTCATGCTGCCATCTCTCTGAAGAGTGGGAAGGTGAAAATATTGTTTTCTTTTATGGTCTCGTAGTATTGTTTAATCTGCTGAAGAGTGACAGCTTTATTTGTTTTCACTGTAAAAGAAAGAAAGATGGGGGGATTGTGTGCCATGAATGCAGAGATTATTACACCGAAGGTTTGGTTGGAGTCCTTAAACATGCCTTGTGTCAGAACATGAACCCAGGGCCCAAGTCTTATATCGCACATATACTGAGTTTGTTTGGCCTCTGTGGTTTTCCAAGCAAGTTGGGAGGAAATATGAGAAATGCTTTGTGCGATAATGAGCTAGTTGATCTGGAACTGTTGCTTGCAGATGGTGAATCTCTAAGTGCTCATGCGGCTATCCTATCAGCAAGATGTCCTAAATTATTGCCATCTGAAAAATCTTTTGTCCACGATGGGTCAGTGACTGATGAATGGGGCAAAAGATCATGCTATCCTGTTCGAATGTCTGATCGTGTAGATAGTCATGCTCTGAAGAAAATTTTGGAATATGCATACACTGGGATGGTCACTGTAGATGATGCCATTGTTAAGCCTGTAAAAACACTTGCAAAGTATTGCCACTTGAGATCGCTGCACTTGATGCTTCAGAAAGAGCAACCCAGATGGCACTCATGTCCCATATATGATCTTACTACAGCACTTGAACCAGTTAAACATTCATTCTCGTGAGTACACTATTTCATTTATTCTAACATGTGAGCCAAAAGTCAAGACATGCTGACTAGTCTTTATTTTGCCCAACTTTTATCTGGACATATGATACCAGGCACCTGTTGCTAAAACTTCTAGTTATTCACATCACAGTTATAATATTGGTTATTTGCATTCTAAATTTCTGATGCTACTTTGAAGGATTCTTTATAAACTATTATTAGATAGAGCCCAAGAAGAGATCACACCTGGCCTTCTATTATCATGTGTCATAATCCCTATGCTCAGTACTATCTTTGCTTTTTGAAAAGTTTTGCTGACTCTCGGTGTACTTCGTTACATTTAATTTCCAGGGACATCATTTTGGAGGCCCAATCTAATGACAAAATGGAGTGTCACCATGGCTCGTGCCAGTTATCAACTCCTCATATCCATAGCCATAAGATCGTTTTGAGCGTGAGCTGCGATTACCTTCGTGCTTTGTTTCAGTCCGGGATGCATGAGAGGTATGCCTTTTGTTTCCTGGCATCTAAAAAAAGGGTACTACACGCATTTTATTTCTTGGTTATCTATAAGGACGCGTCATGAAAGTTTAAAACAATTGATAAGAACCATGTGTGCAGCTTTGCAGAGATTATCAGAGTTCCGGTCGGGTGGGAAGCATTGAGAATATTAGTTCAGTGGTTCTACTCAGGCGAGCTGCCTAGAGTTCCACCCAATTGCCGATGGAAGACTATGAGTACAGAAGAGAAACTATCTATTCTGAAATCGTATGCAGAGCTATCATCCCTGGCTGACTTCTGGTTCCTGGATGGAGTGAAGGAAGAAAGCCTTGAAGTGTTGACCTCATGCCTGAATTCCAGCACAAACGCTTCCCTCGAGTTCATCGGCTTTGCAGCAAACTTGGGCCAGTGGGAACTGGTGGAGGCCGCCATCAGCAGCGTGGCGCATCTGTACCCCAAGCTGCGGGACTCTGGTCGGTTGGAGCAGCTTGATGAAGACGTGCTCAACATGCTGCGGACAGAGTATGTCAGGTATTCACAGCACTACAGCGCAAGTAACTGAATCCTCAATGTCATGGAGTTGCGCGGTAGGTTTTTTGAGGAGGCGTTTAGAGACTTGTCGTTTGGGAGTTGGCATTTGGCACTGAGGATGTACAGTATATGTTGTATATGCGTAGAATAGACATCTTGTGGTGGTGGTATACACAGCTTTCGACGGTCGACTGTGGCGATCTGGATATTTGATTCGCAAGAGGCCAGTGAGTACCTTGCAGCACGATAGTTCACGGTGTGATGGCAATGGATTCCCTTACTCGCGAGTAAAAAACTGGGAATCCACCCAGTAGCAACAAAAATTTCTCTGCAAAATGAAGGAAGATGATCTTGTCTTTCGATTTTGTGCACTAAGCTTAAACGGATGTTCACTAGTTATGCACAAAATTTGAAATTGTGTGATTTTGTGGGGTTGGCTGTAGCAATCGATCCACATTAGAACTTTATAATATAATAGAAGTAAGGTCCTGTTTGAATACCCCTGTGATTATAATAATTAGATTATATAATCAAATATAATCAAGTTTTGATCTAAACAGGATTGGTTAAACGATGGATTATTATAATCAAAACTCTAGATTACTATAGTCTCATAATTCGGGTGAGACTAGGTTATAGGAGATTATAGTTGCTGAAAGTCTAACTTGCCCCAACCAATTGTTCAACTTCAAACTATATAAAGAATAAGATAGGAAATTCTCACTTTAACCAACCATAATCAATCACAATCTAGGGACCCAACCACTCTAGGAGAAGGGAAAGGTACATTGAAAAGCGAGAATGTTAATTATTTTAGGATAAAAGATGAATTCTATATTCTATAAGGTCATACTTTTGGGACGGAGGGAGCACTCCATTTTTGAACTATTAATTGAACTATTAGGTAGAGTATTTTTTATCTACTAGAGATAATTGTAACATCTAACTGTTATTAGTTTTTTTAGGAACAAATGTTATTAGTTTTATAGGCGAAACATAGGCCGCAGAAATGTTTCTGTCACTATAAGAGGGCTGAGAAATGACCTCCAATTATTTATTCGCTAATGCTCCACTATGGGCGTCCGTTCTGCGTCGGTCAGTCCGGATGTGGCTAGCTAGGTTGTAGACCGTCCACAAGCATGCTCCCCTCATTGGCATACACAGTTTCTCCAAAAAAATAATAAAAAAGAAAAGAGTGACATCTTATCCTTCCCATTCACATCCGCTCCAACACACCACACCGCACCGCCCGCCCTTCGGTCACATATGCACGAGCTCTGCTAGCGCCCGCGTACGTTCGAGCACTGCCGCCATCTGCATACGCACGAGCGTCGCCGCTAGCTGCATACACGTGAGCTCCACTGTCCGTGCTACGCCGCCCGCCTGTGGTGAGGGAGACCGTTGCCGCCTCCACCATGGGGTCGGATGCCTGGTCGGCGGCTAGGAAGACCTCCACCTCCACCTGCCTAGCTCGTTGTGGCCGGGTCTCGAGCTCGCCCGCATGCAGCTCACGGCAGACCGGGCGAAGCCCGCTCACGCACATCTTGTGTCCACCTACCTAGTTTGCCGTGGTTGGGGCGAAACTCGCTCGTGTGCAGCCCGCGACGGCTAGGATAGAGCTCCACACGCTGACCAGGATCCATTCTCCCAAGCAGTAAGGAGATGTTGCGCTGAAACTGCATGTTGCAAGTATCTATTTCAAGTGTTTCAAATGTTTCATAGATATGTTGCAAGTGTTTTATATTGATGTTGCAAAAGTAGATCGAGATCTTACACATGTTGCAATGGTGTTTTCAAGTGTATGTCCCAAATGTTTCATCCGTTTCAGACATATGTTACAATTGTTTCATCTGGATGTTGCAAAAGAGATCTAGATGTTGCATATACATACATGTTATAAGCGTATGTTTCAAATGTTTCAGATGTTTCATACATATATTGCAAGTGTTTTATCCATATGTTGCATATGTTTTGCAAGTAAACGTGTTTTCCTAGTGTTTCAGACGTATGTTGCAAGTGTTTCAATTGTTTCGAACGTATGTTGCAAGTGTTTCATCTAGATGTTGCAAAAGTAGATCTTGGTGTTGCACATGTTGTAGGACCCATATGCAGCAGTCACCTACTGCAGCTATTGGGCCCACCTGCATGCGCGTGTGTGGAGGGGGTGCCACGGTGTGGGTGTGGGACACGAAGCATGCGCGGGCCACGGTGTGGGCGCGGGACATGAAGCGGCATGGGACACGGTGCGGGCGCGAAACACGAAGCAGCGCAAACCCCCACGTGAAGCAGGCGTAGTAAGCACGGGCGTCTGGACGTCCGGGTGCTAGACGTTCCGTTATTTATTACTCGATGGGCTAACGGTCCAATAGTGGCCTAGTGACGATGGTCGTAAGCATGAGCAAATGTGGCCCAGAGAATGAAAGAAGAATGCAACAAACCGAGGAAGAGATGACCCTGAGCACCAGCACAAACCACACGCTTCCCTCAAGTTCATCAGCTCAGCGGCACGGAACAGCTGTACCCGAAGCCATTGGAGTGGAGGGAGCAGCTCGACGAATACGCGGTCAACATGCTACTGGTCTACGCAGGCAGCTTCTTGCCTCCGTCCATGTTAATTGGTGAACGGCTGGAACGGCGACTACGCATACCGTCCACTTGTATTGTACGCTGCTCTGATCTCTCCCTGGGACCTGGGCGCTCTGCTCTCATTGGCCATGCTGGTCTGGTCTGATCTCTCTCTCTCTCTGCAGATCCCCCTGATCCTGCTGCTGCTCAGACTACAGCACACAGATCTGGGGATGCATCGGCGACTGCAGTCGGCGGCCAAGTGGCACTGCCGAGCCCAGCTCGGTACCGCACTGACGCACTCCACCTCGCCAGCCAGCCACGCCCTTGTTCAGTTTCCGACGCCCGAATTGCTACTGTGCATATTAAATGCGTGCGGTAGTAATTCGTTTGTATTTGGTAAAAATTATCCAAACTTTGACTAATTAGGTTTAAAATGTTCGTCTCGTAAAGTACGATAAAACTGTGTAATTAGTTTTTAATTCCATCTACAGTTAGTACTTCATAATTTGCATAGTAGAATTTAGGGAGACAAGTTGGGAACAAAACAAGGCCCACGTTGGTCACACAACGCACACCGGCGGTGGCCACTGATCCGTTACCACTCCCTCACTCCACGACAGCGATCACTCTACTCCTGGCACTTGCTTCTGGCCCACTTGTGTTTCAGTTAAACTAAGCTGAGCTGCTAACCCAACGGAACAAACAAATCTCCCACTGGCTGGCCATCCACCATGCATTAGTGCATTACCAGCTGCTTTTGCTTCCCCAAGGACTCCTCTAGTGCTCCAAAATTTTTTTAAAAAAAATACTCCTAGGAACATGTACTACTTAAAACACAGCAGCAACATGGGAAGAGCAGCAAGGCACAGGGCAGCACAGGCTGTCCATGTCCATGTCCATGTCCCTCCGGCCTCCGCTACCGTCCAAGCTTGCGTTCAATAAACAACATGTGTCACAGGTCGATCCCCGCGACAGAACCTAATTGCGCTTATACTTACTACAGTACACGATTATTATTATTAGCACCAGAGCGTTAGTAGCAATTGATTAATCAATTAACGAGGCCGTTTTTGTGTTGTATACTGTACTGTACCATGGCAGGCGCCAGGCGGTCTAGCTGATCTGCCTCCCGGCGGTGCGGCAGGAAGTCACGGCGCCGGATGGTGGCAGCCGTCGCGTTGCGGCCGCGAGCGAGACCCATCGGAGTCGGACGGACGGGCGGACGGCCGGAGCAGGCGAGCAGCGTGCTTACGTACACTGCAGGTGCTGGGTGGAGGGCTGGAGGCAGTGCCGGGAAAGGCGAGCTCTCCAGCCCCAGCCATTGGCATGGCTTCTGATGGATCTCTGAGCTCGGCTGAGCTCTTTTTTTTTTATCTCCTCCATCAGACTTCGAGCAGAGGCCTCAGGTCAGGCATCACTCGCAGGTGCAGGTGCCGTGCCGTTGGTTTTGATGGCGGCTCAGCTTTTCTTCAGGCCATGATGGTGGTGGGTACGGCCGCCCTTTTCACACTTTGGTGGCTGTCAGCCATCACTACGAGCCAAGATGTGCATCTCCATCAGCTTTCTTTCTTTCCACTGCTCAACTGAGATGGAGTAGTACACACGTCCGTCCGGTCTGGCCGTTTCTTCCGTTCCCTTGGGCCGCTGAACTGCGCTGCCATTTCTCGCTCAATCTCTTCTGACTTCTGGTAAAGGCAGCTCCATGATCCATGATGCTCCATGGCCGTTTGCTTTGCCGCCACCGTTAGCTAGCGACCGCATCACATTGGCCATTGCAACCCCCAGCGTGCCAACGCACTGGAATGGAATTCCACCTCGTTTTCCATGATCCATGCATGATGATGCATGCTCCATGGTGCTCCTACAGTCCTACAGTATACAGATAGATCTGTCATATGTGGCGTGCCGTGCCATCAACGGGCTGCACTGCGTCGTCGATACTCGCACGCCCAAGAACGAGCGCTACACTCATGGCGCACCCTCTGCACCCGGAGGAGGCCCCCGGTGGTCCGGTCCATCCATGCATGCATGCACGCTCTGAGCTCTCATTAATCCACGCTGCAATGCTGCTGCACCTGTGGCCTGCAGCAGGGAAGGAGACGACGAGAGAACCGCCGCGCCGGGACCGTCAGCAAGCGGCCAACGGTAGGATCGGGTCAGGATCAGCATTCAGGCCCTGTTTAGATGCCAAGGCCTTGTTTAGGGTGTGTTTAGTTGCCTCTATAAAATTTTTTGAAGCACAGTAACTTTTTCGTTTGTATTTGGTAATTAGTGTCCAATCATGAACTAATTAGGTTCTAAAGATTCGTCTCGTGATTTACAACCAAACTGTGTAATTAGTTATTTTTTTACCCATATTTAATGCTTCATCTAAAGATTCGATGTGACGGGGAATCTTGTAAAATTTTTAGAATTTTGAAGGAAGTAAACACTACCTTCCTGACTTCTCCCCAAATTCCACTATGAAAAAAAAGATTCCCCGTCACATCGAAATATCGGCACATGTATGAAGTACTAATGTAGATGAAATTAAAAACTAATTACACAGTTTTATTGTACTTTGTGAGACGAACATTTTGAGCCTAATTAATCAAAGTTTGAACAATTTTTACCAAATACAAACGAATTGCTAACTGTAGCAATTCGGGCGCCCCGATTCGGGAACTGAACAAGGGCTGAATTTTCCCCCAAATTCTACTATGCAAAAAGAAGATTCCCCGTCACATCAAAATGTCGGCACATGCATAGAGTACTAAATGTAGATGAAATCAAAAACTAATTGCACAGTTTTGTTGTACTTTGCGAGACGAACGTTTTGAGCCTAATTAGTCAATGTTTAGACAATTTTTATCAAATAAAAACAAAATGCTACAGTGTATTACCGTGCGGACAGTAATTTGACCGGCTCCCATCTAGGCCAACTAAACAAGGCCTCAGATTCAGTTCCACGCGCAGGCGGCCGGGAGGTGAAAAGCTGCGCGCCGTGTCACAGTCACAGGCAGGCCGCAGGCGCCACAGGGCCGCGCCCCGGCATGGCGTCGGCGTGGGCCGTGGCGTCCACATACGAGTAGTACCAACGGAGTACTCCCACTACTCCGTATGCCGCGCCGGCGCCGCGCAGCTTGCTGAATGCTAAGGCCTGACCACCGCCTGAGGGGTCCCCGCCCGCAGGCGCGGCTCGACGGACGCCGGCACCGCGCGGCGCAGGTGAGCGACATGGGACGCCCGCCCACGCCACGCCACGCGACATGGGACGCCCGCCCACGCCACGCCACGCCGTGGCGGCAACGATCGCGGTGACTGACGCCTGTGCCTTTGCCCTTTGCCGTGAGTAAAGAAAAGCTGGCGGCCAGTGGCCACCATCACCATGCCGCCTGCCTGCCCGCGCTGCGCGAATATTTAGAGGCAAGCACATGCGGCACAGTGCCCGGATCCACAGCAGATCAAGCCGGAGCGGGAGCGCCGCGGGGAGGGGGACCGGCCAGACCCTGACCGGAACCGGACCAGCCCGGTTTTTTTTTTTTTTTTTTTCATTGTGCATTTGCATGCCACTGCCCTGGCTCTGCCCCTATCCCATGCACGAACCGGCACCTACTGCCCGGCATGTGCTGACTCCGATGCAGTGCAGTGCATGTAACCACAGACAATGAGGGCTTGCTTGCTGCAACAGCTGCGTGACTGCGTCTGCGTGCCCGGATTTTCATCGCTCTGCCCCAGAAATGCTGCCACATCATTTTGTTTTGTTCGCATCGGCATCGCGTTGCCATTCAAACTTCCAACCAACAGATGGAACAGTAGCCGATCTGAACAATGGCCCGTTACGAGAAATTCAGATCACAGTGCAGGTTGCGCCGTTTGAGAAGATTTCCCACCATTTCAATTCGCATTCAACCAAATCAGAAGAGCGGTAGCAGTACAAAACTCGAATTTACAGTGGAGCGAAAAAAGAAGCAAAAAGGAAAAAAAAACAGTCAATTGATTAGACAACCACCTCCCCCATCATCCTCGTCGTCGTCGTCTCCAAAGAACAAACAAAATCAGTTGCCCGGTCGTCTCCAAAGAACAAACAAAACTAATCAGCTGCCAAGCTATCCATCCTCTCATCATCATGATGGTCGATGGCAACAGCCCAGCCGTTCTGCATGCAAACGAGACAAACACGAGATCGCGGACTGCGGGCAGCTGCCCGGTCAAGTCAAACGGCCGGCCGGGGTCGTCAAATCAGCCGGAGGATCTCGCCAGCTCGCCGCTCCACGCTTGCGCCTTCCGCCCTAGCGACGACCTGGACCTCGCCGCCGCCGCCGCTGCGGCGGAGGCGCCGGCGTCCTTGGCCGCGCCGGAGTCCTTCTTGTCCTTGAAGAAGCCGAACACGGGGCGCGAGCACACGGGCATGTTGAGCACCACGGGCGCCACGCGGACGCCGGACGAGTAGGACCGGTCCACCGCGGCGCGGGACCGCGACTTGGACGCCGCGAGGAAGCTGCAGGGGGAGCTGGAGCTGCGTTCCAGCTCCTGGAACACGATCTTGCCCGACGAGTTCATGCGCGGGGAGTCCACGGAGAGGCAGCGCGGGGGTGGCGGCGGCGAGGGACGGCGCCTGGCCGGGCTGCGCCCGGCGCGGGTGGAGGAGGAGGTGGAGTGGCGGTGGTGGGAGTGGGAGTGGGAGGAGCGGCGGACCAGGCGGATGCGGGGCGGGTTGGGGTCGGCGGCGGAGTCGAGCGAGAGGCGGGGCACGTCGTCGTGCTCGTGCCCAGAGGAGGAGGACGAGGAGGAGAGCGAGAAGCGGGAGGACGCCAGCGACAGCGACGCCTCCGAGTCGGAGCTGTCGCGGAGGAGCAGCGGCGCCGACGCGAGGTCCGACGCCATGGCGCCCGACGCGCGCCCGGAGGTGTTCCGCTGGAGCAGGAGCTTCAGCGACCTCACGGCCGCGGAGTTCGTCGCCCTCGCCGCCGCGGGGGTCTTCGCCGCCGTGGGCGACGGCGACGGCGACGCCGAGGACTTGGCGCTCGGGCTCTGCGCGGCGGCCACCGCTCTCTTGAGCCCCAGCAGCTCGCGCCAGCGGCTGGAGCAGCTGGGCGCCTTGGGCGAGAACGCGTAGGGGTCGGTGCCGTCAGCCGGCGCCACCGCCGCCGCCGCGGCGCGGAGGGGCTTGATGATCGGCTCCGTGCTGGGCGCCGGCATTGCCATTGCCTCCTCCGGCAGCAGCGCCGGCGGGGGCGCCGCGGCGGCCGTCTCCGGATTCGGCAGAGGCGGCGCCGCCGCCGCCTTTCTCAGCGGCAGCAGCTTGCCGTCGGCGAAGAGCTCGTCCGCGGGGAGCATGGTGGCGGAGCCGCCGAGGCTGAACTCGAAGTCGATGAAGTCCTTGGAGATCGCGGGCTCCGGCGTCGTGGCCGCCACGGCCATGGCGACGGGATCCACCACCACCAGGTCGGCGGCGGCGGCGGCGTCGCGGCTGAAGGACACGCGCGGGCTCAGCCACCCGTACGGCACCGGCACGGCGGATGGCGCAGCCGCGGGGAGGTTACTGGCGACGGCGGAGGCCATGGACCGCGGCGGCGGCTACGCGCATCAAAGTCGGAGCCTTGCGCACTACGCAGTGTGTGTGAGTGTGAGTGGCAATCTTGTTGGAGCTGCCGGTACGGGCGGTGGCTAAATCCAGTGGCGGGCGGTGGGCGGGGAGCGATGTGAGACGTGGTAACGGTGGTAAAGCCGCGTATATATAAGCGGGTAAGGGTAAAATGCGAAATGGTTTTGGGGGCTCGCTGAACTGGACGGCCGGTTCGCGGAAGAAGAGGCGGCCTTTGAACTGGGCGGGCGACGCGTGAAATGGCGCTCCGGGTGCGCGCAGAGGCAGCGGGGAGCTCGTCGGTTTCCGGGTTACGTATATTTTTGTAACGGCACCGGCCACGGGCTATACAGCTACGGCCAGGGGAGATACAGAGGGGACTGGCCGGCCGCGAACCATGGCGATGTCCAGTGGTTTTCTGCTGCGTTTGCAGTATTGTGCTGATGCGAATACGAGTGGAGTGGAATCTGAACTGCTAGACTGGTGCTTTATCAATCGAGTCTTCTGCAGGGGCATGGTTCGAGAAATGATTGGAGTGCTACTAGCTAGGAGTAGTGAGTAGTGAGTACTCCCCGCTGAGTCTTCTATAAGCATGTACTGATGTACGTACTGTATATGTGCACGATGGAGTTACAAATATTTATCAAAGCAGCCAAAAAGCAATAAAGGATCTGTCAAGAGCACAAGATAATAAATAATTGTCGATAGATTTTGTTTATATGAAATAGCTCAGGTTTTTTACCATTTAATTTAACTTAACATAGAAGGTATATCTCTGTATTTGCTATAACTACGTGAAAACTGTACAATAGTGCCAGAAACTAAAGTAATAATAAAGCAAAAAAAAAAGGCAAAACCAATAGAACTTACACATGCTAAAGAGCTAAGGTTATTTCCTTATATGTGCTTCTTACATCAGGTACACGCACCTCCCTCTGAGGCACCAGGATTTTCCCTTAGATTTATGTAGTTCAAGCAAATTATGGAGCAGACACAATCCCCGTATTTGACCATGGTAATAAGAAATTCTATCTTTCACTCAATTTATGTTTTCTAATCTTTGTTACGTAATCCTTCCTAACATCCTTTTGAAATTATCATAAAAAGTTAAGCTGATCAGATGGCTCCAAGATGCACAAGTGTTCCTTGGAGTCCATTAGATTAATAATATGACAACCAATTTCCATGATGGAGAGTCATATCAATTTCATCATCAGTGCTAGAGGGGTATCCCTAGAGACGTGTTACAAATTTCTCTAATGGGGAGCAACACACCCTATCAAAGAACCGTAGAGAAAAATGTTGTGAAAACATGTATGAAGGCGCTTGCGAACATTGGATACTATATTCCTGACTTCTTGTCCGTTCGATTATAGGCTTTATTACATGAAGGCAATCCAGATTTGTCCGTGCGATTATAAGCTTTATATGAGGGCAACCCAGATGTGGTAGCTGTAAGTGAAAAGATTGCTCAACACAATGGCAATGGTTGGTACATCCAAAGTGGTTCTCATAATGTATATTTATGATGCTTCCATTCTTGGTTCTTATATTTGTGGCAGAATCGCCCAACTTAGCACGCTTTCAGGGGCGCTTGCCTTCCAATAGACACTAAGTGCCCTGAAAGTGAGCTAAACCGGATGATTCCATTGAGCACACCCGACGAGAGAACTCGAACACTCCACATTTTACACCCGGGATCCAATAATGAGTACAAACTTACAATACTTAGTCCATTTCATACAATACATAGTCTCAGAAATAGTTATTATAATATCCGAGGTTCAGAGTGCAATAAATAACAGCGGAAAATAAAATAACATCTAGCGGAACGCGATGAGAATCCGTCTGTGCCCACCAGAAGAATCCTCCACACAAGACAACCTGCTCAAGGTGCACCTGTAACAAGGGTAGAAAGAACCCTGAGTACACAACGTACTCGCAAGACTTACCCGTCTGGAAAATATATTTCCCGACTCTCAAGGATCATGATAGGCTTTAAGGCTTATGGGTTTCTTGCTTGCGAAAAACAGCACTAAGCGTGTGTCCTTAATTTTGAAACTTTTAGAAGCCGCATTTTATTCTTTAACCAATAATCTTTGTAAGCACCTATGCTATAATCAAGCAAAAGTTGCATAATTCAGGACCATTTCTCCATCTTTTAATTTCCAATTCTTACTACGATGCCAGAGCGTAGTCAAGCCATACCGCCATGCAGAAACGGCGATTCGCGAATCAATGTGCCCAGCTGGGTACCCCGAAAAACACACGCCTCGCTTGTACCCTAGGCACAAGCAAGACCAACCCGTTCTCCTCCTGTCACGGGTTTCCAGGTCCCCGTCCAAACTTGGACTCCTAGCTCCCGTACTCGAGGCCCGGCCTCAATACGGTGCTAAGACCTCCACCTATCCCCGCCTCCAATCAATCGGTCCGGAAAGAGCCGGAGCCCATGACAAGAGAGTAACAAGTCTTCCTAGCCCCCATCCGCTAGTATATGCTCGGGATAAGGAGATATGTGACTTGACCAGGGTCCATACAACGAACGGTCCTTAATTGACACGAACAGGGAAACAATGCAACCCAATTATGCCCCGTGGCCGCGGGACACAACTTGCTACACCCACCAATAACCATACCACATCCCTGCCCGGTCGCCATTTCCTTTCCACCATTTTACCCAAAATGTAATGATCATTAGAGTAACTCCCTAATGTGAGTAACGACAGGTTACTCACTCTACCGATGACCCTAAGCGAAGCAACTATGCGATCCTGTACTAGTGAGACTCATGGGTCTATATATATATATATATATATATATATATATATATATATATATATATATATATATATATATATGCACGTGGGTATCATAGAAATTCCTGTAACTTAAATGCACAACATTTAAATATATATCGGATTTGCAAAAATAAGGGTTATGCACCGGGGCTTGCCTTGGGCAGCCGCAAAGTCAGAGGTGTCAGTAGCGGGCGGCTCCTGAAACTCCTCGGGTACGAAGATTTCCTCCTCATACTCCTCGATGACTTCCTCGTAGTACTGCTCCTCTGCGGCCACGTACTCGACCACCTCGTGATCTACATGCATGCAATGATAATACCACACTTAAACAAGTGACAACGGTAACTCTAAAAGCTAGTACGCTAAGCTATCATTAATTCTACTAACAAGGTTGACTTGCTGCAAATTCAACTCCAGCAACTAACAAGCGTACCATTTTCTGATTACTGCTTTACTACAAGCACTACTAGGGAAACTTAGCTACCCTAACAACAAGCTATTCGATGGCTATAAAATAAATTACATGAAGCATCTAAAAACATCATGAAGCTACCGTAAAAACTTTAGAGCTAGAGCTATCCTAGATTTGCCACAAAATTTCCTACAATACTGGTTGCATTAATATTCATCGCTTTAAGCAAAGATTTAATCGACCAAGCATCACTACAGCTATACGTGAAGTGATTACATCAACTGCTAGAATATGAATTTACCGATCTAACAAAACTGGTCTCACAATTTTTGGACTCTTAATTAATTTATTACAATTCTCCAATGTATAGCCACTTATATGAAATCACAACTAATTTGATTTATCTAGGAAAAAAGGAAACCCTAAATGACTACGCGGCCCAACCCAGGTGGCCCATCCGCGCTACGCCCGCGCGCGGCCAAACCGCGCGAGGCGGCCCGTGGCGACGCGGCCCACGACGGCGCAGCCCACGCAGGAGGAGCCCGCGCGCGTCGGCAAAAATGGCAGCCAAGTCCCTGAACTAACTAGTAATGCGGCGACCAAACCAGGCACTATTCCTACACTCAAGGGTTTTGCAAGAAAACCCTTCCGAAAAACCGTCTTCACAACCGGTCGGTCCCCGACGCCCTGAGCTCGCCGGAGCAGCCCCCGCCGGCATTGCCTGGCCACGCCAGCCACCTCAGGCTCCCGCCGGCCCAGATAACGGGCCGACCAGCATCTACGGCCTAAGCGCCTACCCTAGGCGGAGGCACAGGAGCAGCGGAGCCCGCGGGACCGGTGGCCACGACGAGCGGCCAAAGGCGGCGATGGCGCGACCGTTCCGGCCACCCAAGTCCACCGCGAAACCAATTGGCGAGCGCTAGAGCATCTAAAGCATACCTAGGACCTGGCCGCAGCGCTCGTTGAAGCTGTAGAGGGACGGAGGATGCTGGCCATGTGCGACCCGAGAGTTGCGGCGGCGCACCGTGGTGGCACAACCGCGTCAGCCGCGCCCCAGTGGCGGTAGCGATCCGGTAAGGGTGCGCGGGGTGGGGCGGAGGTGGTGGCAAAGCTGACTGCGCGATCAATCGGGAGTGCGAGGGAAGAGAGGTGGGTTGCCATGAAGCATGGCCGAGCTCGCCCTTAAGGCCAGGCGGAGCGGAGAAACTCCAATTGGAGCACAGTGAGGCCAAGCTCGAAGCACAGTGGGGTCGGTCGGCTGGCAGGCTAGAAGACGAAACCGTGCTCGAGGTGAATTGAAAATCGGTGGCCGCTTGAGGACGAAAGGGGACGGCGGGTCCGCGGCATGGCGACAGCACGCGGAGGCGAGGGGAGGTCAACCCCCCCGGGCCACCTCGCAAGGGGGGAAATGGGGTCGACTGAGCAGGGCGACACACGCGCAGAGACCACGTCTAATGTACGCGCGCGATTAGATAAACTACGGCGCGCGGGTAGCGGACAGCCGGCCGGCAGCGGCGCAGGGAGGGGCAGGGCATGGGCACGACGCCGCAGCCCTGACCACGGTCGCGTCACCGCGCGCGACAAGAGGGGGAAGGACAGGGGCAGCGCGAGAAGGCGCGGGGCAGAGACCGACTGCGGCCGGCCGGACGCGCTCGCCTGTCCAACCTGACAGCGCGGCCAGGCGCTGGCGCGGGGCGGTGACCGCACGCACGGGGCCAACAGTAGCGACAAGGTTACGTGCACGAATTTTAAAGCACCAGAAAACCACTACCCCAGCTAGATCTCGGCTTAACCACCTGGACTACAACCTAGGGGGCACCAAGGGCTGTCCCCAGAAGCCAAAACGCGACTTCGCTGGCAACACGTTTCAGCAAGAACAGCTCGCGAACACAAGGTTGTCAAACTGCTTCTAAGCTCACTGATCTCGTCAAAGATTTGGTTTTAACTTCGATTTCCAAGCTAGTAAAAACATGAACTAACATTCTTATTATGTTAATACACTTGTAGCACTGCCATGAACAAAGTTTGTACTTCAATTTTTACTAAAGCGTTGCACACACGTTCTATAACAGTTTTGCTAAAAAAATTCATTTTGAACCTTAAGCAAATACAACACGGTAATGCGGCAACTTTTTAATTAACACTTTTATTAGCTATTTAGGATTACTAATTGATTCTACTCACTCCCACATTAAGCGAACAAAAGAAAAGATGCTCATGCTAAGTTTAGGTGCATTGTCACACGTGGTAACACCGAGGGTGTTACAATATTCTATTTGTTGACACAACTACCGGTTGAAGCCATTGACACGACAGTGGCCCCAATCTTAGCACTATCATGTTAAAGTTGGACTCGATAGTGATCTTATTGCTATCACTGCCAGCATGGGCGGCGCTAGGGGTATGCACCTGTATGCCATGGAATACCCGGAACAAAAACAAGTACGTATACATATGTATAATGGTATATAGCATGTTGGTATACTAAATATGGCCCATCAGCCCAATAGAACGACTAGCAGTAGCAGCCCACAAAGTCACAGACTCCAGAAAGGCAGAAAAACCTATTGACATCTCCCATTCTCCCGACGCTCCATGCTCCCGTCCGTCGCTTCTATCGAGGCATGAACCAGAAGCAGCGGAAGCGGCCGGCGGCGTAGACTGGCGGCACGGCAGCACCTCTTCTGCTCTCTCCCTCAGTCCCCCTCGCCTCTCCTAGCTCTGCTCAACTGCGCCTATCCGGCCCCAATGGCCGGTGTCGATTGATCAACCCTCCCCCTCTATCCCTATCCCAGCTTCAGCTTGAAGAAGTTGCTAAAGAAAGCTTCGGATTGAAGAAATGTGAACACAAAACATCCATTATCCTCATTCAGAAGTTCAGAGAGAGAATAAAGATTTCCATTCTCTTTTTTTGCATTGTATTTGTAATTAGACGAAGAAGAAGGGTGCCAGCATATTTGCACTTTGCTTATTACTATTGCATATTGTACTTTGCTTATTACTCATATTTGCATTTGAAATTTTTTGAACATGGAATACCCTGATGTGAAATCCTGGCTCCGCCACTGACTGCTTGGTCTAGTTTTGAACCGACAATAAGGTGTTCTGATCATTGACTGGTATAGACCCGGCTGATCCATGGATCTGTACCTAAACTTTTTATTCAAGTAAAAGATTGTCACGGCCGGTCACATGCTTGTCTACGTGTCTGCCCAGGCCAAAAGAAAACTCATTCCTAGATAACTCGGGCACAGCTGATCTCGTTTGTCCATGCATATGCATGATCCACTTGGGCGAGCGTGTCTCACCCGGCTCACGAGCCACAAGAGCTTGGAGCGAACTGAGACAAGCATTTTTGTTCGTACACGTAGACAAGCAAGGTTATCTTACTCCTGACGTACATGTGGGGTGTTTTGGGTGATGAAGTTACTAGGAATCTTCCTTCTAGCGAAACGCCCGCCCTGTGCCGTAAAATGCACAGTACAGTACAATATCAGGTGGGCGGTGCACTTGAATTCCCAAATCGAACTTTGGCCGGGTGCATGTCCCTGTTGCGTTATTATATCAGGTATAATCACATGCAGCTTTAATCTGCCTGGAACTAACCAGGCAGCTGAATGCAGGCGGTGCAGAATGCTGGCTAAAAGGCCAAAAACACAGACATCTGAATAATGCTGCAGCGTTCATGGAGTGTTGTGTTGCGATTTATCCGTGCAGGGACAAAGGACATGTATTAGTTTTTATCGCACTACGGTGGTAGAACTGCATAACGGAGGTGGCTGGCAGTATGCGCCAGGGTTTTTTTTACCGACTGGTCACCCCAAACCGCCGGCCTTCGGTTCTGGTTTACCGGTCCGGTTTACCGGTAACCGGTCGGTAACCGGTCGAATTTGAATTTGAATTCAAACGCGCCTTCGGTTCGGTTTGTCACCGGTTTACCGGGCGGTTTGGAGCGGTACCCGCTCGGTTTGAGCGGTTTACCGCTCGGTTTGAGTTTAGAATTTTCTTTTTTCTTTTTTTTTTCAAACTTCTATATGTATAAATAAATACTAAACGAACTCGAATTTGAAAAAATTTTACACCATTGGCTTCTATAAATCATGAACTATTTTTAGGAATTTTTTCAGCATTTTTTTTTATTTTTTTCAAATTTTAAATTTGAATTTAGGGGCCTTAACGGGCCGGGACCGGGATTTTTTTCTTTTTTTAAACTTCTATACGTATAAATTAATACTAAACGAACTCGAATTTGAAAAATTTTTACACCATTGGCTTCTATAAATCATGAACTATTTTTAGAAAATTTTTCAGCATTTTTTTCAAATTTTAAATTTGAATTTGGGGAATACCTAACCGGACCGGACCGGAACCGGTCCGGCCCGGTTAGGCCGGTAACCGCGGTAAACCGCGGTTTACCGAGCGGTTTTTTAACCCTGGTATGCGCGAGGTAAACAGCAAAAAGGCCAGGTATTTGTAATGTACTAGCTCCAGGTCCAGGTTTTGGGAGGGCATACGACGTATAGTACACACCTTGCTTGTACTTACTCCCGTATTTACCTTGTTACTGAGTCGATAGTCGACAGTCGTCAGTCGTCACTGCTGAATGATTGTTGATTGCCGGCCCTGCTCGCCCCCGAAGAATATAATCACGGATGTTTCAGTGCAAACCACGGATTTCGTAGGGGAAGACAGGAGCAGGACCTGCAGCTACTACCTTTCCGGACTCGGCACTGCACACTTTAGATCCTGCATGCTGCTGGAGGGGAGTCGTAAGCGAAGAGGTGAGTGAGTCATCGTTGAATGAATCCGTCTCAAAAGAATGTCGTTTTGGATCCGGGGAAGTAAGTTAAACTTTGTTTTAAATTCATCGTACGCATAATGACCCATGAGTGGTAACTGACCCTAAAACCATGTTACGAATGATTCTGATGTTGAAATCAGCGAGTGAATGGAGTCTTCTCGTTACTTGCCCGTCATATATGATTACTATTACTGTACATTAGTACAGACGATCGATCAGCTTCACGGGTAAACAAGACCAGCAGCGCGGCTTTGCTAGCGGAGATTCGATCGAGATGGAGAAGAAGCCCAGCAGTGGCGGCCCTCCCCTGGTTCGCCGTGCAGCTGGCTGGGGACCGGACGGACCGGCACCCAACAATATCTTTGCGTGCTGGCGCTGGCCGCCTCGATCTTTCCTCGTTGGCGGCCGCTTCTCCTCGCTGCTAGCGTCGAGCGCACAGTGCAGGCCGTTTTTCTAGCAGCAGCAGGAGCCCCTTTTCACGGCAGCAGCAGCTCGTGCGTGCGTGCCGTGCGTGCGGGTTCCCACGACGACGGCGGCACGCGGAACGGGACGGGACTTGTTAAGTAACGAAACGGCCCGCGCGGACCAAGAACGAGGCGCGCGCTCTGTTGAGTGTTGACCACCCCTCGGCCCGATGCCCCGCGCGCCGGCCAACGGCACGGAATCCTTATCCATGGTCATGGTCCTCCGGTCCTCCTGGCTAAAAAGTTGTCATCAGACACCAACCCCGGGCAGGTCGTGCCGTCTTCCCAGCCTCAGGGCAGAGAACGAGACCACCATTGCCTCCTTGACGAAAACGAGGCCGAGGCGAGGGCAAGACGGGCAGGGCCAAGGCGAGGTCGGGACCAGGAAGGAGGCAGTGGGGGCGGCCTGCAGATGAGCAGCGGGTGGCAATGTGCGCGCGCAGGCGCCCCATGCTCTCGCCACAGGGCACTACAGGAGCGGGCCAGGACGACGAGCTGGAGCTGCCTCTGCCTGCCTGCGTGGCGCGGGAGGGCGGCAATCCATCAATCATTTGAACCGCCGCGGAAATGAGGCCTTAGCCAAAAAATTTTTTTTTCAAGATTCTCCGTCGCATCGAATTTTTAGACATATGTATGAAGCATTAAATATAGATACAAAATAAAACTAATTATACAGTTTAGATGAAATGGACGAGATGAATCTTTTAAACCTAATTAGACCATGATTGGACACTAATTATCAAATAACAACGAAAATCGCTACAATGTCATTTTGCCAAAAAATTTGGAACTGAACCGGCCCTTGTTTAGATGTCACCTCGAATCACTGTGTTGCACTGTGCAGCACTGTAGTAATTTGATTTTATTTGGTAATAATTGTCTAAACATTGATTGATTAGGCTCAAAATATTCGTCTCGTAAAGTATAATAAAACTGTATAATTAGTTTTTGATTTCATCTATATTTAGTATTCTATGCATGTACCGGTATTTTAATGTGATAAGGAATCTTCTTTTTTATAGTAAAATTTACGGTGAATTTGGGTATCTAAACCAGGCCTGACCGCGCTGCCCTCCCCTGTCGTTTTCCTTGTGGGATCGAGTGTAGCCTTGCAGCAGGTGCAGCAGACTTGCAGTTGAGCAGTTGCAAGGCCTCGTTTAGTTTCCTGAGTCGGGGGTGGCCGACTCTGCACAGTGCCACCTCCGACACTGTAGCACTTTTTGTTTTTTAGTGGTAATAATTGTCCAAATTTTAATTAATTAGGCTTAAAATGTTCGTCTCGCAAAGTACAACAAAACTGTGCAATTAGTTTTTGATTTCATCTACATTTAGTACTCCATATATATGCCGACATTTTGATGTGATGGGGATCTTCTTTTTGCATAGTGGAATTTGGGGGTGAATTTTAGAATCTAAACAAGGGGCAAGCACAGAGGGACGGCAGGCAGGCAGATGAGACGCAGAGTGGTGCAGTACGGCAGGAGCCAGGAGGAATCTATGCCCGTGTTTAGTTGCCGATTCAGGTGACCAAAGTTGGAACAGTGACTATTAAATGCGCACGGTATCATTTCGTTTGTATTTGGTAAAAATTGTTCAAACTTTGACTAATTAGGCTCAAAATGTTCGTCTCGTAAAGTACAACAAAACTGTATAATTAGTTTTTAAATCCATCTACATTTAGTACTTCATACATGTGTCGACATTTTGATGTGATGAGAATCTTCTTTTTGCATAGTAAAATTTGGGAGTAGAATTTGGAAACTAAACAAGGGCTATAAAGGCGGAACGCAACTACTAGGCCTTGTTTAGTTACTAAACTTGGGGTCAAAATTTGCATAGTAAATGTCCCGTCATACTGTAGCAATTTTGTTTTTATTTGGTAATAATTATCCAAATATTGATTAATTAGGCTTAAAATGTTCGTCTCGCAAAGTACAACAAAACTGTGCAATTAGTTTTTGATTTCATCTACATTTAGTACTCTATATATGTGCCGATATTTTAATATGATAGAGAATCTTCTTTTTGCATAGTGGAATTTGGGAGTGAATTTGGGTATCTAAACAAGGCCCTAGTCGGAAGCGGTTATAGATCTCACAGTTTCAAAATAATTTGTGATAATGGATTAAACACGAGGTACTCCGTACGTAATAAAAGTAATTAGCTCTTTTTAGTAATAGTCTAAAGTTGTGGGCCGAGTGGAAGGACGCGGAGCATATGACGGCGTACGGCGACGAGGCAGCCATGATCCGCCCATGCCAAAGGCCGCATGGCAATGGCATGCATCCTCTCTGGCCTCCGTTCCGTCCTACCCGTCCCCCTGTCGTGTTGTTGTCCGATTCCGACCCTCGACGACGGACGTACCGTTGAACCGCACGGACACGGGACACGGACAGACAGTGATAGCCGTTACTACCCGCGGCCGTGGACGGACGGGGATTCGATGCCGATGCACTGCACTGCCCCCCTGCTGCAAAAGGCTGCCGCGCGCGCCGCACCCTGCACACGTACTGCACCCAGCACGCCCTCCAAGGCAGTGGCGAAGCTCGAACAAATCAGAGGTGGTGCACTTAGCTTGTAGGTGCATAAATATATGGGCTGCAGATGTATATATGGTGAAATTTTGATCAATGACACTGTTTTTATATTTTTTGGTGGTGCATTAGCACCCCTACACATTACCTACCTTCGCCACTGCTTCTTCTTTTTCAACCCCGCTGGGCCGCCGTTCGCCTGGCCGGGGTCCGGGGTGGTGGGGTCCCAACCTAATGACGCGCGGCGGAGAAAGTGATGATGACCTAGACGTTGTGGATGACCAGTCCGGTACACGCCATGTACGCCCCCCGACTCCGGTGGATGGCTCGTGTACGTGTTCACGACGGGATAGATTATTCCACCATGCATGCACATCGACTGCGTACGGCCGGCGTACGCTTTCCTGCAGCGAGCTGCGAGCCTTGGTAGCTGCTACTCGTACATCCAGGCACGGAGGCACCGCGCACCGGTGGATGGCTAGTGGATTCCGGCCGGCGCACGCGCATCACGGTCTTCTGCTTCCTTCATTCCACGGCTGTACGCTAGCCGTTCGATCGTCTGCCACAGCGCCGTCGAACACGCTTGTCTGCGTCTGATGTTTCTGTTCTGTAACCCGCGCAGCAACAACATTGTGTCAGAGCAAATAGTCAACGTTACAAGGATCGAAATCTCTCAACGTCTGTATATCGACTACACAGTTCACCTTGAGTAGTAGAGCAAGGCTAATAATACAGCCGGCTGCTAGCTGCAAGGATTCTTACAACTTACCTCTCGGTTAACCCACATAGTAGTTAGTTCTTCAACATTGATACATGACCCACTTGTCTCTCTCGGAGAGTTTCTGAGTCTAAGCCGGTTGTAGGCTTATAACCCGCTTCTCCTTTCTCTCCTCTCCTATCTCCTCCAACTCAGTATTCAGCCTGCTTCCAACCTGTTATTATACTTGCTTGTAGTAGTACAATAGTAGTAGCTGACTTCAGGGTTTTGGGTACCTCGATCTGTGGGGACTGTGGCACCGTCGATCGATCAAATTGAAGTTAATTAGCTGTAATTAATTGCTGTAACCTAGCTAGCTAGAGCCATTCGTTGATGCTAAGATTTTCCCCGTTTACCTTGCCAATATTTTTTTCGTCCTCGGTCGATCAAAGATTACTATCGCTAGCTGTAGAGTCACACTCCCACAGACACCAAATATGTATATCCCCCACCAATGCACAAGTCAAATCATCGCTAGGCTAGCTAGCCTGTGCCCATATAAAAGTACGAGTAAATCGTTGTTCTCCGAATCTCCGATCACTGCAAACGAAGCTTCGATGCAGCAGTAACAAACGCTTTCAGTTTGACCACATCACATGGAGTAGTATGCGTGAGTATGTACATCACAATATCACATGGGAGTATATGCAGTATATACTGCACAGTGTGCTACGTACTGTACCATTTATTACATGAACAGATCGATGGAGGATTGATTAAGGAGGGATTAGTTGGTCAAAGCAACGTTGCGCATCTAATCATTGGTTTGGTTGATAGCCATGACCAGCATATGATGGTCCGGGAGAATGTCCAAGCGAGCGAGGGTGAGCTGGATTCTGGATCTGGGTTTATATCTGAATTTATGATAAGAGGGCATATGTTTTTGGTACGTACGGTTTAATCCTTATATATCCATAATAACGCCCCAGACTGAACTATACGTGAACTGATATTCTTATTTCAGCGCTAGGTACTCCCTCCATTACAAATTATAAGTCGTTTTGTTTAGATACATAGACAAATTAATAACGAATTTGATGTACTAAAAAAAATTTGAAGCGATTTATAATTTAGGATGGAGGGAGTGTAGTATACTTCCGTAAGTTTGAGCATAGACACAACAAGATACACAGAAAAACGTATAGCAAAGCACGTCGACATATTTACATGCATGTACGTATATATGTAAGCAGATTTGTCACTTCTTTATGAGTTTATAGAGAAACCCGGCCACTTGTATCGTATAATATGCATGCATGCGCAAATAAAGTTTGCAGCTTAAAACAAAACAGCTACATTCGGGGTGGTGGTAGACATAGACTACACCACCGTCCAGGATATATTTGTCATATTCGTAGCGTCAGTCGATACTGCTGCATCTTTCCACTGAAAGAAAGAAAAAAAAAAGGAGCTTGACTAAAGTTAATGAACAAATCAAGGTGTCTGCACACCCCTTTTGGCGACCAGCGCCTCATAAAATACTCCTCCCTTCCCTTTCCCATGGCCTTGTGCAACATGCAGGAGCTTTAGCTAGCGACGCACAAACGGGCCGGGACGGGATCACGGAATCCCCCGGCGCACTGCATGTCTCACACTCGCATGTGATCTTTGTGGTGACTGGCGAACGAGAGCATATAACAATTAACAAAACAGGTAACAGTGGGTGTGCTTTACATTTGACCCACGACACCGCACTGCATTTGCAATTTTGCAAAGCCTGTCGTCAGTGTCATGCATGTCATCAAAAGGGACAAGCAAGCAAAGCACACTTTGAGGCTGCATGCATGCAGAACATGGACGCATCATGTGCTTAATCCCTTTCCCTGATATCCATGTCGCGAGCCTCGCCTCGGCGCCGGCCCCGTCCCGGTCTAGATCGAGCTTATCTGAAACGAAAGTTGCCATGACAAATTATTTTCTTTTGGGGTGTCCTTTTTGCGAAGGAAAGCTTTTTTTCCCCGCTTCTGCTCCTGGTCCAGTGCATGCATGTCCGCAGCGTGCCTTTACAAAAGGGAGACAAGAACGGCACTGTCTGGTACTGGTAGTGCTGGCACATAAAAAACTTGGGAGAGTCCAGAACATTTCTGCAGAATGTACGCCACGTATATATGGCCAGCGTGAACTCATGAGAGCCGTGAGCCCGTGACAACTCGGATGGAGGGATGCATGGGATTTTAGAATAGCATTTGTGCCATGTGCGTGTTCCAGGTGATCTCTATCGGTGTCTCCATTGTTAAGGGAGAGTAACATGAGGTGATCCACATGGGTAGATGCATGGAAGGCAATGCAATGCAAGACCTATCAGCTTTTGACTGGTGAATGAATGCACAGCACACAGCACAACACACAAGCACGCACAACACGACGTTAGAGACCGATAAGTACAGAGCAGCAACGTGATGGCATGATGAGGCTTTCCGTTCTGCGAATCGTAGGTAGGAGTAGCAATAGATAGATAGATAGATATATTCAACTGCATGATCTGCAACTGCCCGTGCCCGATTCAGCGCGGAGGGAGGCCTGGATCCAAGCAAGCACAAGGCATTGTTTTATTATGTGGATTCGGCCGATTCTGGTCATGTACACTGGCGGAGAGCGGAGAGCCGGAGAGCATATGATACACGCCCTAGACGCATAGGCTAGGCATCCGCGGCCACCCGAGCCATGTGCCCGGGCAGGCGGCCGGCCCCTGTGTAAGCTGTAAGCTGCCCACTGGACCGGCCTGTGTGTAGGAGCAGTATGCAGATGTAAATGTAACCCATCGAGGCCGCCCGGCCTCTGAAACCACGTAGGCCAGCCAGGTAGGCAGAGCAAAGTGTGCAGGCAGCCAGCTGTGGGCGGCCGTTACCGCTGCTGGTGTATCCGGCAGAAATCCCCCCATTCCCAAATGCATGTGATCATCCACCGGCCCCCGTCTCGGCGCGCGTCCCGCATGCTCCAGTGCCAAGCTGGCTGGCGCGGCTGGTCCGTGGTCGATGGATCCAAGTGGAACAACAGCGGCTACGCCTTGGATCATGGATGGACGGGCAGGGCTAGCCTAGCCGTGGATCGGAGATTGGTGGGCGTGGCGTGGCAGTGGAAGACGAACCAACAACCGCGCGGGGCGGGCAAGGGGCAAGCAATGGCGTACGTGGTCCCCGGCCCGGCTTCTCTCTCCCTGCATGTGTTCCTGTGTCTGTCAGTCGCATGTGGATGTGATACGATCGTCTATCCCCAATAGGAAACTCCGCGGCCACATTGGATCTCACATGTGGCCGAGGCGAGGCGAGGCCCCTGGGCCGGATCCATCGCCAGCCGCCCAGCCCTACAGCTACAGCTACAGTACAGGCAGCAGCAGCACAGCACAGTACAGTCCATCAGGAGGGCCTTGTTTAGATACTCAAATTCATCCTCAAATTTTACTATGCAAAAAGAAGATTCCCTATCACATCAAAATATCGGCACATATATGGAGTACTAAATGTAGATGAAATCAAGACAATTATTACCAAATGAAAACAAAATTGCTACAGTATGACGTGACACTTACTATACAAGCTTTGCCTCCAATTGACATCTAAACAAGGCAGAGGTTGATTTTAGCTTTTTGAGATCTCAGAAGCGAAGGCCGAAGTCACTCCACCTATGCTCACGCTGTCATGCATGCTCGGTGGCCTGCTGGCGATGGGCCCAGTGTTATGTCGCTCCGATGAGATGAGCCAAGCGGAGACACCGCTGCTCCCCGGCCCCTCCCTGCACTGCACCACCGCAGGCTGCAGCTGCATGCATGCGTGATGCCACTTTCTGCATGCCAGGTAGTAACATGTACAGTTGCGTGACGGCCGTACGCGTACGGCGTACGTACGGTGCAGGGCAGCAGCTAGCGACGCTGTGCTGAACGCCGGGACGCTGGACGGACCGAGCCGAGTTCGTCCTTAGTCCTTACTTCCTCCTAGTACGTACGTACGTACGAGGTGCTACGATACGACCACTGTGCTACAGTATGAGCTAGCATGTGGTACAGTACAACACCGTACGCCCGAGGAGTGTACCTACGCTCCTGCTCGCCCTATACAAAACTGTAGACGGAGAAACTGTGTATGCTGTTATTACGCCGGCACGTGACTTGCATGCATGGATGGATCGGGGACGGCGACCGTGACTGGTCCACGAGCGTCAAGCGTGTTGGGCTCCTGCTGAGTCCTGACTGCTGACGGTTTCGGCCTCGTAAGAATGCACGAGGGAGGCCGGAAGTGTTGCGGGGCTTATAGCGGCATGGGCCTTATCAGGCCTTTGGAAGGTTACCATCGATCTTGGTCCCGCCCGACTTTCATCTTTGAGCCTGCAAAACAAACTAGTAGAGTTTCGTTTCAGACCGCAATCTCGGATTTTGGCTTCTGCTCTGAAAAATAACACTGACCACGCGAACGTTTCAGCGACCCCAAATGTCCGGCCGGCGACGGCGACGTCTGCATCGCGCGATACAGATACAGTACGAGGTCGGTCAATGGCCTGGCCACCTACCGACTACTGAGCCCAACGCCAAAGCCCCTCCTCCAAGTCCCGGTCACGCCCGCCGTCGCGCTCGTCGACATCCACACCACACAGGGACCTTCCATCAGAAGCTACCTACCTACGCCCTATTTGCTTGGCTGACAAGGCATGACTGAAAGTGTTATTCGCTAATTTATTATGAGAAAAAAATATTGCTGAATGACTGACTGATTTGGCTGATAAGCCATCCATGACCATGATTGATGCAGCTAGCAGCAGCATCGACCTGCACCGATGATGATCCCCTGCCAGCTCTCCGCCACCGGGGTCGCCTCCTCCTCCTCCTCCGCGCGCTGGCGAGCGTACTGCTCCATGCCACACCATCATCGTACGCGGACGACAGACAGGGCGAGCTTTCCTTCGCCATCCGATCCAGCAGGTTCGCCATCGCTAGCTGCCAGCCTGCCACCGCGTTTGCTTGCTCGCGTGAGCCAAGATGTGCGCGCGACACTGTCTGGTGGTGGATCCGCGGCCCACGCACGACGACTCCTCAGCCACCCATTGCCTAGCTACGTCCGGCGATCGTTCTGGCCGGATCGATCGCCATCTGAGAACGAATATCTGATGCAGTTGCTGTGGTCAATGAGCTGGGGGTGCACGCACGGACGGCGAACCTGAACGAACTACGAATCGGTCAAAGCTGATTATTAGCTTCTGCTCTACTGCTGCCGGAGTATGAGCGTGCATGCGCAGTTGTGCGGCTGGCCACCAATTATTGGCGTGCAGAAACAGACGGGTACATGTCACCAGAGTGGGGTGACTTCACTACACTTACTACAAAACATACGTATATCCACATACTCATGTCTTCGGATTATGCGCTGTCTCCAAGTGTGCAATTCTTTTTGCTCACTCGATAAGCAAGAGCGAGCATCTCCAGGGATCAAGCAATAGCTAGCGATAGGATCAAGCATTACGCCACGGTGACGCAGTCTGAATGTCTGACTCTCAGTCAGAGTCTGCCCCGGCTGGCTGCCTCTCTGAATTCATGCAAGCAGCACACGGTCAGTGGAGTAGCTCCTAGCTAGGCAGAGGAGGAAAGTAGCTGCGCACCTAACGCCAAGAATTTCCTCGCTAGCTACGGCGGCGGCAAAGCGTGAAGACTTCTGAACTTCTGATTCTTAGTTCCTCTTCAGTCATTCAGTGCATATTTTATGCCGTTGCACGAGTGCGTAGATTGAAAAATCGCTCAATCATGACGAGAGCACCGTTCCAGCTAAGCCCTAGCCAGTCGATTGCGTCGCATCACATTCACAGTCACAGCACAGGCCAACCGATCGATGATCGCTCAGCATTTTAATCTTTTTTTCAGATGATCTGACCTCAGCGAGTGCCGAACTTCCTCTTGGGTTTCAGAGCAGCGAGCGAGAGGAGACGGCGACCCGGAACACCCCTCGTCGCTCGTCGCATCGCGTCACCGGATTAGGTAACCTGCAGCCGGCTTTCCTCCAATGAATGCCTTGCTTTCCCACCCGGCGCACGAATGGCGCATTCATTATTGCTGCTAATGCCCACCCACACGCGCGAAATCGTGACGGAGAAGACCCCACCCAAGCGTGCGCGCGCGAGAGGTAGGCAGGCAGGCAGGCTTCGGAGTTCAGAAATCAGAACTGGCCCCATTCAGGTTCAGGTTCAGGTTCAGGTTTCTCTGCTCCAGCAGCCGGCTTGGAACCATGCGTGTGTTCTTTCGCTGAATTCTTCTACTACTGCGTATCAGCGTATACATACAGAGCCGGACCGCCGAATACTTCGCGAGCAGTCTCTACACACGGTGTACATCTAGTCCGGCCACGTTTTTACAGTTTCGCCGGCGACCCAATAATCTGGGCGGTTTATTCCGGTCAGAGTTTCAGAGCGTCTGAAGTATGTCACGGGAGAGTTTCAGAGTCCCGGTCACGGAGGGAAGCGACCCTGAAGCATGATGGCGCCGGTCTCCCGCGTAGGTAACAGTCGTTGTCGGCTCCACCACCACCACCACCATGATTCAAATGATCGGTTTCTATTCCATTGCAGCAGGATCAGAGCTCGCCAAAGTTACTGTTGGAGAATACTACTGCCCGAGAGCGACGTGTCTGTGTGTGCTGCTGTTCGAGGAGGAGATAGCAGCAATCGTAATAACGACGGCCGGCCGGCCGGATTCAGCACCTCGCCGTCGCGGGTGGGGTGATGACTGACTCGGATGCACAGGATTTCATGTGTCGCGTCATACAGACACATAGTACGCTCATTCATTAGGAAAAGGGCCGGTTT